>CM060609.1:34085295-34582795 GCA_030578255.1 Tiaroga cobitis
CCAGATATTCAGATTTTAACTAGGACATAAATTGCCTCCGAAATAAAGCCTCCCTTTGACAAGCAATGTGTTTTCTCAAGTTTATAGGTCAGGTCCTGTGGGATGAGATCAGTTATGTCAGAAATGAAGCACACCAGATATGGAGTAGATAACCATCAGAATGCTTAGTAAAAGCCTACGGCTTTAAGCAGGAATAAAGCAGTTGATCTTAAAGGGGGTGTGCGTAATTTTTAAATATTACCATATTTTCTCATAGATTATTGTGGAGAGATATTTCAGACTCAGAAATAAGACCCGTAGAAACGATTGTATTTTGATGGAAACTATAGACCATTTCAAGGACGTAAACCGTAACAAACGTGTTGGAATGTTTAATTGACTTTAATTTCCTATTGCCTGTAAACTGTGCAATCATTTTTATGGTTCTTTAAAAACAAGCAATAATTGTTTAAACCCTTTTTGTAGTCTGTACAGGGTCATCTGATGGTTTTCCTAAAGACAAAAGTAGAAAAACAATAATTATTTAATTTAATCTGGTTAATCTGGGCACAGTCTTTAAAGATAGTACTGTTATTGTGTAATGCATCAGTGCATGTTTGAATTATTAACATTAGCCAAGCTTAATAAGTGATGAAAAAGTCTTTCGTACTAATGCAATTAGCTAATGTTACACACTACATTATTACTGTAACGTGTTACTCATTACATTTGTCAGGTGACTAGATATAGACAATTAATGCGAACGGCTACTTTCCTAATCATAGCCAAAAGAAACGGAAATAAAAACTTTTTTCACTACACGCATATCAAAACACTAGCTAGCTACACATGTAAACAATGACGAAGCCAAAATGCTAGCTCAAATTATGCTGCATCATACTTAAATAGTTCATGTAAAGAAATACAAATGATTAAATGGAAGAAAATTAATTCACTTACCAGAATCAAAATGTGTGCTGCAAATCCTAGAGTTGACTTCTCGCTTCACTTCTGCAATCCAGATGACACATTGAGTTTCGTAGGTTAGTTCCAGGCCTTAGGGAGCATCCAAGCTCCAAGAAACATGGACCTCATTTTAATTTTGACATTTTTCTTAGCAGGGTTTAATAAATTAGCACAATCCCACTGTGCATCTAACGCCTCCCGCCGATGGAGTAACATTAAGTGGCATGGCATCTTATGCACAGAAGCCATTGGCAGATGCCGCTGTGCTTAGTGCGATGGCACGTCCGGTTTTCATTGGCATGTGCCAGCGGATAGTGACATGCGGCACTAAAACTTGTGATATGCCGATGGATTGCGTCATGTACCACTGACAATTCTGTGGAACATGTCACCGTATGTTGTGGCACCTCCAGTAGTGACAGAGTTGAGCAGCTATACTGATGTAATTATGATACAAAATCGTAAATAAATAGCATAATTTATTGATTTTTTAAAATAAATATCAGTTAAACATGTTTACAAATCGGTAATATTTTTCAAACATGTTTTCAGTTGGTGGCACATCTGTATTTGAGTGACATGTGCCACTGAATGTTGTGTAATACCAGTTCTATTGTATGTTGTTGATCACGCAAACTGCCCAGTCTAGGAAACACACGGAATAAATCTATCATGGTCACTATAAAATACCGCATTAACAGTCGCATCCATTACTGTAAACCTTTATATGCATATTGCTGCATGCACGCCGGGAGGTGTCAGTATAAGTATAAGAATACATGTTTCAACACACGTTTGCTGTGCTTCTAAACCATATTCGGCAGAATTTCTAAATCTGATTGAGTCTTTGGGTTTCTGGTCCAACACATATCCCTTGATCTGATTTTAACCCATGGTTTCTCTATTTCAAACTTAGAAATCAGTAGTGCATCTTTCTCTGACCGCAGGCCTGTACTCTTAACTTTCCCTCTCACTGGCCGAATCCTCAGAAATCCATCGCTGGCATGCTTAACATGCTTTTTTTTTACTCAATGTTCTAGTGAAGAATTTTCTGCAGCCTACCATTATGAATTCTATTGCACCATTGAAGTACAAAAATCATAAGCCTGCATCAGTGCCCTGGCACGCTGACACTACACGTACCTTTAGACGGGCATGCAGACGGGCTGAGCGCCAATGGAAAAAGGGCAGATTGCACATTCCTAATAAAATCTAAGAGCTTGTTTCAGAAAGCTACAAAGGCCGCAAAATGCATATATTTTTTTCTGAACTTATCACAAACAATTCTCATAAACCTCAAGTTCTTTTTTCCACTATTAACTCCTTTTTAAAAAAATTTAAGTTTTAAATCCTCCTGTGCATTCCATTTTAGAGCCCTCTACTGCTCTCTGTGACAACTTTGGAAAGTTTTTTGTTGATAAGATCACAACTTTAAGATCTCAGTAGTATAATTCTGTATATACTACACAGAAAGTTATATCACCCAAAGTTTTTTGGGTGAAACATTTTTACACTTAAAATATGAATAAAATTGTGTCACAATGAAATCAATCACATATACCATGTGAACTGAGTAAATGTAAGTAAAAAAATTAAGTAGATGAGTAACTGTTTTTGGTACATTATCAAATAAAATTTAGTTGAAATAATTGAGAAAAACATAAAGTTAATATGTGGTTAGTGGTTCTCATCTATAACATGCATGTTTTGTTAAAGTATTTGACTTGCTATAGGCACATTATAATAGACATCCAGTTTAAAGAGACAGTTCACCCCAAAAAATGTAATACAGCGCACCAATGTCAGTGGTACATGACGCAGTCTGTCAGCTCGTGTCACAAGTTTTAGTGGCACATGCCACTGTTCACTGGCACATGCTAATGACAACCGGATGTGCCACTAAGCACAGCAGCAGGTGTCAATGTGCGTAAGATGCCATGCCGCTTAATGTTAATAACGCTTCTCCGCCAATGTTTGAATGAGCTCGACAACTAACCAGAAACGACCGAGGAACAAAGATGTCACTTCCTTAAGCCGAC
The DNA here is from genome assembly GCA_030578255.1 of Tiaroga cobitis. Lineage (NCBI taxonomy): Eukaryota > Metazoa > Chordata > Actinopteri > Cypriniformes > Leuciscidae > Tiaroga > Tiaroga cobitis. Next base: position 34,088,280 of record CM060609.1, read on the forward strand.
AAATAGCCGTTGAAATGGTCTAAATTTTTTCATAATGTATTTTTATGAAGGCATTAAATCTGCAGTTTACTCTCTCCCTAGGATCTCAAGGCAAACAAACATTTGTCCCCAAGTTAAAAAATTTTTTATTCATGTATATTTATGCCATCAGTTTGAGTGGCCTGTCACCATTCCAAGGGGACACTGATGAAGAGACGCTGAGGAACATCGTGGCAATGAACTATGAGTTTGAGCCTCACCACTTCAGCCAAACCAGCAACATGGCCAAAGACTTCATCCTGAAACTACTAGTTAAAGACCAGAGGTAACTAGTCATTAGCAGTCATTCTATTTTAATCACTGGGACTATCTATCTATCTATCTATCTATCTATCTATCTATCTATCTATCTATCTATCTATCTATCTATCTATCTATCTATCTCTATCCATCTATCCATCTGAGATTTCAAGCTGTTATTTTAATCTTTAACTGTCTAAACTAACTTTTGTCTAATAAATCATTTTTAAGGGTTAAATATTTTTATTTTACTTCTGTGCATTTGTATTTAGTGAAAGAATGACAGCAGACGAGTGCCTCATTCATCCCTGGATTAAGGTGAGATGCATAAACTTTCCCCTCTCTTATATATTTTATGGCATAATTATTTATCATTTTACCTTCTCATAAGGATTATTTCAGTAACTTTTTCCCACATCCATTTCTCTTTTAGCCTCTCAATAGAACTCAAATAGCCAAGAGGAACCGCTCCTCCATCAACATGAAAAACTTTAAGAAGTTCAATGCGAGGAGGAAATGGAAGGTTAGTGTTTTTTTGTTAAACAGCCCTGCTGTGGGTTTTGTAAGCTTGGTCGGAGAAACTCGCTATTGGCTGGAGTGTGTAGACTGTCGTCACCCACAGACCAACTTTCGTCACTACCTGTGTTGTCTGCATGCTTTGTCTTTGTGTCCCTTAGTCAATCTTTGTCCCTCATGTACTATTAATACACATCTAGATGATCAGTCTTGATGATGCACACTCTTTTCATTCACTGTGATGTCAATGGTAGCATTTCTCGTAAAGGGATAGTACACCCAAAAAACTGATATCGATTCAGCATCATGTTGTTCCAAACACATGCTGGGGTTTTACTTCCTATAAATCATACATAAAATAATTTGCAAAGGAATTCAATAAACCACAGTTGTTTCTAGGGGCTTTTAAGCTCTAAAAAAAACATGAATGTAAAAAGAACAGTTCCTTTAAAGGTCTGAACTAGTTGCTAACACTACCTTAGCTGACTCAAATGTCTTCTCTGACCTAACAGACCAATGCGTAAAGAGAGAGACACCTGCTGTTCAGTAGAAACACTGAGTCAATGTTTTTCCTATCATGATGCCTTTTTGTTGCTCTTTTTCTGTCTGGATTGTGACAGATATTTTGTGGAAATACACTGTAATATTTATTAACTATGTAAATCTTGTTGACTTTCTCATCTCACTCTGTAGATGTCCTTTAACATGGTTTCGGCTTGTAATCGGTTTTGTCGACTGCAGTTACTGTGTAAGGCCCGCGGTCCAGAGCAACAAGAACTGGTAAGAGTCTCATAAAAACAGGTTCATATTTCCCCCAAACATACTTAAATGTATTTAAAATTTAAGTTTAGACAAATAATCAAGCAGGTAAATAAAATAAAACCCATTATTGTACTTTTATTTTTAAAAGATAATTACATTATTTTTAAGAACAGTTGAGCACAGCAAGCCACCAAATCTCATGTCAAGTCACCTTTATGTTTATTATTTAATATTTATTTTTACAATAGAAACTGTTTTAAAGCATTTCACCGTATTAAGAATCAATGATGCAAACTTCATCAAATAATATTTTAATTATTTATTAAATATTTTAAATCTGAATTAAAGACATTACAATAAACACTAATGTACAGTATAAATAAAATGTTAAAGGTGCTGTATGTAACTTTTTTACTCTACTAAACCATAAAAATACCATAATATGTTTACAGATATTTAGGAAACATGCTAAGTTCACTTTCTCGTTTCTCTGAAAAACACTTCTACAGACAGTTATTTTACTTATTATTTTACACGTTCCTTGTTGTCAGTCGGGTTTTGTTTTGGTCTGTGTGATCTCGCCGACTGCCTGTTCACCCAATAGTATTTCGACACCCTGGGATGCCAGTTGGCAGGAAACACAGCGTATCGCAGCCTTGGAAACGAGCAAACAAACTGGTCAGAGATTGCAGATTCCACACAACCTAAAAAGCATCGGTATCCATCTAAAAATCTATATGAACGAGAGCATATTAAAACGCGGATAAATCAACTCATTAAAGCAACACTAAGTAAGATTTTTTACCTTAAAATAATGTTTTCAAAATCGTTTCAGTGGTTCATCAAGTCGTGACATGGTGAAATGCACTTATGCCACCGCTTTGCGGTCCTTTATCTGATATATCCACGCTATGTAAGATTGCCAGATGGGGTCGCGTTTCTGTAGTCCGAATGAGACATAAGAAAACTACAAATTTGACTTGCTTTACGGCAACAATACAATTGCCGATAGGTGGAGCGTACTCAACAGTAGACTACAACTACATGTAAGATACCTAGCAGCCAGGTAGCTTTTGAATTGTCATCATGATTCCAAAGCCGGTGCTGGATAAACAGAGAGCATGTGCGTGCGTGCGCGTGCGACAGTAGGATGCGGTAGGCTAAATTATTTACGACAGCAGTAGTGGACAATTCCGCTTCCAACCTGTAGGGCGACCGCAGAGGAAAAGTTACTTGGTGTTGCTTTAACTTACAGTCTGTAAGTCTCCTCGGTTTTCGTCGTCAATTGCGCTCGCTCCTGTTGCGTGCCCTCAAACTGGCAACCAGCGTAAGCGTCGAGTCTGAGGAGGAGGGGGCGGGAGAAACAACGGTCTCTGATATTTTGAATTTGGACTGCAGTATTGTGTTTTCCTGTCATTCTTACATACTGCACCTTTAAATGCCAATTATCTTTGGCAAAGATCTTAATGAGAAATACAGGCCAGATGTGCTTAATTCTTGTAAATAATTCAATGCTTCATTTTCCTGGTGTTTTCCAATCAGAGAGACTGTGAGAGCGATCAGGAGGATACAGGCACAAAACCTGCCTCTCTCTTACGCAGACGTCTTAGTAGCAATTCATAAATCTCGCTGGTAGAGGGAGTCATAAACCACAAGCATCTCCCTGTATGAGGCGGCGGCGCTCATTCAACCAGCAGTACTTTGTAGTGCCAAGAGGGGGAAACAGAGGCCACAATCTCTTCTCTTCTCTCATCCAAAGGCCTTGAACCTCAGTGCATGCGATTGCCCAACCACCAGCTATATATCCTGTTACAGTGGTTGACGTCATCTGAAAGAAGGATGGGGCCTTTGTGGTTTTCTATACTAATATGCAAGCATGTTCATAGAGTTCTACCTCTGACAGACTGAGTGTGATTCTTTTACCTGAAGTGCTGTTGACAGGAGGGTCAGGTGTTTTGAAGGAGGTTCCTACAACATTAAGTTTTCCTTAAACTTTTTTTTTTTTCCAGGTTTATTTCAGTGGGATTGCAAAGTTACTATAGGGACCGTCCATTCATGTTGTTAAGCTATATATCCTACCGTTCAAAAGTTTTGGTGTCTTTTTTTAATGAATACTTTTATTCAGCAAAGATGCAGTAAATTTATCAAAAAGTGAGCGCAAAGAGTTATACATTGTTACACTGAAGACTGGAGTAATGATGCTGAAAATTCATCATAGGAATAAATTACATTTATTATACAAAACATTTTAAAATAGAAAAGTATTATTAAATTGCAATAATATTTCCTAATTGTATTTTGTGTTTCTACAGTCTTAGTAAGCATAAGAGACATCAAAAAATCTTACTGGTCCCAAACTTTTGAACGGTAGTGTGTGTGTGTGTGTGTGTGGTATATATATATTATATAACATTGCATTTCAACATAGATATTCAACATCAGATTTCCTTAAAAACAATAGCAAAGTCAAAACCCTGTTTATACCTGGTATTAACATTCATTTAGCAACTTGCTAGGATTTCAAAAGAAAGGACTCATGACTATGTACATCACCTACTATGTCAGTGTGTTACTGCATTTTGATAAAGCACAAAAATGATCCTGATTACTTGGGCTTTAAGCTAACTAGAATTAATATGAACTAACTAGTAAGTTACTTTCTTGTGCATAAGTATGCAGTTTTTCAATTTTTTTTTTCTTTTGAATTTTAAACCCTTGTTTAAGCACAATGGATGGTAGACAGGCGAGTAGACGATCCTCATAACGTTTACACTACAAATGCAACATGGTCACATGTGTTTCTGACTACCTCTGAATGTGGTTTGAGTGAGTGAACCGATCATTTGCACCCTATTTAGTAGAGCTACTGACCACATGTGATTGAATCAACCGAGACGGATCTTAAAACCAGGTGTAAACGGGTGTCATAGTTTACTGTACTCAAAGAAAAACAAGCAAACAAAATTATAAGAGAGGACTTTTTGGGCTGAGTGCCTTAACTTACATATCTTCTCAAAAACACGATCTATTCTAGACCAATACATGTTCTACAGTCCTGAATTAGACTACCAGAGACCAAACCATATTCCCTATATTGATGAGGATTCAACAAGCTGCCTTTTTTCTCCACATGGCTGAATTGTAGTTGAAATATTGCGTGAGTGCTGGCTTGTCTGACGAGTTTAATATTTACTAGGCATCTTCAGTACGGTCATCTCTGAGCAAATATTCATTTATGGCATGAACAGATATATACAGCTGTTATAAATTGTGTTTGACATGTAACGCAGTTAACAATTTTACAACTTTGAGTGTGATCAACTGAGATTTCATGTGAAGAGCCACTTTAAATGTACTTGAATGGCGTCATGCAGTGTTGAGCTTTATGAAACGCTGCTTGAATTATTCTAGACACTAATTGTTGCCTTTACTGTCAGTCTCAAGAAACTATATCAATTAAATTTTTTATAGTGGTCTACTGATATTATATATACCTGTATACTGTATATATATATATTAGTCTTTTTTAAAGGAAACTGGTCTTCCTTGTAGGTTTAAAAATAACTGTTCAGTTTAAGAAGTCTTCCATCATCCAAACATAGCTACAACAGTTTGCCCTCTTACACTCTTGCCTATAGAACTTGTAATGTGAATATCGCACAAATTATTATTATATATTACTGTCATGATATATTTTGTAAACTATACCTGACTTGCAAGAATGTTACTGTGTCTTCTGTTATGTAACATTTGCTGTAATTCCTTTAAAATGTAACAACACAGTTTAATGAATCAAATATGTCAACAGACCACTGTTTTTGTTTTTTATTATGTTTATTAATGTTTTTTTAATGGAGCATGTCAGATTGAGTGTGATTTTTTTCTCTCTCTCTATGTGTCAGATTTTCTTATGCAGTATTTGTGTCTCATTTGCTTGTGTATTTGCAAATGTATAATGATTTGGTGTGTGTTTAGTTTTTTACATAATTCGATACTGTCTTAGCTATATAAAAAAATGTCATTGAGTAATTTGGTGCATGCATTTTTTCCTATACAATTTGTTAGTTTAAATGTATGTCCTGGTTTGTTTTGATTGCTTTGTGTAAATTAAAAGCAGTTTGTCCTTTAATTTAATGTCTGATCAATTTTGTTTCAGCACATGCACATATCAGGGTGTCCACCATCATGGAAAGCCAGGAAATATCGAGGAATTTCAAAAGTGTGATTTGCAGGGCTGGCAAATTTATTAATAAATTGACAAAACATTAACAAAAATAAATTATGCACCTACTATTAATAATAGTAATTAAGATGTAATAGAAATTAATCTATAGTGAATATATAATTGTATAGTGAATAAATAATTTTTCAGTAAAATTGAGAAATTAACAATATTAATAATAATAAATTAATGGGAATGTATATTGAAACTGCTATAAGAATCTGCTCAGTAAACAAATGAACAAAAAATGTAGAAAAAATAATAATCAATAATAAAAAGTCATGGACATTTTAAAGTGAATAAATATTTTTTCTAGTTATACTCATCTCTAAAAATCAAGAAAGTTCTCATAGTGAGTACAATCTTAAAAATCTGTATCCAGCGAATAACACATGACTGGAAAAGTCATGAAAACTATTTGGTCAAACAGTGTAGGAACCCTGACATAATATGTGCTCAATTACTGACCAAATTATTAGATAAATAGTCTTTATTAATCCCATGATCACGTCAGCACAGACTAATTTCACTTCACTCTGTCAAACACACACATACATATTTGGAGTTTGTTTTCTAAATGATATGGCCATAAATACAGTCCAGCTGCAGCACACCTGGACCTGTGATGTCGTCACGGATGTGGGCGTGGCGACTGCGCTGGTCAGAGGCCGCGGGAGCGAGCACAGGAATTCCCGGCGAACGAGGGGATGAAGATGATGATGTAGGCTACTTTACCGGAGTTTGTCCGGGAATGTCATGATTGAAAACCATTTGGTCTACGGTGCTTAGATGAAATGAACACACCAAGAGGATTTTAAAGGTTTTTGAAGAGGTAGTATCATCGAGGAGCGTCTGTCTGGGTGAAATTGAAAAAGACGTTAGGATATAAAATAAACAGAACATCACAACGGACAGGTAAGTCACTAAAAGTTACTACAAACAGTTTTTATTAAGTGGGACCACTCATTGACTGTCTGGTACAGTTAAAACAATCACAATGAAAAGAGAAAAAATAAAGGAAAAGAGTAACAGGAGAACACCGGTTAAGTGCTTCTTCGTCGACCAAATATCAATAAGCGGACACGTAACGTTATGTACATTTCCTGCATTATACAGGTTCTTTTTAAATATAAATTCAGAGAACTGAAATATTTAATAATCCCTTACGTTGTTAAATACTTAATTGTGCGTGTGCGTGTGTGCGCGTAACCCGGTCTGTTCTTTCTGTAAACAATGACAGCCGTTAAGAGTGAAGAAAGGATTAGGAGAAGGAAATTCTATTTGGATGTTGAGAATGTGTAATTGAGTGTGCGAAAGAAAGCTCTTTGTGTCTGACCCTATATCTGTAATCTCCAGGGGCCCCATGTGCTACCTGAGACCTTTGTGAGGACCTGCTGCTTTTTTTGCCTATGGAGTTCTGTTTAAAAACATGACTTCATGGAGAGAGAGAGGGAGAGAGAATGAGCAAAGAGGATTGAACTGGGAAAACAGAGGTTAAGGATGAAATCGACACAGAAAAGATGAACTAAGCAGGATCAGGATCTTTTTGCTTTGGAGATGGGACAGCGGCTGATGAAAGTGTAGCATATAAAAGAGACATACAAGGGTCACTTTCTAGATGGAATCAAAGAATGCATAGGCAAGCTCTTAAATGAATGCTCATACAGTATCAGCCTATAAACAAACAGAATTATTTATTCATTATTATTTGTGTGTGTTAATATTATTTCTTTTGTTTTTTTTTTAAAATGAAAAAAAGTAAAGAAATGTAACTTAAAAGGAGACAGACCAGTAAATGGCAATGAAATGACATTTAAGGCAATAAGAAAAAGGGGAAACATTGAGCAGAGGTCAGCGAACCCAATGAATGTGTGTGGCCTGAGTCTCAAGTGTGTTATTGGCACAGTTGCTGTTAATGGCGTCATTACGTGGAGGAGTACCGTAGAAGTCAGCGTATGGTAAACATGGAATCTCTCATTCTTTCATGCTGCAAATACGACTGGAATGCTCCTTCCTTGGAAGTCACACAGTTTCACTTCATTTTCCTAACTTAAAGATAAGGGGCTGGTTGCATAAACCGCTAAGACTAGTCTTACAAGTTAGTAATAAAATTTTTTTTGGCCTAATTTGATACCGAAAAGTAAGACTGACTGCCCCTTGACTAACTTCTTGGCGCATACTACAGTAGATCTTAAAACACTGTCTTGACATAATGGCTATATTTACGCAACTGGCCCCTGAGATGATTCTCATTGATTACCATTGATTCTCCGGAACAGTTGATCTGATTGCGAATGCATTGATTTCTGATAATAAACCTTTGAGGTGAGGTCATTTCCTTTGATAAGTGTTAGTGCTTTTGATCTTTTGACCTTTTAACGTTTCTTGAACTAATGCCATTACAATGATTATTTGAATATGACACTGTATATATATTTACTAGACCTTAAAGTGCTGTTCATTGGTTGATCTTGAATTGTTCAAAGTCTGCCGTAACAGGAAATTCCTTAACCTTGGCAAACAGAGATCTAGTTATTAGTAAGAGCTATTCTGAGTTCTGTATTACTCAGAACCCCCTCTGAGACTACATGTGGCCTTCTTTGCAACGAATAAGAAAAGGAAGAGGAGATAAATAGAGTGAGGGGTGACAAAGGGAAGGGGGTGGAGGGCATGTTTATAGTCACTTGGTGACTGACAGCACACAAGGTGACGAGGGGGGTAGACATCTTCAGAGAGATAGAAGTAAATGTGAAAAAGTAAAATGCCATTAGAACAAAAACACCCCAAATTGTAATTTGGAGCTCATTTCGGGAGTTAGGAAAAGTTCAGAAAAAGTTTGCTCCGGCTGGTAAACACCTTCCAACTACCATAGAGTGGTGCAGGAATGACGTCACAACCGGCAGTTAGCATCACACTGGTTCTCTCGACAAAAACCCAATTAACCCAATTTTCCCATAGGCTTTTGCTGTGATCAACAAAAGCTTATGATACTTATGTATGTTTTGTCCATCAAGATAATTATCACAAGTGGACGCAACTTTTATTAATTTTGAAGCCTAAATGCAGTCGCCAGAAATAAAAATCTAAAGGTAGGCAATAAATGAACTACACCACGGTCCCATGAATTCAACGTCACCATGACTAAGTCACCTCCGACAACTCTTTCAGTCTTTATTCAAAAAACATTTTCCCAGTACGTTTGAGTGAGAATAGTTTGTAAGAGCTCAATTATAAATATAACAATGCTGTAAAAGCCGATTGAGTTACCTGTTTAATCTCCTCGACAGCCCCTGTAGTCCCATTTAGCCACTTGTTAGCGACCGCCTTTTTCAAGAAATCATGTGTGTTAATACTGATGTGTTTTATGTCGTAGAATAAAACGTGAAAGTGTCCTAAGCTATTGTTTACCACAGACCTTATTTCAGCCATTTAACTAAAACCCCATTCAAAAAAACAATTGACTTCGGGACGATGGAACCAGAAGTCCTAAAATGCTATAACTTGCTTCCGCGTTCTGGTCTACAAAGTGATATCATACCTGCACCACTCTATTAGTCTGTCGTTATTACGCAACAGGTATATGAGTCAATGAGGCTCCACCTTAGACGTGGAAATCTCTGGTTCATTTCTTCTGTTTAGTCCGTTGAGGTTAGACGCGAGTAAAATAAAAACATAGCTACTTTAGTAGAAATTGAAGTTGTCTAAATGAAAGTGACACTGACACAGTTTTTTATGTTTAATACCGTAAAGCTGCTTCCTTTAAAGCATTGTATAAAAGGTTAGGCTATATAAATAAATATGACTTGACTTGAGTGTTGAATTGCAGAGCTATTGCAAACATACCCACATCGCAATGATCATCGCAAACTGCTTTTTTCTTGTTGTGTTTTTAATTTGTTATTGAGAGGAAAGCGAGCAGCACATACACATTTTTCTGAACTCCGCTCTCAGCAGTGTGGGTGATGTCAGGATGTTTTCTTACAGTATACCGCTACTCTCGTATCGAACTTCTTTTTTTAGACAGGGCAACTCCTGTCCTGGAGGGCCACTGCCCTGCAGAGTTTAGCTCCATCCCTAATCAAACACAGCTGAAAAATCTCTACAATAAGGGAATCCACTTCACCAGCTAATTATTCATGTACAGCGATGTCATATACAGGGCTACCGCAAAAACAGAAGTTCAAAGACAATATTCTAAAGATGGCTGCGTGCTTGTTTCTCTGGCGCATAAGGTCTATAGGTGTTGTACTTCATGTTGCATTTTTATTCATCGTTATTTCTCACTTGTGTGCTTTTTTTTAGCGAGTCGCAGTGAAGTGTGGCACTAATACAGTCTGAACGTGCAGTTGTACACAAAATATACCCCATCTATACCCCTTAGAACACTTGGAATATACGACATGTTTCATGGGACCATTCTGCGGAACTTGTGTGTCTTTTTAAAAAAGCTTGATGCAGAGCGCGAGCGGTACTTAACAAAAATGTTTTATCCTTTTGTGTTCCGAAAAAGAAAGGGCATATGGCATTAGAACAACACCAGGGTAAATGATGACTTAGTTTTCAAGAAAAATTAAAGGAACCAACCAGGTGATACTGTACGTATACTTCTAAACCATTTCGCCATACATTTTCTTTATTAAAATGAATTTAAAAAGCAGCATGAACATTTTTAAAAACATCTCCTTTTGTGTTCCACAGAAGAAAGTCATACAGGTTTGGAACAAATGAAAGTGAGTAATGCAATTGTTTGTACTTTTAGTGAACTGTCATTTTAAAATGTAAGGGGTTGGTGGATTTACTTTTTGATAGTCCTAACTCATAAAATTAGTCCTGCAGACTGTCAATAAGTTTCTATTCACCAGGCGACCACAGCCAGTTTCATGAATTCCATCAATTTGATTTGGTTGTAATCAGAAGTCATCCGCTTGTATTTCTGCAGTACAATTCAAGGCTCTGTTTAAATGTCAAAAGTGCAGTTGCCTTAGTTTTGGATGCTAATTCAGTTGCTAATGGTGACAACTTTCAGGTGAGTCATGAACTGAACGCAGTGTGCCAGTGATGCACCTTCGATCACCACCGTTTCGACTCTCACACACATGCGTATGTACACACACTCGCATGCAGCTTGCGACCTGTAGTTCACCCTGACTCACTGTACTGTACACATCCTTTCTCCCATTGTTCTGCATGTTTGCTTTTTGGGAGAGGGACCCAGTGTGAACATGACATCAGTGGATTCTGAAAGAAGGGAGGGGAATATAAAAACATGGGCTGTAAGAAAATCGCAGGACATTTAAAAGAAAGCTTGGACAGAAAGATGTTGCCTTTGAGCCACCAAAACAAAATGTCATGTGATTCATAGAAAGTAATGAACAATGCAAGCTTTGTGAAGCAGTTGAACTAGATGCAGGTTTTACTTTGCATGGCTTTTTACTTTTGAACTTAGGGTCACTTGACAACAATATTACAGTTGTGATATTTAATGTTATACATGTATACTTTGCTCTTGCTAGTGGACCCCATTTTGCCTCTAGAACTGCCTTAACTCTTTGTGGCATAGATTTAATAAGGTGCTGAGATTCCTCAGAGATTTTGGTCCATATCGACATGATAGCATCACGCAGTTGCTGCAGATTTGTCAGCTGCACATCCATGATGCAAATTTCCTGTTCATCCACATCCCAAAGATCCTCTATTTGATGGAGATCTGGTGACTGTGGAGGCCATTTGAGTATAGTGAACTCATTGTCATGTTCAAGAAACCAGTTTGAAATGGTTTAAGCTTTGTGACGGTGCGTTATCCTGCTGGATGTAGCCATCGGTAGATGGGTACACACTGTGGCCATAACATGATCAATACTCAGGTAATGCTCAATTGGCACTAAGGGGACCAAAGTGTACCAAGAAAATATCCACGCCATTACACCACCAGCAGCAGCCTGATCCATTGATACAAGGCAGGATGAATCCATGCTTTCATGTTGTTCAAGCCAAATTCTGATCCTACCATCTGAATGTCGCAACAGAAATCGAGACTCATTAGACCAGGCAACGTTTTTCCAATCTTCTAATTCTCCAATTTTTGTGAGCCTGTGTGAGTTGTAGCCTCCGTTTCCTGTTCTTAGCTGAAAGGAGTGGCACCTGGTGTGGTCTTCTGCTGCTGTAGTGTATCTGCTTCAATGTTCGACATATTGTGCGTTCAGAGATGCACTTCTTCATACATCTGTTGTAACAAGTGGTTATTTATGTTACTGTTGCCTTTCTATCAGCTGGAACCAGTCTGGCCATTCTCCTCTGACCTCTGGCATCAACAAGGCATTTTCGCCCACAGGACTGCCACTCACTGGATATTTTCTCTTTTTCTGACAATTCTCTGTAAACCCTAGAGATGGTTGTGTGTGAAAATCCCAGTTGATCAGCAGTTTCGGAAATACTCAAACCAGCCAGTCTGGCACCCACAACCACTTTCAAAAGTCACTTAAATCTCCATTCTGATGCTCGGTTGGAATTTCAGCAAATCACAGACCATTTTCTACATGCCTAAATCATCTAATATGCTGCTTTGGTGCTCAAGAAAAATGTATTCTTATTATCATTGTTGAAAACAGTTGTGCTGCTTAATATTTTTGTTGAAATTGTGGTCAATTATTTTTCATGATCCTGAAAAACTAGCATTTTTTTAAACCAAAATCTTTTGTAACATTAAATCAATTTAATGCATCCTTGCTGAATAAAAGCGTTGGTGTCTTTCGAAAACTTTTAAAATTGTATAATATAACCAATCCCCCACCCACAATCAAAATCTTATTAATCTATTTTTATACAAATTTTGGTTCCACTTATATTAAGTGGCTTTAAGTACTATGTACTTACATAGAACAATAAGTACAATGTACTTATTGTGTTCATGTTGTATTGTAAAACACTTTTGCTGCTATTGGGGTGTGATACGGGTAAGGTTAGGGACAGGTGTGGTGGTATGGGTTGGTTTAATGTAATTACAAGTGTAATTACATAAATTAATTACAGCTGTAATTACATGCAGGTATTTTTAAAATATAAGTCCATTGTATAAAATGATTAATTTCAATGTTATTACATAGTAGTTAAAGCCACTTAACATAAACTGGGACCTACATTTTGAATACTCAGCATGATAAGCTAATATTCCATCCCAAACATAAAAGTATTATTCTTTTAGCATCCCAACTAGCACAGAATGTAGGCTTAACCAGTGGCATACTTGAGGCAGACTATTTGTTTCTTTGACCAATGGCAGATGGACAGAATATTTGGGGAAACCCGATTGAAAACAGTTTAAGAGTTCACACTTACATACAATTAGGGGGAGTAAAGTTTAATGCGTATTTGGCGTGCTGTCCGGGGGAGGGCTCCGAGCTCGGAATTCGGCCCAAAGACCCAGAGTACTCCCAACCCCCCCCCCAATCCCCAATGTAAATTGTTAGGACTAGAAGAGTGGAGAAGGGGTGGTGGAGGGATGCTGCTAAAATGTCAATGGATTGAGGTGAGACTGCTGAATCTACCTCTTATCATTAATTGCTGAGTGCTCTCCACCCGTGTTAATTATCTGAACGTGCTCCTCCCGAACTTTGTTAATAAAACATCATTTATTTTTTTCCATTCCATTGCAGTGTTAGAGCTGCAGAAATCACACACCTCACCTTTAAAGACATCAGATATGTTCAATAAAAATCCACCGTCCAATTCCATGCCTCTGTTGAGCAATGAAATGGGCTGTAATTTGATCTATCCATTTTTTGGGTCTAGACTCTAAAGTTAGGGTGGATAATATAGAGAGAGGAGGACAAAGAGAGGCAAAAGCATGCAAGAACGAGTAAATGTATAAGCGAGAGGAGTGTAAAAGAGACCCAGGAGCGGTGGAGGACTGAAAGACTGAGAAGGAGGGGTGATAGGGTGTATAAAAGGCAGTTTCTTGTGTGTGTGTGTGTGTGTGTGTGTGTGTGTGGAGGAAAAAAAGTGCTGGCTGCCTTCATGGTGACATAATGTGATTATGGTATTATCAGTAATCTTGTGATGATTTTGTGGAATTTTAAATGTTATGACATTTGAGTCAAGCAGATGTACACGGAGCCCAAAATTAACTTTTTGCCACACCTGCCAAAGGTGAAAATGTAGCAGCCAAATCATCAGCCAAAAAAAACATATTTTTTTGCATTAGTTTATTATTAATAATATGTATTTGTACCTATGACTAATGTAATTATTGTTTTTATCCTTGCATATTTGTGACTCAAATTCTGAGCAGAATCTCTTTCTTCACGCTGCCATCGTTTAAGTTGCACCTGAGGAGAACTAGCATCTTTTTCTCTAAGCATCCGATGGCTTCTACGTGGCAGATTTGTGCAGGCCCCTTTGACCCGCCCGACGAACATGAGTTCTGCATCGCCTGCCTGGGCCTCGCCCACGCCGACCTCCCCCACCTGGATGCGAAGATGATGTCGAGACCTGGAGCCGCCGTAATCCATCGTCACCGCGCACCTGTCCTCTTCGCGGACGCGAGCTTTCTTCACTCCATGGCCATACTGCAGGTGTTCTAGGCCAAACTTCTGCAGTCCCTGGATGGCGGCGTCGTGGACGCTGACGTCGTCAATGATCTGCGCCCGGCGATGGACCTCGCGCTTATGGCGACCAAGCGCTCCTCCCAGGCCATTGGCCGCTCCATGGCGGTTATGATCGTCCTAAACAGGCACCTGTGGTTAACCCCAGCTGACCTGAAGGACACAGACCGCAGGACACTCCTTAACACTCCAGTCACTCCCTCCGGCCTCTTTGGTGACGTTTCTCCAAGACGCAGAAGCGTGCGAAAGCGATGGGCTCCAGCCCTTGTCGAGATCTCGCTCTTCCTCGGCGCCTCGCCCCGCTTATGGACCGGCTAGACAGCCACCGCGGCGCCCCACCCTGAGCCGGATGTTCTCCACAAGCAGTGGACGGGGCCTGGGAGGAAGCTTCAAGTTCAGAGGAGAAGCCCGCGCCGCGAGAGAGCCAGCGCGCCATCCTCGGCTACCAAGCCTTCATCCTGACGGATCAATCAAGAGGAGAAGAGAGTCCGTTGGAGGCCCCGCCCCCAAGCGCTGTGTTCTGCATCGTGTCCCCTATGTTCCGGCAGGCGACAAATGCAACGTTTGTGTAAATTCTGTGTCTGTTTGTGTGAGTTCCAGAATAAAAACACGTATCCCTTCACAAAAATAGCTTTTTCCTCCTCTTACACCCAACACTGTCACTTGCCCTGCCCCAGAGCAGTGCGGAGTCACAGCCCATAACTATAATGGGCTCTCGAGGGCGCGAGATTGCCAATATCACCCCGCCACAAGCCGTTTCCCTGCCAGTGCTTCTAGCCTCGCTGGGGCGGGGCTCCAATCAAAACACATAGCCAATGGCAACGGCGCCCGTAGAACTAACGCAACGACCACTGTGTCATTTCCTAGACGCGTTGAGGGCTATTCCGGGCATTACACCGTGGCTACTGGGAATAATTCAACACGTATATTCTCTTCATTTCAGACGCAGACAACCCCGCTTCAATGGCCGGGTCCCATCACTGACATTGCCCCAAAACGCCCCCGTTCTGAGACAGGAAGTTCTCAGTCTGCTCGAAAAAGGAGCGATAGAGCGTGTCCCTTAGGAGAGCGGTTTTTACAGCCGCTATTTTGTGGTGCCAAAGAAGAGTGAGGACTCCGTCCGATTCTGGACCTGAGACCCATCAACCTAGCACTTCACAAGCGCGCGTTCAGGATGACAACACTGAAACAGATCCTGGCGCAGATCCGCCCCGGGGACTGGTTCACTTCAGTGGACTGAAAGGATGCGTACTTCCATATTAATATAGCGATGCGTCACAGGTGCTTCCTGAGATATACTTTCGAAGGCACAGCATACCAGTATTCAGTGCTTCCGTTCGGGCTAGCCCTAGCCCCCCGCACCTTTTCCAAATGTGTGGACACAGCGCTTTCTCCCCTCAGGACGAGCGGAATGCGCATTTTGAATTATCTGGACGATTGGCTGATTTTAGCTCACTCAAGGGATGCTTGATGCACTGCTTCGCCATTTGGATATGCTGGGACCGCGTGTGAATGTGCAGAAGATCGTGTTTATTCTGAGTCAGACTATAACATATCTGGGCGTGTGTTTCGACTCGGTGGCGATGCGAGCCCACCTCTCTCAAGAGTGCATAGAGACCATTTCATCGACCGTTTCAGACTGGGCAGGTCTGTTTCACTGAGGGAATTTCAGAGGCTTCTGCGACTGATGGCGGCAGCTTCTTCAGTGTGCTATGCAGCCGCTGCAGTTTTGGCTGAAAACACGAGTCCCACGTGCATCCCGGTCACTCACAGTTGCGTCAGCGCTCTGAGACCGTGGAGCAACCCGGATATGTTCAGCCCTGGAGTGCCTTTGAGAATAGTGACTCAACGCAGCGTGGTGTCGACGGATGTGTCGACCTCTGGCTAGGGAGCAGTGTACTTGGGCGTGCCTGCCTCAGGTCTGTGGTCAGAATCACAGAGAGAGTGGCACATAAACCGTCTGGAATTAAAGGTGGTGTCTTTAGCCCTGGAAGCTTTTCGATTGGAGCAGCAGCATGTACTGATTCGAACCGACAACATGTCTGTGGTTTCGTACATAAATCGCCAGGGCGGCGTGCACTCCAGAGCTCTTTCAAACAGGCAGTGAGTCTCCTGTTGTGGGTGGATCGACATTTTCTCTCCATCAGAGCGGCGCATATCCCCGGTCTCCGAAACCGCAGAGCGGACATACTTTCGGGAACGGGATTCCTCAAGGAGAGTGGAGGCTTCACCCCTGATCGGTTCAAATGATTAGGGATCGATTCGGGAGGGCGGACGTGAATCTGTTTGCCACGAGCGAGAACACACACTGTCAGACGTTCTTCTCGCTATCTCACTCCCCACTGACCGGAGATGCTCTGTAGTCGTGTTGGCTGAAAACCAGGCTTTAAGCGTTCCCTCCGGTGAAGATTCTGCCTATGGTGTTATGCAAAATCAGGGAGGAGAGAGCATCAGTGATCCCCGTGGCCCCGAACTGGCTGCACCAGCCCTGGTTTGCGGACCTGAAAGAGATAATGGCGGCTCCCCCATGGCAAATCCCCCTCAGGAAGGACCTCCTGTCTCAGGCGAACGGCACGATATGGCACCCCAGCCCTGTGCTGTGGAACCTTCATGTGTGGCCGCTGCAGGGACCTTAAATGAGTGAGACACTCTGCCTTCACGAGTGCTGGGCACACTTACGGAGGCGCGCACCTTCTGCTAGGCGCCTTTATGCTCTAAAATGGGGAGTTTTTGCAAAATGGTGCCAGGACATCGATATTCGACCGGGTGATCTGGTCCGTGTCGGAGGTTTTGTGATTTCTCAGGGGAGCGAGGAGATTGTGTCCAGTGTTCTTCACGGCCGCCATCTGTGCCGCCGTGGGATCTAGCTCTAGTTTTGAGGGCTCTCTCTCTACCGCCGTTCGAGCCCCTAGCTTCGATTGCAGTTAAGGAGCTCTCCCTGAAAACGACTTTACTCCTTGCTCTCGCCTCTGCGAAGCGCATTGGAGACTTACATGCGTTCTCGGTGAACGATGATTGTATCTGTTTCGAACCCGGCGACTGCATCGTCACTCTCCGGCTTAGACGGGGCTACGTGCCGAAGTCACTCTCTACACCATTCAAAATACAGGTTTTACAAGCTAGATGTACCGTCTATGGCATCACAACTGCTTTCGGTGAGTTAAAATGTAGAGTTACCGCTCTCAAAAGAGAATGTCTCCGGTTTCTATCGTAACAACGATTGTGCAAGCGTTCAGTCGTGATTCTGACGCAATTGTCGCGTTCGTGCATTTTATACTGTCCGCGAGCCTGTCAGTATTTGCATACTTCGTGACAATTGGCCAGCTGTTCCAAGCTGCCGTTAGCCCATAAGATTTCAATAAAAGTGGAAAAGGGAGGAGAAAAGTCTCGTCCCCGCCTCTCAGGGAACCGAGGTTACGATAGTAACCGGAGATGTTCTTTAAACTTATTTTGTTTTCCACGGTTTAAAAAAAACTGTGAGTAATTGACATGATTTTAATATTTGGGAGAACTATGCCTTTTTTTCTTTTCTTTTTTAAAATTGTGATAGTAGAAATGTACTGTGTTTAAGAACAACGATGCATGTTTGATATGCTTTACACACAGTGCCATAACAGTTTTGCTGCTAGGAAACAAAATCATGAACTGCGATTGCAACAATCTCGACCTCTACATTCTCTTTCTACTGTCAACTTAATTTCTCTCATTGTACGTGCTTGCATACACAAAGGTGTGGAACAGAGGTAATAACAACCTTATCTCGGCCTGTTGGCAGACCGTGTCTTTGTGTCATGTAGCCTACAAATTATTTGCAGAACATTACTCACTTTTAATGTGTGTTGCAAACTGGAACACTAAAATGACAGAACCATTATACTAGAGGAAATGGTTTTATATAGGCATGTGTGTGCTTCACAATGCATTCCTAATAGAATGGGAATAAAGAAAAGGATGGAAGAACCACTCCAGACTATTTCAAAACGGTGTTATGCAATAACCATAGAGACCGAGGGGAAGAAAGGAGGAGGGAGGTAAAATGAGAGATAAACAGACTCTTGGAGTGAAAACATAAACCAAAGCTGTTCCCACCCCATCAATCGCTTTCCATAAACTCCCTGTGAGGTTACGACACATTTTTACTAAATGTGCATTGTGCAATGACCTGGGAAGCTTTTATGACTGGATGAATTCTCTCATGTGCTGGACTTTTATTGTAGTTGTAAACAGAACTGTGATATGAGATTAGATCCTAGAAATACTGGTAACATCTAATTAACTGGATGTATAGAAGTCAAAAATATTTTATATGACTGAATAAACCTGACCAGGGCCGTCCTTAAAGGGCAGTGGAAGTGGTGCAATAACACAGCAGCCTACGCTTTAGGGGGCCCTACGGCGAATGGGCAGAGGGGGACCCAACCCTCTGGAAGGTGATCGCGAATACACCGACATCATGCTTGGGATGGCCCTGAAACCTGACTACATTAGGTTACACCGATAATAGTCATTTTTAAGCACCTTAAGGAATGAAATGGACCTAAGATTTTCATCTAACAGATCATAAAACTAGCACATCAGATAAAATCAAATAGACTTATATTGAAGGAGAGACCTGAGGCATATCTAGAGACTTTTGACTTTGCCTGAAAGCAGCTACCTTGCAACAACCATCCAGCACACCTTAGCAACTAGATAACAATGTGGTAAAAAACAATTAGCACACACCTTAGCAACCATATAATTCCCTTTCGACCATTCATAGCTTTGCACTCAAATTTTCTTCAATGAAACACAATATTGTTGTTATTATTATTTCTATAATTTATTGTACATGTACATCACAGTGTTGGGGAAGCTGTTTTTAATGTAGCCTAAATAGACAACACTTTTATTCAGGGATATGTTTAAATGGTTTTCAAAAAAGTGTTTTAAAATTAGTCTTGTTTTAATTTTAAGTGTTTTAAGTTTCATTAATAAATAATAACTTTATTCTCGCCTTGAAGATAGTCTTGCTGGTGACGGCATTAAAAGATTATTAATAATTTGACTTGACTTGACTTGATGGATTAATGGTGGTCTGGATCTCTAGCAGGTGTATTGGATATGACTTTTGTGTTATGTTTTGTTGTTGTTTTAACTATTTTACCTAAGCACGTTCTTAAGAATCTGTAATGTCATATTTTGATCTGTAGGGGGAGCAGTGAAGCTATAATCTGAGTATGGGCCCTGAGGAGCTGCCTGACCTTATGGACACGGTATGAAATTGTGCATATGTGACCCTGGATCACAAAACCAGTCACAAGTAGCACGGGTATATTTGTGGAAATAGCCAACAATACATTGTATGGGTCAAAATTATAGATTTTTCTTTTATGGCAAAAATCAATAAGATACTAAGTAAAGATCATGTTCCATGAAGATATTTTGTAAATTCCCTACCGTAAATATATAAAAAATTAATTTTGTTACTGAATGCAGCACAATCGTGAACATAAATGGGCAATTTTAAGTGATTTTCTCAATGTTTCCATTTTTTTGCATCCTCAGATTCCAGATTTTCAATCTCGGGCCAAATATTGTCCTATCCTAACAAACCATACATCAATGGAAAGCTTATTTATTCACCTTTCAGATGATGTATAAATCTCAATTTCTAAAAATGGACCCATGTGACTGGTTTTGTGGTCCAGGGTCACATGTGTTTCTGTGTGAGGAAAGAACTGTGTATGTTTACATGCCAGTAATTTTGCATGAATTGTTCTCATGTTCACTTACAACACAAACTCATTTGTTCGTTCCCTTACTCGTTACACCTAGATGTCGAGCACTCCTCCTCCCTCTCCCCGTACTTCATGTTCCTCATTCTCACCTTCTCAATGCTCTCCACCGATCTCCCCCGGCCCTCCGGTCGTGACCTTACGGTCCCCTGCCACTCGTCACCTGCTTCAGATCGACCCCTGGAGGAGACACAGCTGGGAACCTGGAGCCGTGGCACAGGGATATCAACCCAATGACTCACGCAGGTGAAAACACATTTACATCTGTGGCACTTCAGTTCTTCAGAATGATCCAAGTGTGCACTGCCTGAATTAATTCAAATTTAAAAAAGGAAATTGTGACTAATTTGGCTTTATCTGTACTGACATATAATAAAATGCTATTAGGATGGCTATACATCATATCATATAAATCATATATATTGTATTGTTTTTGACAAGAGACACTTATATTCACCAAGGCTGCATTTATTTTATCGAGAATACAGTAATATTGTGAGCTGCATTTTTTTTTTATATTGCAAAGCTGGCATTTTCAGCAGCCATTACTCCAGTCTTCAGTGTTCTAATATGATGGTTTGCTGCTCAAGAAATATTTCTTGTTTTCAATTTTGAAAATCATTGTGCTGCTTAATATTTCTTTACAATTCCTTGATAAAATATGAACACCATTTATTGGAAATGTAAACTTTTTGTTACATTATAAGTTGTTTATTTTTTATCAGTTTAATGCATACCTGCTGAGTCAAAGTATTACAGTAAACAAAACCTTACTGACTCCAAACTTTTGCATTTTATAATATAAACAAATGTGTCTTTTTGTCAGCAAACCCTTACAACCTAAATTATTTACTTAAAATATTTACTGAAGTGAGTGGTTAACCCTGCAAAATATGAATATATATATAAAAAAAAATTATTTTTCTTACCCTTATTATGTTTAAAATAACATTTTTACTTCTTTTTAATTACAATACTTTATACTGAGTTAGGCCATTACAATATATAATATGGGACATACCATGCCCAAATTATTGGTTTCCATGTTTTATGGGGACTTTCCATAGACATAACAATTTTTATACTGTACAAATTGTATTGAATAAATTGTATATATTCAATATATTCAAACTTTCTGCATTTTTACATATTGAAAAAACATCACTTAGTATGATTAATAAGCTGTTATCCTCATGGGGACCAAAAATGTCCCCACAATGACAGGGATTTCAGATATTGCCATCTTTGTGGAGACATTTTGTCCCGATAATGTAGGGTTTACCTGAACCACACACACACACACACACACTCACTCTCACACACGTACACACACTCACTCAAACTCACACGAACACACACACACACTCACAAGCACACACACACACTCACTCGTCCTCACAACTGTGCTGATATAGGGCCTCTACTGTGTCACTCTGTGGACTTTTATTGTGAGATCACTACCAGCCAGTGCCAATGTACTCAGTGAGGAGACAGACGCATACACACACACACACACACACACACACACACACACACACACACAGATAAGAACACACACAGACATACATAGGTCTCTCCAGTAGGGAGCTAACATTACACTGCAGTTTGGGTCGTTCTCTGGTTAGTGTTACTGACTTAAAATCAACTAAAGGAAGAGAAAAGAGTGAGATTGAAGTTTTTTATAAATCTTTAATGTATGAAGTTTGTATATATGTTTGTGTGTACATATGTGCAGGTTTGTTTATGTTATTGCAGATGTACTGTGGAACTTATAATTTGTGGTACTCTGTAATGATACTCATCAGACGACAGGACAAAAACAAGTCCGACCTACAATTACTAGCCAAGAGTTATTGTATCGTGTCATGCAATAACAATGTATGTGAATTTAGTTTTGATTCTGTCTCTTTTTCAGTGTGAGTCTGGAAGATCTGGACCCGGATGAGATGTCCTTAGTGCTGAACGGTGCATTGAGGTCAAAGAGAGCTCGTGAACCCCGCCGCAGGTCTGTCACTCAAGCCTCCCTGACGTCACTTACAGAGGAGGAAGTTGGTGCAGAGCATCAGGAACATCATCGATCAGTGCTAGAGGTTAGAACATTCATACAGCTAATGAGCTGCATTGCTGTGTACATGTGACCTTCTAAGGCAGGATCCTCGCTGAAAAAAAATGCAAACCCCATAGACAATATAAATATAAAATAAAACAGCTCATCTAATTTTTCCTTTTGAATTCCTGAGATCAAGGTTCAGCCCTCATTTCATTTATCATATGTTGAAAAAGAGAGAACCCCCCCCCCCCCCAAAAAAAAATTTATTTAGAGGTTTGTTTTTTGTTATTTAAGGAAATACTGACGTGAACCGCTCAATATTGAACTTGCATTTAATGGAATGCAATCAATTCTATTTTAAGTGGAGGACTTAAAATTAACTTTTATTTAACAAGGATGCATTAAATTGTGAGAAAAGTACAGTGCATACTTTTACAATGTTACACAAATTGTCAAATAAATGCTGTTCTTTTGAAATTTCTGTTCAAAGAATCCTGAATTATTTTTTATCAATGTTCCACATTGATGTGCTGAAATATTAAGCAGGACAGCTATTTTTAACATTGATAATAATAAGAGATAATTATTTCTTGAGCAGCAAATAAGCATATTAGAGTGATTTCTGAAGGATCATGTGACACAGAAGACTGGAGTAATCCAGGGTTCCTATGCAGTTTGGAAAAGTATTGAAAAATATGGAATTCGATTTGAGTCATTTCAAGGTCTGGATAATGGCAAAAAGGTTTTTATTTACCATGAACTTCTCTCTTTTGAACTTCACTAAACGAATGTGCGTGTCCCACTCAAACCAGCAACAGATAAAGGAGCAAACCATATTTACAGTATCAAACCGATGTGTCAGAGGTGAATATATGCAGGTTATAAAGCGTTTTAGGTTCTTCTCATCATGTAACATAAATATATACATTTAATTCATGTTTTTACTGTATTTTGATCTGATAAATGCAACCTTAGGGCAGCATTGGAGAACATTATTAAAACATTTAAAAAAAATAACCGAACCCAAAGTTTTGAACGGTTGAACGAAATAATTTTGTTTTATTTGGGCAAATTTGTTTTTTATCAGTATGTTTCATTTTTGTGTGTTTTTTTTTTTCTTCATTCTTTCTGAATTTCTGTCTCAGGAGCAGTCCAATCAGATGCATGGCTGCAGTGTCTCCGCCCCCACCCTGTGTATGATGCAACAGATGCCTAAGAGCTCCGCCCCTCGTCCGCGCTCCTACTGCCATGGTCAGTATGTTTGGGATTTACATTTACAGTTACATTTAGTCATTTAGCAGACGCTTTTATCCAAAGCGACTTACAACTGAGGACTAAACCAAGCGAGTCATCGTGAATAGACAAAAACAACGCAAGAAGTGCTCAAAATACAAAGTTCAGACATTGCTCGGAGTAGCATAAGCCAGATAAGCAAGGATTTAAAGGAAAAGGAAAGTTTTTTTTTTTTTTTTTTTTTTTTTTACGTTAAGTGCTCACGGAAGAGATGAGTTTTCATTTGTCTTTGGAATGCTGTCAGGGATTCTGCATTCCGGATGACGGTGGGCAGATCATTCCACCAGCATGGTAGCGTGAATGAGAATGTTCTGGAGAGTGATTTTGAGGCTCTCTGAGGTGGTACCACGAGCCGTCGCTCATTGACTGATCGTAGGCTTCTGGTAGGGATGTAGACTTGTAGTAGTGAGTGGAAGATGGAGGGAGCTGATCCTGTGGTCAATCTGTAAGCAAGTGTCAACACCTTGAACTTGATGCAAGCAGCGAGTGGTAGCCAGTGCAGAGAGATGAACAGAGGAGTGACGTGGGCCCTTTTGGGCTCATTGAAGACCAGACGAGTTGCAGCATTCTGGATCATTTGTATAGGTTTGGTTGCACATGATGGAAGTCCAGCCAGAAGAGCATTGCAGTAATAAAGCCTAGAAATTACCAGCGCCTGTACGAGAAGTTGTGTTGCATGCTCAGTTAGGAAAGACCTGATCTTCCTGATGTTGTGCATAGCAAACCTGCATGATCGAGCTGTCTTTGTGATGTGGTCTGTGAAGGTCAGCTGATCATCAAAGATTACTCCAAGATTTCTGACTGACCTTGATGGGGTGATTGAGGAAGAATCTAGCTGGATAGTGAAGTCGTGCTGTAGAGACGGATTGGCAGGGAGGATGAGAAGCTCAGTCTTTGCCAGGTTGAGCTGCAGGTGATGTTCCTTCATCCATGCCGAGATGTCCGCCAGACAGCTTGAGATCCGTACAGCTACTGTGGGATCATCTGGTTGAAATGAGAGGTAGAGCTGGGTGTCATCAGCATAGCAATGGTAAGAGAAACCATGTGCCTTTATGATGGGTCCCAGTGATGTGGTGTAAATGGAGAAGAGGAGTGGTCCAAGAACTGAACCCTGTGGAACCCCTGTGGTCAGTTGATGTGCTTTGGATACCTCACCTCTCCATGTGACCCTGAAGGACCTACCTGTGAGATAGGACTCAAACCAGTGGAGAGGAGTACCTGTGATGCCCAGTGATGAGAGGGTGGACAGAAGGATCTGATGGTTCACAGTGTCGAAGGCAGCAGACAGATCCAGGAGGATGAGAACTGATGATTTGGAAGCAGCTTTTGCGATCCGCAGGGCTTCCGTGACTGACAGCAATGCAGTCTCGGTCGAATGCCCTTTCTTGAAGCCAGATTGGTTGACATCCAGCTGGTTGTTCAAAGACAGGAAAGATGAAACTTGGTTGAAAGCAACTCGTTCAAGTGTTTTCGCAATGACTGGTAGGAGAGAGACAGGTCTGTAATTCACTAAAAATGATGTGTTTAACGTTGGTTTTTTGAGCAGTGGAGTTACCCAAGCCTGCTTGAATGCTGTAGGGAAAATGCCAGTGTGGAGGGATGAGTTGATGATGTGTGTGAGAGCTGGAAGAAGTGTGGGAGAGATTGCTTGTAGAAGATGTGAGGGGATGGGGTCCAGAGGGCAGGTGGTAGGATGACTATAGAGGAGAAGTTTAGATACTTCTTCCTCGGTTAGTGGAGTGAAGGAGGAGAGAAGGTTGTTGGCTGTGGGAGAGGTTAGTTTGGGTTCCTGTGTGTGTGAAGCTGAGAACTGACTGCTAATAGTTGTAGTTTTGTTAGTGAAGAAGTTAGCAAAATCATCAGCAGTTAGCGAGGAGGTGGGTGGTGGTGGAGGTGGACAGAGGAGAGAGATGAATGTCTTGAACAGTGAACGTGTGTTAGAGGCGCTGTTGATCTTGTTGTGGAAATATGAAGATTTTACGGTGTGAACATCAGCAGAAAAGGCAGAGAGCAGAGATTGATACCTACTGAGGTCAGATGTGTCTTTTGATTTGCGCCATTTCCTCTCTGCTGCCCCGAGTTCGGTCCGGTGTTCACGAAGAACCTCAGATAACCAGGGTTTGGAGGGAGTAGCGCGTGCTGGCCTGGAGGAGAGAGGGCAGATGTTGTCTAAAGAAGAGGTTAGAATGGAGCATAAAGTATCCGTTGCAGTATTCACATCCAGAGATGAGAAATGCGAGGGTGAGGGAAGAGAAGATGACACAGCAGAGGAAAGATGGGACGGAGAAAGTGAGCGCAGGTTTCGTCTGAAAGTGACTGGTAGGGGAGTTGGAGGTGCATGGGTAGTGAGTTGTAGATTGAAAGTAATGAGGAAATGGTCTGAAGCGTTGAGAGGTTTCACCAAAATATTGTCTGTGATGCAGTTGCGTGTGTAAACCAGGTCCAGTTGGTTGACTGACTTGTGAGTACCTGTGGTGATAAGCCGTTGGAGATCGAAAGAGGCTAGGAGAGAGATGAAGTCTGTTGCATACGGCTTCTCTAGATGAATGTTGAAGTCGCCAAAGACTACAAGTGGGATGCCATCCTCAGGGAAAGAGGAAAGCAGCACATCCAGCTCCTCTACAAAGCTTCCCAGTTGACCTGATGGGCGATATATGACTACAATATGGATCTTAGTGGGAGTTGTAAGTGTAATAGCATGATATTCAAATGAGTAGTTATTGCATAGAGAAGAGAGAGAGTTGAGTATTTCCAATTGTTAGAAATGAGAAGACCAGTACCCCCACCCCTCCCCGACTGGCGAGGGGTGTGAGAGAAAGAGAAGTTGTTAGAGAGAGCAGCAGGGGTTGCTGAGTCTTCTGGATGGATCCAGGTCTCAGTCAAGCCCAAGATATTAAGAGTAGAATGAGATGCAAAGGCTGGAATAAAGTCAGCTTTATTGACTGCTGATTGACAATTCCATAGACCCATAGAAAGAGTGAGAGGTGAGTGTGAGGATGAGGGAATAGGGCGCAAATTAGCAGTATTGCGCTGCCTTTTGATTTCCAGCTTATTCATACGAATTTAATTTTAAATGAAATTATTAATCCCTTTTGCTATGTGGTTCTTTTTCTGAAATTGTGGTTTCTATCTTTTATAAAGTTTTATTACTACTGTTCAAAAGTTTGGGGTCAGAAAATGGAAATGTTTTTTATTTTTAAGAAATTAATACTTACTGTTTTACTGTATTTTTGATCAAATAAATGCAGCCTTGGTTGAGCATAAGAGACTTCTTTCAAAAACATTAAAATGCTTACCAACTCCAAACTTTTGAGTGGTAGTGTAGGTTTCCCTGTTAAAAAAATAATAAAAAAGTGTTCAAATATTTTTGTTAGGGACCGTTCGGTATGTATGGAAAGGGCCACCGGAGGAAAATAGGGGAGGGTCATGTCTTTTTATTCTTTGTTGAGGGGAGGGTCATCCAACTTTTTTTAGTCTATAGGGGAGGGTCACCCAACTTTTGTATTCATCAAAACAGCTAAATTTCATAGTGGCTTGTTTGGTGCATATTTTTTCCATGTAGCTCCATGTAGCTCTCTCGGTCTCGGCCCCCCATCGCTGTCAGATGGGTCTGACCCAACAAAAATCCAGTTTGGCGCTGTTTGACAATGCGCGCGCACGTACGCGCTCAGAAAAAGTGCATTAGAACAGAACACCAATGAAATGTTTACCCGGCGCTTTAAAGCACGAGGAAATAATCAACTTTTGTGATTGCCAATAAGTGCAGTGTCCTGTGAGTGTAACTCTACCGCTGCATTAACATGTGATGTGAATGTACGTCGAGTTTTACAGTATTGGGACTGAGGGTGCCAGAACTGCAGCTGATAATGTGCGCTGTAGCACGATACTAGGCCTACCAAATTTTAGTTTCCATTTTTATTGTGTTTTATTTTTATTGTCTACTGAAATTGCCACCATAACAGTGGAGTGTGATGTGTTGGACATGGGGCTACCACATTTTTAAATCACTATTAGTATTATTTGGAGTTAACATAATAAAATACGTAGACCTACACCAAAAAAACTAGTTGAGGATACATTCTTTAAAAGTGGTCAATTCCAGCGTTATGGACGTGACATTTGCAGTCAAAACTTGAAATATAAATTCTCAGAAAATGCATTTAATACTGAAACGTCTGTTTATATATTCATAAGTTACTCCCTTAAAGCGGGCTTACAAGGTGCGATTAGGCTATTGCTGTTTTACGAGCTCGCAGATGATTTTTTTCACTCGGGAGCAATCGCGTGGAAATTGGTTGTGCTCGCATGTTGCGGCTCGTGTCATGTGCTAGGAAGATACGAGCCGAGCCGAACCTCTCGACCTCACGATAATTTTTAAACATGTCTAAAAAGTTCGGCAGCTGTAGGCTTAAATTCGTGAGGTGTGTGCGCTGTGCGGTTGAATGAGCCGATTTGTCGAGCAATCTGAATTTGACCAATCAGGAGCTGAAGAAATCCACAGAAGAAAGACGAAAATGGCAGCGCCACCGCGAATTTGGACTATTGAAAGGGAAGCCTACTACTTTATTATGATTTTAGTATCATTATGCTTAATAAATGCATGCACAATTATCAGTTAACTTGATAAATGTTGCAGATATGTTTTACTATGCACAAACAAATGCCTTTCAACTTGTGTGCAAAATTCAGAATTAAATGAATGTGCAGCAATTTGTACAAATAGAGTCTGTATATGTGTTGTAGACATAATAAGTGCATTTAGTTTCATATTTATTATAATGTTTTTTTTTCCAATCTATGTTGATTATGAAAAGTATAGCCTACGCAATATATCGGGAGACATAGGCTACATGATTTTGACCACTTCATTAAGTGTTGTTTTGTAGAAAGCCTTTCTTTAAAGTGAATTTCGTTTTGTATAAATTGTATCTTAATTCTAATAAATTTTTCATCAACCAAATGCCTGGATTTTATTAATAAGAAGCAAATATAGCTGGATTTACAAATGCACATCTTGATTGTTGCATGATGCACACATATGTCGAAATAAGGACATAACCACAACAACCATCGAATTGTCTTGGTTTGAGACTGTTAATAGGCCTACACATAACACAAAATATTCTTTTTATTTTTTCGTGTTCGCATTTATGAGGGAAAAAAAATGTTACGGACGTGACAGTTCTCCGTTACGCTCTGAAAGTGACTTTAAAACGTTCAGACCTCAAACAGAAAGCACAAAGCCTTTCTTTAAAGTGAATTTCGTTTTTTATTAATTGTATCTTAATTTTAATCAATGTTTCATTAACCACTTGCCTGGATTTAATAAATAAGAAGTAAATATAGTAGAAAATAGATCCTCATGACACGGAGGCGCTGGCGCGTGAACTGGACTTTCGTCTAATAAATGAACCGAAACTCAGCGTATAGCCTAAGGTTGGCTACTTGCCCCACAGACCTGATAAATATATAGAAAGCTTGACATGTCCACTTTTTAACAGAACAATTCAAAACGAATGAAAACAGACTACAGACTGCTCTCTGCTTATGTAATCCGTATGAAATGTGCATTTCTCTCTGGCGCGTTCACTACTGAAGATCGCGAGTCAGCATCGTCACCTTTATATTTGCAGCCGACACTGACAAAGACTTGTTTATTAATAAACAATTAAAATGTCCCCTTGCTATATTATTCATAATCATTACTTTTGTCGGTTCTTTGTGGCAGCTTTAAGATACTTTATTGGCAGCGCCACCCTTACATTTTACATAAACGCGTGACCACTGCATCAGCACCGAAAACTTGATTTATTTATTTATTTATTTTTCAAATAAAAAATCGTGATACGAACCGAATTGTAGGTTTGGTCTATCGTTACAGCCCTAGCAAGATGAGAAAGCAGGAGTTTAGTCGTTTATCATGGAATGGCTATCTGAACATCTTTGCCAAAACCAGTACAGAAGTAATCAATAAATGATCGGGGAGTGTCATGCCTTTTTTCACAATCATTTTGGAGGGTCATAGAAAAAATTATTGCTGGCGAAGGGAGGGTCAAGTCTTTTTTGACTACAGATCTCAAATCTCCTCCGGTGGCCCCTTAAATAAATAACGAACAGGCCCTTATATTTACTGATTTTTGCTCTTTATTTGTGACATTTCTGCTTTGCTCTGAATCAGAAACTAACATTAAGATGTCATATGCTCGTTTGAATTCAAGTGTCATTTCAATGAGAAAAAGTTTCTTATTTTGTTCGGCAATCTAGAGAGTGTTTCGTACCACCAGATTGGAGATTCATCTTACAGGTGTGTTTTAATCAGGCGTGGCCTTACATACTTATTGTAAATATCCATACTTTTAATGCAAATATCCATACTTTTAATGCAACCATTTCACTTTTTTTTCTGGTACAGTATAGATAGTGCTGTTCTGGACTGGGATATAGGACAAATAAAGGCTGAGGGGGACGAAAACAAAGAGCATCACGTATCAGGAAATCGGCTGGAACGAACGCTGAGCTTCTTACGCAAGATGACCGCTATCCACAAGGTAGGAGTCCAGCTTTCTTTCCCAGTGTGTTAGAAGGCAAAACAATATTGATGATGATTATCAGTCACATGCAGCATCTGCCTCCTTCTTCACTAAAACTAGCTATTTCAGTGTAGTGGAACCGGATGATATATTATTTCAGTCCAACAGAGGGCAGAGTGAGACAGTCCTGCTTGACAGTTGACAGAGCTTGATAATTGACATCAAACCCTCTGTACCCCTCCTCCAATTGTTTTCTCTAAAATGTCAGTTTCTGCCTTATTATTAGTTCTTGATCTGATTATATACGGTTTAAACTTTTATTAAGCTTCCAGCTCAAATTCCACAGCTAGGTTTATACTTAGAATCAGACTCCAGCTTGCAATGAATCATAAGAACCTGGCAAATGCTGACTCAATGTTGCTAACTTAGCAGTCAGCCTCAAAATTCATCAGAAACCGCCACAGATTTTGCAGGTTTGATGTCTTATCGAAGCCATAATAATTTCGGTAACACTTTAGTTTACGGTCCAATTCCCTCTATTAACTAGTTGCTTATTAGCATGCATATTACTTGGATATTGGCTGTTTATTAGTACATATAAAGCACATATTAATGCTTTATTCTGCATGACCATATTCTACATCCCTTAATCCTAATCCTATCCAATACCTAAATTGAACTACCTTACTAACTATTAATAAGCAGTTATTAGGAGTTTATTGAGGTAAAAGTTGAAGATAATAGTTAGTTAATAGTGAGAATTGGACCCTAAAATAAACTGTGATCATAATTTATTTCAATTTTCAATTTTCTTGCTTTTTTTGTGTTTGAGAGACCGCCTTTCTTCTGTGGAACACAAAAAGATATTTTGAA
The DNA here is from genome assembly GCA_030578255.1 of Tiaroga cobitis. Classification (NCBI taxonomy): domain Eukaryota; kingdom Metazoa; phylum Chordata; class Actinopteri; order Cypriniformes; family Leuciscidae; genus Tiaroga; species Tiaroga cobitis. Next base: position 34,119,182 of record CM060609.1, read on the forward strand.
GAATTTTGGTGAAAGTTTTGGTTACCATTGACTTTCATTGTATGGACAAAAGCACAGACGTTACTCAAAATATCTTCCTTTATGTTCTACAGAAGAAAGAACGTCAGGGTTTGAATGACATGAGGGTGAGTAAATTATGACTTTTTTACATTTTGGATGAATTATCCTTTTAAGTTTCAGTTTATTCAAGCTATCTATGGGCTGGTTTAGGAAACATTGGGAAACCCATATGACTGAATGAAAAGTCAGCTTTTGTAGTTTTAAGGATGGACAGCCGTCAAAATATTATCTTTGACCCAATTTACTACTATGACACATGATGAAGCAGGATTTTATGGTCGAGTGATGACAGGTCTGAAGATGACATTGTTTTGAGTTTGCTTGTGAAACCTAGTCCTCGTTTGCTCACATTAGTGTTAGTCGTGTTATTGGACTGTCAAATCTATATAGAATTCTGTTTCAGAGTAAATAATAAAGGTAATTGAATGTCTAAAACAAAGTTTACAATGAGATATGATATGATTTTTTTTAAACTACACTAGCATTCAAAAGCATGAGAGACTTCTTTCAAAAACATTAAGTTGGCATTTATTTGATAAAAAATACTGTAAAAACTAATAATGTGAAATATTATTGGAATTTATAATATATATATGTTACTTGAGCACCAAATCAGCATATTAGAATGATTTTTTTTTCTGATTCAACAGAAAAGTGTTGGGAACTTTTCCCTCTGGTCTCAAAATTGTTATATTCTTTCTGTTCCATTTGTCAGAAGAACTGAACTGGGAAAAGGGGCTTTTATGTATGCAGGTCCGTTTGAATGGAATCTACTCCAAATGAATTTGAAATGGCAAATTCTGGTGTCTAGGGAACATTTTAAATCTATTATTCGATCACTTGAAGAAGACTCAATGATGTGCAATTGTTTTTAAGTGTTTTAATTTTTTGCTTGTTATTTTGATCTGTAAGTTTGTGATTGTAACTGCTGCCCATTCTTGGCCAGGACACTCCTGTGAAAGAGATTTTTAATCTCACAGAGATTATCCTGGTTAAATAAAGGTCAAAAAAAAAAAATCTGATGGATCTTGTGAAACTGAAGACTGAAGTAAAGATGCTGAATTCTTTTTTTAATAATTTTGTTCAACATCTTTACTTTAGTCTTCAGTGTCACATGATCCTTCAGAAATCATATCATTCTAAAATGCTGATTTGGTGCTTAAGTAACTTTAAATTTATCTAATATTATCATAATTGAGAACCATTGTGCTTAATATTTTTTTGTGCAAACTGTGATTCTTTTAAATGAAGTTCAAAAGAACATAATTTATTTGAAGCAGTGTAAAAGTCTTCACTGTCACTTTTGATCATTTAATGTGTTCTTGCTGAAAAAGCTTTAATTTCTGTAAAACAAAAAAATCTTGAATGGTTGTGTATACATAAATTAATTAATTAAGTAATATAAAGTTTTTTTATTACATTTTAAACTATATCCCATTGTAAACCTAAATTATTATTATTAATATTATTATCGGTAATAACAAGAAGTAAAGTCACAATTGGGGAAGAGGCTCGCAGTTCCCTTTTTATTTATGTATTATTTATTTATTTTTACTCTGAAGCAGAAACCGGCTTTAATAAATCTTCCCATACTCTAAACACATACTCTCATCATTACATATAAAGGTCTGTTTGATTTGCAGGTCTTTCCATGACATCATGCCACTAAAAATCACACACACGCTTTCTGTGTAGATCTTGAGGGAGCGTCAGCAGAGAATCGGCACTCGTGATTGCTCGTCTACTTTAGGGAATATGATTTTCGTGCCAGGCCCGCAGGCTCCAACACAAACAGTCCAGCAAAAGAAGGGAGGAGTTTTATGAGGCTGGCACTTTCTTTATTTGCAAGCTAGACTCTTAACTTAAATAGTCTTTTTTATAAGAGCGTTAGTGAACATATTTCTGTCTGAGGATTTGTTAAATATTCTTCTGCATTATGGTTATGCATTTTTCAGCATTTGATTTTAACACAACCATATGATCAGCCGGGAAGCACAGACTGATGTTCATGTGACTAAACTTCCTTTAAAATGCTTTCTGCTTCTCTCTAAGTTCCAGACTCTTACATACTCTTACTCACACACAAACAATTAGACACAGGTCCAGTCAGCTGTTTGGAGCCTGATCTGACCCCATACACACACAAGGAAGGAGATTGTGAGAGGACAGACCACAGGCACAATCTTAAAGCAGCATGACTGTTTGTTTTTAACTCTTGTCAGCCTTTGGGAATCCATTCTTTACCAATGAGTGGGAACAGTTTAGACATAGACCATTTAATTACATCAAGTGGATTGCGTGGGAAGAAAGAGTAACCCTTACAAAAAGTACCATGGTGTTACAACGGTTTTGTGAGCGTAGTTTTAAATGGGAAAATTTTAGACAAGGCTTTGTCAAGCCAAAATCAACGTCCTTGAACTGTCAAGTTATCATTTGTAGTGAAACCTGTGCAGCGATTATAAATCCAGTAATCATACAACACCATGGTATATAGTAAAGTTTAGTGGTACCATTAGATAGGACCACCACTGTACTGGGGTTTGTGTGTGTGCGTGTGCACGGCGTGTGTGTACAATGATTATTAGCTGCAAAGTAAACAGTCTGGCAGAGTCATCTCATGGTCTGGCCTGTTTCCTCCTTCCATTATCTTTAACTCTCAGACGTCCCCTCTGTTTTCTTTGTATCTTTTAGTTGCTCTTTCTTTCCCACCACCCGGTTTATAAGCTTAGAAGATACACATTGAAATGTATACATTACATTGTTCCTTCCTTACCAAAGTGACATAAAAAATCATCAAGTGGGAAATACTCAGAGAGTGCGGACGGACACGTGTGCTTGGAGTAATACTGTCAGGATTTTTTACTGGCAGTCATCTTTCAACGACTGTGTCTCCACTCACTATCGGCCATTTGCTGCTCTGTTTACTCCTAGTTTTTGGGAGGCTCGTAAAGTCATGGAGGGGCCCGCAGGGTGGAGCACAGGGCCTTTTTTTAAAAAGCCTTTGCACTGATTTGGCAATCCCACCACAAGAGAAAAAAACATCTGTGAGACACGTGTCAGCGAGAGCTCCTCCCACACCTCCACTGACAGACTGGGATCTGGGTTATTTTGAAATGGAAAAATGAATGAGATGTTAAAATAAGGGAGTGCAATATTTGATAAAGTTATCTAAAGTTATCATTAATTAATACATTTATATATATATATGTATGTATATATACAGTATATATGTATGTATGTATATATGGTCACACTTTAGATTAGGGTCAGATTTTCACTATTAACCAACTATAAGCTACACATTTTGTAGCTACAAACTCCTAATAACTGCTTATTAACAGTTAGTAGGTAGTTGTTAAGTTTAGGTATTGGTAGGATTAGGGATGTTGAATATGGTCATGCAGAATAAGATTAATTTGTGCTTTATTAGTAGTAATAAACAGCCAAGATCCTAGTTAAATGCATGCTAATAAGAAATTAGTTAATATTGAGAATTGGACCCTAAACTATATATACTGTATATATGTATGTACATATGCACTAACATTCAAAGGTTTGGGTTTTGGGGTCAGTCATTATATATATATATATATATATATATATATATATATATATATATATATATATATATATATATATATATATATATATATATATATATATATATATATATAGTATACATAAAAATGTATACTTTTATTCAGCAAGGAATCATTAAATTGATCATCAAAAGTGACAGTAAAGATATTTATAATGCATGAAATACATAATATTTACACAATTATTAGTGAAATACAAGATTTGTATTTCAAATTAATGCTGTTTTTTCTATTCAGCAAAGAATCTTGAAAAAAGTTATCAGTTTCCCAAAAAAATAATAATTAGCACAACTGTTTTCAACATAAATAGAAATGTTTATTGAACAGTAAAAAACATATTAGATTGATTTCTGAAGGATCATGTGAAGGTGAAAACTAAAGTAATGACTGCTGAAAATTTCATTTTTACCATCACATGAATAAATTACATTTCAAAATATATTAAAGTATAAAGCAGTTATTTTGAATTGTAGTAATATTTATAACTGTAAAATTATTGCTGTTTTTACAGTATTTTTGATAAAATAATTGCAGCCTTGGTGAGCATAGACTTCTTCAAAAACATAACAGACGTCTTTAAAAATAATAACGACCCCAAACATTCTATGATTGATGCTGCATCTCTCTTAGCCAAAATTAGAAATACACTCATGAATACAAATGTGCACACACACATTCACCTTGAGGCATTACGTTGTGTTGTGTGACACAGTCTGTGCTGAATGACAGGCCTCGTGGGCTTCAGCCTCCAGAACCTGGTCATTATCTCTGCAGAAACACACACACACTGTCCTCACTATAACTCCTACTGTCATATAAACACTCACATAGAAAAACACATTTTCTCATCTGCTGCAGAAAGCAGCTCTGAAGAGTGCCTCCTCTATAGAGTGGTTACCCACAGCAACGCTCCCTCTCTCTGTCTTTCATTCTCTCTCTTCCTATCCATCTATTTCAGTCTAGAGTCAGGGCCACAGCTAACACCCACTATCATTGTAACTACCAGCTTCAGTGTAATGCAAATTGTTATACAAACTGCACATAACTCAATGATCTCTATTTCTTAGACGCCATAAAAAGTTATATCAATCTATAAAATGACAAAGGAGCTTTTTTACTCTTAGATCAGGAAACTATTTGATTATCAACTTTGTCTTGGATGTTTCTCCCAAAGTAGTGTCAAATGAGTTTTCACTCCTAAACTTTAGAGTGTGTACTAGAGCTCTGAAAAAAAACGAATGACCTTTTACTTGTTTAAACGTTTTGATTAAAAGATAATCACTTTTTCTTTTCTATTGGATAAATAGTTTAACCCTTATCTTTGTTTTAGGTTTAAATTATTTTTTAAAGTTTTTTAAGATTTGATTTATTTATTTATATTTTTCAAACACATTTTAAAAGTAATTTTAATCTAAAAAAGTGAAAAAGCAAAAAAAAAGGCTAGATATTTATATAATAATAATTATTATTATTTTGTTCTTATAGTTATTTATTTTTAAGTCTGAGAATGATGAATAACAAGATCAGCCTATATTAGATTTGCAGTCAGTGTACTTGTTGAACTGGCACTGATTATGAAGTGGCATCTCGCTTATTAGCATTTGTTAGCATAGCTTGCAGCAGATCGCTCCAGAAACATCAGCAGTATCCGAGTACAGAGGCAGAGTATTTATCATTATTGATTCGGTCAGGAGTGCTGCAGGGGCTGAAATCTGACTGCTAATAAACAATGTAGCTGGTCCCATGCCACGGATTTGTTATTACCAACACAAGGAAGAAAGATAGGGTGCATAAAATTCACGATATCGTGAGTAAGAGGGAGAACAAGTGTTGAAACACTTGTGTGGAAGTCCGCCCACAGTGCAATCTGTCCTTCCTTGGAGACAGAGTGAACCAGAGAGAGAGAGAGAGAGAGAGAGAGAGAGAGAGAGAGAGAGAGAGAGAGAGAGAGAGAGAGAGAGAGAATTGTGCTTAAAGTTGAAGAGCTGGCAGATTTCACAGAAAGAGCCACCATATACTCATTTTCTACTTAAATACTGATGGTGTTTGGTGGACGGATGAGTTTCTGGAACTCCCAATCTCTGCTCATATAACTCTGTTCTCGTCTGTTCCACATCCAGATTATGTGGACTATTATGTAAGTCTGAGCCCCAGTCAGTATTGTTTGGCGAATCCAAAATGTCTAGATGGGACGGTGCATCTGTTGAAAGATTTGACCTGCTTTAATCTTGCTTTAATCTGCCGAGAGATTTGACTAGCTTTAAACCATGCAGCATATTTAAAAAGAGAGAAGAAAACACCAGAGCAACCAGTCTTTTGCACGCTTGTACTGTATGAATGTGTCCATATAAACCCAAAACCTTGCCGCCCACTGTAAACTTTGCAGGCTCCCCTCATAACCAAGCCAAAGTACACTGTTGGCATGGCGACAGATGTGGCCAAGGCGGGAAAAGAATCTCCCCTCCTCTCCCCTCGGCTCTCTTCTCAAAAGAAAATGTCCACCATTTACCTTCTTTCCCGGTACAAAGAGGTGCATACAGAGCCACTAAAATACTGCAGCATTTAGAAATGGATACATGGTTTTCAATCTAAGATGAAGTTATAGGTTGTAACTAAATGTCTTCATTATTAAATACCAATTAACCATAATACAATAATAATAACCATAATTCTGACTATCTATATCGTTTCATTTTCATTTGAAGTATAACTGGTCTGATTTTACTCATGGGTGCTTTTTGCCTGTAGACCACAAGCTTTCCGACCATTAGTCTTAGTTCCTACTAGATCTCTGAGAAATGCTGAATAGGTGTTGGTGCTAAAGTTGACGTCATTGTTTGAAAGAGTTCAGCCACAGAGACTTGAGAGTCTTCATTGCTGTTGTTTCACTATAGACATCATGACAGATGGTGGCATCGATTGTATTTAAACGACAATAGTCCATTTTTTTTTTTTTTTATTATTATTATTTTACATATATCAGATAAATGTTTAAGCATTAATAAATTGCATTCTCAAGCTAAATTAATACATTTTATAATATGTAGGAATATGGCTTCATTATGCCTCCAGAAAGGTAAGTTTGCCGTTTAATTTGACATTGCATGACTTGTGCTCAAGGGGGTTGACTTTATGAATGGAATAAAACAGATTTAAGGAGAGAGATATAGACGTTCACTTCTTGAATTAAATAAAAAGGAATCTTTTTTTCTTGATTAGTAGAAATAGGCCTATTTAAAATATGGCATCATTTTTCTTTTTTTACTCACATGAGAGACTCAAATAGGCCCTACCACCAGTTTATTAACCACATATTATTACAAATTATGTTCATCTATGCGGTCTAGAATTACAGTGTTTTAATAAGAATAGAGGGGGTCTGGGATAGTCATTTTGCACTTCCTGAACGAGGCAACACCGTTTCACTGAAGGGGAGGAGAGAGAGAGAGAGAGAGAGAGAGAGAGGGAGGAAAAGCGTATTTCTCTCAAAGTTATAGCACTGCGCCTCTCTGTGAATGTCTGCTGCCTGTTAAAACGCTGCTATTACTCATACTCGAGACCAAAAGGAACTTTTATCTTAATTAATGGGATATACATGTGATTTTGCCGTACGAGGATTCGTTTTTCGTTGAACTAAAGACGTTTAAAATATCGCAATGTCTCGAGTAGCGGATCTGTCGAAACTTCGCCAGGAAAGGATGAGAGAGATCAGTCAGCGGGTAAGTGCAATGACGCGTGTTTTAACCAGCTTATCGCAAGAATTAAAACAATTTAGACGCTATGTTTGAATTGTCCACTTTAATATTTGTTCGTCATCATGGTTTAGGGATTTTAGCGCGTACACGGACTATAACATTGACTAGAAATAATCGGTTTTGAAAAGTATGCTGTAAGTCTTTTCAGTTCGTTCAATTCAAATTTATTTATGTATTTTCATAATACATTGTGCTCCAAAGCAAAGAAACACTACTTCAGAAAAGCTCTGAGTGTGTTTTGGGATAATAAAAATACATTAGCTATTAACCTAGAGGTTGTGTATAAACGTGGGCAGGGAAATACAGTAATTTGCACTTAAATCCTCTGTCCTCTTCCTCATCATTATAGAATGAGGGTTAAAGGGCCAGACAGACGAAAATGTTAACGTTGCTGTTGTTTGACAATGAATAATGTTTTCCAGGACTGTAAGTTTATGGCTTTTATTCAGTGTGATGTCATTGGTATGATGCAAAGGCAACACAGCTGTATCTGAAGCTGCATTTGCAGGTACATTTACACAGGAATTACAGGTGTTGAAATTAATGTCTTCATAATGAGATTATGGATATAGAAACATATGAAGTATAAACTTTAAGGCTGTTCTGATGCTGAATTTCATTTACACAAGAGCAAAGCAGTGTCACCTTTACTATGGGTTAAGGTGGATTCTTTACTACAACTTTAATGTGGAATTTCATATGTACACAGAATTTGGAGCAACACAGATCCTGCTCAGAGCAGTTTTAACTCTGATGTGTAGAGACATCTTGAGTAAAAGGTTGTATATTTGTTTTTGGCATTGGATATGCACCTTTTTTGTTCAGTTATTAGCTTCAGCATGAGTTTGAGTTGTGTAGGTGTTACTGAGTGGGAATGTTGAACAACAGACTGTGTGTGTGCGTGCACAGAGAAACATTCAAGAGAAAGAGAGCCAAAAGAGAGGTTGCCATAGAAATAGCACTCAGTTAAAGCATCAATTCCAGCTTCAGGTCCGAAGGCAAGATTTTTTTAAATAGTGAGATGTGTTTTTGCTCACACATAAGCACACAACCTCTCATCACCTCTTCTTCTAAGGTCAAAGGTTAGATTTCAGTTTGAGAAATTTAAAAGTAACCAAGAGCAGCTTCCAAGTCAAGGTCTAGTTTGATTGGGCGTGTGTTTACCTTGTTTTGCAGAGATTTATTGATATAATCGTCCGATCTTGGTCAGTTTTTAGCCTTTAAAGGCACACTATGTAAGAATTTTGGATCAAAATATCCCAAAACCACTAAAACAATGTTATATATTTTGTTGATTTGTGTACTTGTATTATCCCAAATGTTTCTAAGAATGCTTGAATCCAGAGAAATACGCAGTTTAAACCAGGACACGGACAGTGTCCAATCTTTGCCTATCAATGACATCATATCCGCGTTACACTTGATTTCCGATTTTATTTTGTAAAAACACCAAACATCTGTTTGGATACATTAATCGACAGAAAACGAATCATTGTTATACAGCTCAAGACAGTCTTTTTGTTTAAATCTCGTTTTCTTGATTTACCGCGAGTACCATATTTACTATGCCTAATATCGATCTAGCTCACTGCAGTGTGCAACATGTGCCTCATATAGTAGCTGCCGAGCGAACGCACAGAGTAGCATTATAACAACTTTCATCACACTCAAATGTATAATATGATAAAACAGCGCTGCGTTACCCCACATATGCATGACCGGAAGAAGCGGAAGCGTTCTGCAGCACAATAAAAGCTCCACTCCTCTCGAGCTGTGTGTCATGCTTATCTCTCATTAGCAATCGCTCCAGCGGCTTCGTTCCGCTCCACCGGCTTTCATTACGTTAATAAATCTTTAATACATTACCGGTCATCCATGAATATGATTTCTGCCCGAGTCCTGTCGTATTCTCCACTGGCTGTAGAAGTGAAGACAAGTGATTCCATGCAAATCAAGGCGTCATCAAGCTACACCTTTGTTTTGAATAAACTTTTCGAAAAATTTCATAGTGTGCCTTTAACAACTACTTGGCCCATAAACAGGAGTTATACATTGGATATTGAAAGAATCCATATCCGTCGACTGCTACATTCCTGTGCTTTGTAGTGGAAATTGCTTTCTTGTGAAATGTTTGCAAAGAATGTCAATGTCAACTAATCAGTCATGGTTCCCCATAGGCCAGCTATATCCAGGCCATCAGGCCACAGCAGACTGAACTAAATCTGGAGCTGGGACTATTAGAACTGGAGCACCAACATTAAGTACGGTCAATCTCAGCCCATTTCCTTGATAGGAGATGACTCCAAACTTTAGACAAGCTCCCTGAACCTAGAAAACAATGTGCTTAGGGCACATACCGCTCATGCTTTTGTACAGAAAGCTTGATTCAGTGTCAACTTTCAAGTGAACTATAACCACAGAGGTTGTTTTCATTTTGCAGGCACAGTTACATTTCATTAGCCTGACATTATTTTTATAAACACAGACTTGGAAATGTTGGCTGCTCCTAGAGTGTGCCTCTGTATTTTTCTGATATAGAGTCATAATCAAGTTTATTTATTTTTTAAAAGTGTCACTTTATCTTCACAAACCCCACCCTGGCTACATGCTTTGTTCTCCGATTTAGCATGAACTATTGCAACTTCCCAAATCTGCAGAGATGATCGCACATATACACGTAACAAACAATGCAGTTGTCCAAGTATCCTGGAAATTCTGGTTATGGATAAACTAGGTCAATTTAGATTTGCTAATTTGATAGCAACGTCCTGCAGGTTATTGGACTGCTACACAGTAACACACTAAGCATTTTTTATAATACATTTTCTGTTGCTTACTTCCAATTCATGTCCGTGTTCCTATGGCAACCTTTACTCATACCTCCTGCTGATTATAAAGAGGAAGTGCTCTCTCATTATTTCCTGCTTTGCATGTCAACAGAGAGGCAGATTTTTAGAATAAGCGAACCCAAAACAGGACCTTAGCGTCTCTGTTTTCAGAGGTGAAAATATATGAGACATCTTATTATAAAATGTATGAAATCTAAAAATATTTTACCAAGGACCACAGACCTTCTAACATCCAACATGGCCATTTTTCGGCCTTTGTTTATTCCGAAATATCTTAAGAATTATGTTGACATTTCAAATTAATTTTTAAAATTGTTTGTCTGGACATTTATCTTTCTCTTTCCTTAATTTTCCAATTAACTCATAAAATCATAAAATGTGTATAAAAGAGGAAGATGATCAGCCAGGGCCAAGTAGAGCTTCTAGTAAAATGCTGACTAGCATATTAACCAACACCAGCTGCTGGTCAAAGCTTTTATAATCAAGAACAATGACACAAATCAAAACTTTTTTTTGGCAGGTAAAACTGAGTTTACAGAGTTGCACTGTTGATTGTCCAAAATGGATGTCTGGACTTATTCAATTTACCTAATTTAAAGCTGCAGTGTGTTTTTTTTTTACTGTAAATGCCATATAATTACTCTGGAGCCAATGGAAAATGATTTCATGTCAATGCTGATTGGCCGATGGCACCACAAGAACAAACACAGTCCTAAACTCAAGCAAATATCCTGTTAGCATATGAGCTGTGACGTCAAAGGCAGCAGACAGGAACAAATAATTCGTAAATAGTTCATTATATTATGGAGGATGTTTTGCTAGTGACTGCTCAAAGTGTAAAATGGCTCTGCTGGTTTGCTGTTCAGTCAGTAGACTGAGGAAAAAATGGCAGCTTGCAGGTCGTATAGCTTTCTCCAGGTAGCTTTCTGGGTTTGTGCTCGTCATATTGTTATTGTTTACTAAAACTGAAACTAAAATAAGGATTTGTGTACTTGAAACAAAGCTGAAATAAAATATAAATATTAGAACTTGAAATTAAAAATCTTTAATAAAAATGAGAAATGTTGGCATTGGCAGCTAACGGAATGCCATAAATGTAAAGTGAAAAAGTACTAAGGTTAAGAAAACTGAAATAAAAATAAATGAAAGACTATGTGGCAAACAGGGCGGGCAGAGAGCCGTGGGAATGGAGCGAGGCGTGATTCCTGGACTTTACGTTGAGTTTTGTTTATGTTTGTGTGGCAGTCGTCTGTGAGGGGCTGCCGCTTTACTTTCGTTTTGTTATTTGTGTTTATTTTTGGATTAAAGTAACGTCGAAGAACGTTCGCCAGTTCCCGCCTCCTTCTTCCTTTAACTACAGACAAATGAAAAATATATTTTAAAAATCAACAACTAATAAACGCATGACAAAAGCACATAACAAAATTACTCAATTTAAATGAAAACGAAAAGTATAAAAATAAATGCTAACATAAAACATAAATAAATACTATAATAGTATATAAATACTCAAATAACACTGGTACACTAATTTTGACTAAATCATGAAACCTTTTTTATTGTATACGGTGCCATATAAATTACATTGATCTGGACAAACACACATAAACCCCCTTTTCCTCTCCCTTTCTTTTATTACACATTATTTTAAATATAATCAACCTCTCAATAGTCGCAGTTGTTCCTTCATTTTATCCATTTGTTTGTTTATTACTCAACCTAGTTGCACTCAAACTCTCCTTCTACCCTCTCCAGTCAAAATGCCAAAACTGAGGGGACGTTTACACAGCAACAATGTCCTAAAAATGGAAAAGTGTTTCCGTAGCTTTTTTTATGTACAGACGATAGTATTATCAAAACGATCACCATTCACACGTATGTCTGTGAAAAGGATTAAAAACACTTTATTATTCATGCCAGGCCGGTAGTTGGACCTATAGGTTTGTTTCCCAGAGAACACGTACACTACCGTTTTGTTTGTATGTTTGTATAGACTGAACACGTAATGATGTCACGGTTTTCACAAATTCACGTTTTTGCCGTTTACATGGAGACGATAACGCTATCGGTTTCAAAAGCGCTCACTTTGAAACTCGTTTTCAAAAGTTTGCGTTTTCAGGGCCCCAAAACGCCGTTGTCGTGTAAATGAATGGCCAAAACACAAAAATGTCCCCGTTTTCGTGTAAACAGTCCCTGAGGGTTTTTAAAGGGTTTTTAAAGACTTCCCACTAACATGCCTCCACTAATTAGTAGGGGTGTGACGAGACACTTAGCTCACGAGACGAGACACAGGATTGGGTTTACGAGAAGGAGACGAGACAAGATTTTTGCACAGTATTTTTAAGAAATCCTCATTGACAAAACTTTTGACTGGAAAAAATAGTCTGCAGGTGCATTTTGAAATGTTTTAACTAATCATCTTGTAATGAATGTCATTTCAGTTCTGCTTTCTGAGTAAGAATTATCATATCCATTGAAAGGCAACAATATACGAGCACTGTAAAAGTTTTTTCAACAAAATCAGCTGACTGGCTTCTTTACAACTACCAGCCTAAGATGGGTTTGATATTGGGAGACAGGCTATTGCATGTAGCATAATTTGCACGCGTCAGGGAGCTCGCGTCTTACTTCCGCTTTTGAATTTGCAATCTCACGTACTCTTTGTATAGGGAGTGGTGGTGTTGAGCGCTCATTCTACAAGATAAGACATTTATCAGACGCTTATTTTAGGCTCTGTTGCACAACGAATCCTCCACCATGGTCTTGTCAGTCATCTCGCTTTACTCTCGTCACATGATCAGTAAAATGTGATTCCTACTGCACTGTGTTTGACTCTGTAGCTCGTGATGGATGAGCAGAGCAGACGATTACAATAGTTTACAATTAATGCGATCTTTTTCCAACTGCGTTAAATGTTTTTTTTATTTCTTAAAAGAAAAGCAAAACGACAGTGGAGGTAATGTAATGTAGGAAACGTGGCAGTATATTCTATGCTAATTTCACCCTCACGCTCCGTTATGGCGATATCGCAAAAGAGCTTTTCACCTCGACGAGAAATCTTGTCACATTTTAATATCGTCACGACTCACAACCCTACTAATTAGCTCAACCCACATCAATTAACCTATTAGCAGATTGTATGTCAAAAAAGACCCTCAGGAGGCCAAAGAGAGGACAAAATAATGGCCAAAATCTGAAGAAAACTTACCAAACTAGGCATGACGTACCTAACAAAGACATACAAATAGATGAAGTTACTGTGTCAGAAAGAGAGCCATTGTTTGCTTAAACCAAATGAGCGACTTTTTATAGTGGAGAGTTGATTGGGTTCATCTGTCTTTCCCCTAAAGGCTGATAAGCAAAGATTAGCTTTTTCAATGAAAACCAGTTCACAGGCATGAATGTGCTGTGTGTGTTTTCATGATAAAATCTTTTACCAAGGAATACAGACCTTCTAGACATTCAATATGGCTATTGTTCGGCTTAAGTTTCTTCCGAAATGGTGTTGCAAGTTCTCTTTTGAGTTGGTTGTTTCCCTGTTCGTGAACTCGGTCTGTACCAGTTCGGTAGGTGAATTGGTTACACAATAGAAACTGAGCTGCAATAGTGTCATCATTGTCTTTTTTTGTGAGTGTTGATTGTTCTTTGACCAGCTCAAAGTTGTTGTTTTTTTCGTACTATGATACTAGGCAAATTTTACTCTGGTGAAGATGATTTAAATGTATATTTATATATATTATGACACCATGCATGATTAATTTATTTTGAGTTTTTGTGTTCTGGTTAGAATAAGGAGAAGGAACGCATGAGGGAGCGGGAGAGAGAAGCCAGAGAGCGAGAGGCACGCTACAGTAATGGCCACCTCTTCAACTCTCTCACCGTGTCTGGGACGACACTCTGCTCGGCCTGCAACAAGAGCATCACCGCTAAGGAGGCCCTCAGTTGCCCTAGTGAGTCACACAGACAAACATATACATCACACTCAAAACCCACAAACTTCACCAATATGATCAAAATAAGTTAAATACAACATTTTGCAAGTTGTAGATATTTAGTAAATTCGATTTTTACAGTTTCTGTGGAAAATATTAGTGGTGTTTGTTCATCAACTCAATGATAGAATCAGTGGCAATGTAAGTTTATTTAACATGTCGCTATGCAGTTGCTAGGGTGTTCTGGGTAGCTTTTGCTAGGGTGTTGATAGGTCTGGCACAAGTGTAAAGGCTCCGATATACTCACGGCAAGGTTGTTCGTTCTTCGTTTAGGAGTAAAAAGAATTGCTTTCAATTCTAATTAAAACTTAATTTTCTACTATAAAGCAGATCTCCAGGGTGTTCATGTTTTTACTCACGTCTGACCCAATGGACTGAAATGAAGAAATGAACTGGAGAAGATTTCCACATCAAAGAAGGCAGAGCCAAAGAGCACACCTACCTATTACATAGTTGACTAGGACCAATGGTAGTACTAAGGTGTTTACCAGCCGGAGTAAACTTTTCCAGCGAACTTCAGCTGGATAAAATCGTTCTGAAAATGATTCCAAAGATATCGTTTCTCTGTGCCGTTATCGTTATCGCTGTGGTGTGAACTCAGCTATTCCTTAATATTGAGAACAATTTTAGAACTAGATTTTAGATCGTTATCTTTATAGTTATCGTCCTTGGTCTGAATGGACCTTAAGAAGCCAATCCTCAAGTATCTATGATATTAAGGTTTCTGTTCTCCCTTCAACGCAAATCTATTGGATATTTTTATATACTTTTAGCATGTTGATATGCGGTTACTGAAGGCCCCGATACAATTCAAACAAAATCAGGCCAAAACAAAAGTTAATTTTGGGAGTTCGAAGAAAATGGGTGGGAGTTTGCGGAAATGTTTGCAATGGCAGGTAAACACTTTTAAACTACCATTAGTCCATGGCAATTATGTAATAGATAGGTGTGCTCTGAGGCTCCGCCTTCTTTGACTTGGAAATCTTCCCTTGGTTAATTTCTTCTGTTCAGTTCCTTTGAGGTCGGACATCCGTGAGTAAAAACATGAACACACTGGAGAGACACTTTATAGTATAAAATGGAGTTATAATTCCAATTGAAAGAGATACTGATACGGGGAAGTATAGAACAAAACAAAACACCGGTCACAAATTAGAAGTCTAAAATGAACATTTTTAAAGAGAAATGTCGGAACAGCTTGAGTTTGTTGCCTAGCCTTATTTGTTTGAACCGTGAGAGGCATCTATTCTCACCTAAGCTTATGCTACTCGTATGTCATACATCGGGTCAGAGGCCACTCTTCCACAAGAACTTGACTCGCACACGCCCATTACTGGAAGCCAAGGATTATAGTTTATAAAGTTATAATTATGTATATTTTTCTTACAAAAACACATCACTACTCTTCAGATGGTCTTTATTAATAACCACCTGGAACCGTATAGATTACTTTTATGATGGATGGATGCACTTTTTGGGCTTCAAAATCTAGAGTACCATTCACTCGCATTATAAAGCTTGGAAGAGCTAGTATATTTTTTATAACTCTGTGTTCGGCTGAAAGAAGAAAGTAATTTACACCTAGAGGGTGAGTAAATTATGAGATCATTTTCATTTTTGGGTGAACTAACCCTTTAAGGTGTTCTGGGTGACTTTAGCATGTTGCTATGTGATTGCTAGGATGTTGATAGGCCTGGTAGAAGTCTAAAGAACCTATTCACTAGAGCCTAGTCTCTATGATAATCTATTTTATTTTTTTCCAACACAAATATATCTGATTATTTTTCACTACTTTCATCATCCGCCTGATGAAATTCATGTCAAAACAAATCAAAACGCTTAACAGCTTACCTCTTCCAAACTAGCTAATTTATAGAATGTATCTTTCATGCAGGACAAACTCATGAATGATAAGTAATTAACCTGGTACTTATGGTTAGAGATCTGAACAAACCCTTAATGACAAGTATTAAACATAAGTATGATCGGTGGTAATTGTGATTAGACAGACACTTCACAAGTTCACACTTACATACAATTAGAGGGAGTAAAGTTTAATGCGTATTTGGCATGCTGTCCGGGGGAGGGCTCCAAGCCTCGAACCCAG
This sequence comes from Tiaroga cobitis, assembly GCA_030578255.1. Lineage (NCBI taxonomy): Eukaryota > Metazoa > Chordata > Actinopteri > Cypriniformes > Leuciscidae > Tiaroga > Tiaroga cobitis. Next base: position 34,135,544 of record CM060609.1, read on the forward strand.
AGTACCCAACCCCCCCCCCCCCCCCCCCCCCCCCGTATGTAAATGGTTAGAACTAGAAGTGTGGAGAAGGGATGGTGGAGGGATGCTGCTAAACTGTCAACGAATTGAGGTGAGACTGCTACACCTCTTATGGTTGATTGCTGAGTGCTCTCCACCCGTGTTAATTATCTGTACGTGCTCCTCCCGAACTTTGTTAATCATTAAATTTAAACATCATTGAACATCATTGTTAAACATCATTAATGATTATGAGTACAGTATAAACGCAGTACCATTCTTAATTAATGTTTGCTTATGTCCTGAAAACCCCTAGAATAAAACCCCTAGAAAACCCCTAGAATAAATGTTTCTGACGAAATCCTATGGAGCTTGTTTGTGATCTTGCCAATCACAACGCTAACCTCAGTCAGCCGCTTACCTCAGTCCTTCCAATGATTTTTCCTGCTTTCTTCCCCCATCTCAACTTCCCCACTTTCTTTCCATGATTGTCTCCAGATTCAGAATTTTAAGCTCAAGATGAACATCATGTATGCCTTTTTATTACTTACAAGCCACACCTGTCTACCCATTCCCACATCCCTCTTTCACATTACATCTGTGCTGTAGCCCTCAACTGCTGTTTTGAGTCCTATTATGTGGTGAAGTGGAGAGTATGTGGAATATTTTTAGAGGCTGGTCTACCGCTCTATGCCAAGATAACACACACACACACACACACATCTTAAAGTTGGAGGTCTGGATAGTTTCTTTCTGTAGAAACAGCCCTGCAATGGAAAGCATTTTTGCACATTTAACCAATATAACCAAAATATAAACATTTAATATATATATATATACATGTATTTTAAAATAAATTATGAAATACACACAAATGGCATTTCACGACATCCATTCTCTCTCTCTCTCTCACACACACACACACACACACACACACTTGAACGATTCCTTTAAGTACATTTACATATGAATGCTGGCATACTCTCACACCCTTTCCTGTTGTGCACATCTTTCAATTCTTGTTCTCTGTTTTGCTATTGTTTTCAACTTCTTCCTTATTTTGTCATCAAGATCAGATTTAAAGACCAGACAGTACGAGCCTCTCATCGATGAGCAGCTTTGTGCTCGGATGCTCTGGTCTGAGCTCCGGTATTGATTGCTCTCTCTCTTGCTGTGTATCGAGGCTGGAACTACATGTTCAACACCCACACAGGCTTTTAGTGCAAAGGCCTTACTAACCGAACACCTTTGAGTGGGAGATTAGATTTAAACTAGATCCTACAGTGGATTAGATAAAAAAATGTATATAAGATGCTGTTTTATTTTGTTTCGCTGATGAATAAGATGCATTGAATGGGATGTGGATGTGCAAATTTATTTTTTTAAAGTGAACTTAATGAGTTGCCCAAATGAGTAGCAGATTAGTCAGTCATATGGAAGCATTGGATAAGGCTGGTATCAGATCCACGTGTGTCAGCATGGCATGTACAGTATAGAGGTGTGTACCTTCACTTGCCTCACGATTTTATTCGATTACGATTCAGAGGTAACGATTCGATTATAAAATGATTCTCAATGCAACACAATGCATCTTTTCCTCCAATTGTTTTACTAGTAATAATTACTATATTATTAATCACAATATTGCTCTTTTTGTTATTTTATCATTGTTGTAAAAAAATAAGAACAAAGATGCAAATATAATATAAGAAAGAAACAAATGAAATAAATGGTGCTTTACTTTACTTTTAAATTTTACATCTAAACAGAAGCATGCAAGTAAGAAAAACAAATAATCAAATGCAAAAATAATCTTTATTTTTTATTACAAATTAATTGTTTATTATTAAAGCTACAAAAGTCAAGAGCAGTGAGTGAATCCCTATTTTCTTATATTGTTTGAATAACATTAACACAGGTTTATTGTTTTTTTTTTTTTTTTTTTTTTTTTATTTAAACAGGAAAAGATTAAGAGCAATCGGGCCTGACTCAGCATAAAACGATACTCGGTTACTAACGTAACCTCGGTTCTCTCTAGAGAGGGAACGAGTATTGCGTAAGTTTAGCTTACGCTACGGGAAAGATTCATCTTCTCGAGATATTGAAGCCAAAAAATTATCCTTAATTTTGTATTCATTGTCAACGCAGTGCAGCAGCTAGCAGACCTAGAGCAGGCCATCTCGCATGCTCATTGGCTGCCCTGCTGGCATCTGCTGCAGCCTACCAGTGAGCCCCGCGTGACATCACGCCCAATGAAGGGCGCTCGCGCCTTCATAGCGTCACAGCCCGCCAGAATGGGCGTGGCTTAGCGTATAAAAGAAGGGGCTGTAGGCTGACTTCCCTGGTTTTTCGACCACTGAAGCGAAGTCGCTCGTGGCGCGAGCACGGCCGGTTACGCAATACTCATTCCCTCTCTAGAGAGAACCGAGGTTACGTTAGTAACCGAGTATCGTTCTCTTACGAGAGGTTCTCTCGTATTGCGTAAGTTTAGCTTACGCTACGGGAACACTTTGTCAACGCCGTGCGCGCCAAGCATCCACCATGAGACCCCGAACTTTCAGGGGAACCCTGTAAGGTGGAGAATAAGGTGGCCAGCCACGCGGACCATCACTTGTACATACGCACACATAGGGAATACAGAGCAGCGCGCCGGTCTGTATAGGCACATGGCACATACCCTACTTAGTGCAGCTCAACCAGGAGAGCTGAGTCATGTGAGAGTGATCTGAGCAGGATGTCTGGGCAGAATACACCTCCCTTTTAACTGACAACAGTTTAGCCTGCAAGGCAGGAACTTCTAGGTTATAAAACCTGACAGAGGTAGACGGGGAGCTCCAGCCCGCCGCTACACAAATGTCATGGATAGAAATTCCACTGGACCATGCCCACGAAGAGGCCACGCCTCTCGTGGAATGAGCCCTGATGCCCAGAGGGCATTGCAGACCTTTTGACGTGTAAGCGTCTGCTATAGAGTCCACTATCCATCTGGACAGGCTCTGTTTCGAGGAGGCGAGACCCTTGGTGCGCCCACCGAACGAAACAAACAGCTGTTCCGAACGCCTGAATAAGGCGGAGCGCGTAGTGTAAAACCTCAGTACTCTGACAGGGCAGGGGAGGTTCACATCACTTTCGCTGTCAGACGCTGGCAGAGCTGACAACGAGATTGCGCTCTGAACGGAGTGCCCATCACTTTAGGAACGTAGCCATGTCTAGGTCTGAGGATGACTTTAGAGTCATACGGCCCGAACTCAAGACACGATGCGCTGACAGACAGCGCATGCAGGTCCCTCACACGTTTTACTGACGACAGTGCAGTCAGAAAGACGGTTTCAGTGATAGATATTTCAACCCCACGGAGTTTAGTGGTTCGAAGGGAAAAGCTTTCAGGGCCTCTAGGACCAGTGAAAGATCCCACATGGGAACCGACGGGGGGCGCGGCGGGTTCATCCTCCTAGCTCCTCTAAGGAAGCGGATGACCAACTCATGTCCTCCTAATGACTGGCCGTGCGTCGATTCTGCGAACGCTGCCACGGCCGCCACGTATACTTTGAGCGTGGATGGGGACCTTCCCTTATCCAACAGCCCTTGTAGGAAGGAGAATAGATGCGCCACCCCGCATGTCCGCGGGTCCAGACCTCTGTCGGTGCACCATCCAGAGAACACCGACCATTTAGACGCGTAGAGCCTTCTCGTGGAAGGGGCTCTAGACTGCGCGATCGTGTTCATTACTCCTTCTGGCAGGGCAACGAGTACCCGTTGATCAACCATGCGTGCAGAGACCAGCGCTCTGGATGGGGATGCCAGATCGTGCCGCGAGCCTGAGAGAGGAGATCTGCCCTCACCGGAATAGGCCACGGAGCTGTATGTGACAGCCGTGCTAGCTCCGGGAACCAATCTGATTCTCCCAACGCGGGGCTATGAGGAGCACCGAGTGGCGCGTTTCCCTGATTCTCTTGATCACCTGTGGTAACAGAGAGACCGGAGGGAAAGCATATAGCCGGAGGCTGGGCCAAACCTGGGCCAGCGCGTCCTCGTCCTTCGAGAAGAACGTCGGGCATTGAGCGCTGTCTTTTGACGCAAATAGGTCGACTTCCGCCCTGCCGAATAGGCGCCACAGTTTCTGGACCGTTTGGGGGCCCAGGGACCATTCCCCTGGGGGAACGTTGTCCCTGGACAGTTTGTCTGGGCCGTCGTTCAAATGGCTAGGCACATGCGCCGCCCTCAGCGAGGGCAGGTGCATCTGAGACCAAATAAGGAGGCGTTCCGTCAGATTGCAGAGATTTCTGGATCTGACACCGCCCTGACGGTTTACATAGGATACCACAGACATGTTGTCCGAGCGGACAATAACATGTTGGTCCTGTATGAACGGGAGGAAGCGCTTCAGCGCATTCTCGACCGCTACCATCTCCAGACAGTTTATGTGAAAACACCTCTCTTGGTCTGACCACTGGCCGAAGACCGGTCTGCCCTCGAACAGCGCGCCCCAACCCCAGTTGGACGCGTCTGTCGAAATGGCTTTCCGATAAGAGATGGTTCCCATCCTTACTCCCAGCTGGTACCAGTCGGCCACTAACCAGGGCTGCAGAGCCGCTATGCGGGTCTGAGTCACTCTGATTTTCTGACCGCCAGAAACCCAAGCCCGGTGGGACAGGCGAGCATTCAACCAGCGTTGGAGCGGGCGCATGCGCAGTAGGCCCAGCTGGAGCACCGCTGCAGCTGATGCCATACAGCCCAGCATCCTTTAAAATGCTTTCAAAGGGAGAAAGCTGTCCTTCTGGAAAGACGCGGCTAGGTGGCGAACACGGAGCGCGCGCTGTGCCGATAGACGAGCCGACATAGGTCACCGAGTCCAGTTCTATTCCTAAAAAGAAAATTGACTGGCTGGGTTGTAATGAGCTCTTGGTCCAGTTGACCATGAGACCCAAGCTTTCCAGGTGACTGCGAAGCACTGTTCTGTGAGATAGCAGCTCTGTCTCTGACTGTGCCAAAATCAGCCAATTGTCCAGATAGTTCAATATTCGCAGCCCCTGACTTCTCAGGGGGGCGAGCGCCGCGTCCATGCACTTCGTAAATGCACGGGGTGCTAGAGACAGGCCGAACGGCAGGACGGTGTATTGATATACCTGACTGTCGAAGGCAAATCTCAAAAATTGCCTGTGACGGGGTATTATCTGAATCTGAAAATAGGCATCCTTCAGATCTAGAGAAATAAACCAGTTCCTCGGGCGAACGTGCGCGAGGTTTTTCCTGGTCGTAAGCATTTTGAACAGTCTTTTCACAAGCACTTTGTTCAAATGTCTCAGATCCGTCCTTCTTGGGTACGAGAAAATAACGGCTGTAAAGCCTGACTCGCTCAGAGAAGGCGGCACCTTTTCTATAGCCCCTTTGCACAGCAGCTTTGCTATTTCTGCGTGAAGTAGGTGTGCTACTTCCGCATTCACTATCGTCGCGGTCCGGGCTCAAAAGCGTTGGGGACGGCCAATGAATTGAAGTGTATAGCCCTGCTTATTGTGCTCAGAACCCATTCTGAAATCCCTGGGATAGTTTCCCACGCAGCTATGTGAGCCGCTAGGGGGCGAATGGCCTCCGGGTTCAGATCGCCGCCATTTGCGGGCTTGTGAGACTGAGCCGGAGCCGAAAGCGCGGCGCGCGCGCTCTCGGTTCTGGGCAATGGCCTCTCGCTGAGAGCCGAGACCGTCTGATTTATGTGAGGTGTCCCAATCATAAGGGATGGGGAGCATTTTATTCTCACTTTTTGACGCGCAAGCAGCGCTTCGGGTGGAAAAGCTTTCTGTAAGCGTGAGCGCGTGTGCGCGGGCACGAGACTTACAAGTGTATTTGACGCCCCGATCATAACGGATGGGGAGCGTCTTATCAATGCCCTGCGTTTTGTGATAACATTTAAACGCGCGGGCGGCGCCCGGGGGGAGGTGTGTGTCAGTAAGCGTGAACGCTCTCCGGCGGGCACGAGACTTACATTCATAACCGGTTTTATTGACCGTGTAACAGAGCGGGCAGATAGTGGGCACAGACCTGTGGACACATTCCTTATATTCAACACTCGAGCGGCCTTTCTGCGCTTTCTGAGAGTGTGCTCTGTGAGTGACACGAGATTTGATGTGCTTGTGTGTAGGGGTGAACACTGGGGCGTGGGCACTTTCACTACACTTAAAACACCCACGGCGTGAGCCGGACCAGACATTATATTCTTTTGAGATTTTCTCTGGGTCGCCATAAAGACGGCGTATATGTGTGCAGGCGAGAGGGCAAATGAGCCGGCTCGTTGGCTGCTAAATGGACCACTGCAGTAGCCTGATTGAAGGGGACTGACAGGGAAATAAACTTGAATACGGCGGCTCGCTGAGGAGAGCCGCATAAATTTTATCTGCTGCGGGAGCCGGAATCGAACACGGGTCTCCGGGGCAAAAGCTTAAGGTTTAGCCCCTGAGCCACAGGGGAAACAACATAAGCTTTAGTTGGCGCGATCAGATAAAAGAGAGAGCGTCATCACAGTTTTCGTGTGCGTGTCGGCATTGTCTGCAGGCGTGCGTGTTATAACAGGCTCTCTACTGCAGTATAGACATTACCAGCCGCTCGAACTAGGAGGAGCTGGAAAATGTTTGAGAGAGAAAGAGGGGGTTTGTCAAGCTTCGGCGGGACAAAAAACCACACTCTCTCCTTCTTTCGCCGGTGACGCATGCGCTCGGGGGCGCGCGCTCGCTCTCTGTACGTAAGAAAGCTGGACGCGAGCTCAGAGAGTTGAGCTGCATAATAATTTTTTTTTTTTTTTTTTTTTTGCTGCGAGAGCCGGGAATCGAACACGGGTCTCTGGCGCGAAAGCTTAGGGTTTAACCAGTGAGCCACAGGGGAAACATAGTAAGCTTTAGTTGGCGCGAGCAGATAAGAGAGAGAGCGTCATCACAGTTTCCGTGTGCGTGTCGGCATTGTCTGCAGGCGTGCGTGTTATAACAGGCTCTCTACTGCAGTATAGACATTACCAGCCGCTCGAACTAGGAGGAGCTGGAAAATGTTTGAGAAAAAGAGGGGGTTTGTCAGGCCTCGGCGGGACAAAAAACCCACACTCTCTCCTTCCTTCGCCGGTGACGCATGCGCTCGGGGGGCGCGCGCTCGCTTTCTGTTCGTAAGGAAGCTGGTCGCGAGCTCATAGAGGAGAGCTGCATAAATTTTTTCTGCTGCGAGAGCCGGGATCGAACACGGGTCTCTGGCGCGAATGCTTTGAGTTTAGCCACTGAGCCATGGGGGAAACTACGAAAGCTTAAGTAGCGCGAGCAGATAAGAGCGCGCGCGGCAGCTTCCTTGTAACGTAAAGGAAGCTAGCCGCGGTTAGAACAGCAGTCCATAGCGTGTCCCTCGACCTCATCCTCAGACGCGACGGCAGTGAGGCTCGTGAGCGGCAGCTGCGCGTCGGTGAAGGGAGGCGGGGAAGGTGAAAAGCGAGGCTCGAGGGAGGCTTTCCGGCGAGCTGTGGCTACAGGCTCCGGCTGCCTTTGGGAACGGCGCTTATCACTGCGCGGTCCCGCAAAGGGCGGAGTGACTGCTTCTATGGTGGGCGCGGTAGCTTCCTTGTAACGTAAAGGAAGCTAGCCGCAGTTAGAACAGCAGTCCCTTGTGGCGTGTCCCTCAACCTCAGACGCGACGGCAGTGAGGCTCGTGAGCGGCAGCTGCGCGTCGGTGAAGAGAGGCGGGGAAGGCGAGAGCGAGGCTCGAGGGAGATTCTCCGGCGAGCGCGTCGCAGTGGCCACAGGTTCCGGCTGTCTCCGGGGCCCTAAACGAGCCGCAGGAAATGCGAGGCATCTTTAAAAAGACACTCGCGCTCTTTTAGGAGTAAGCTAGAAGAGAATACAACAGTGTAAAAAGGATACGTCGCCGGATAGCGTAGCTCGCACGGATGGCTGAAGGTGGCGAAGACGGCCGGCTTCCTCAGCGCTGTCCTACGCTGGCTGTTCGCTGTTCGACGGCGGCGGTGGCTTCTCTCTGATCCAGCGATGCGGAGAGCTCGCTGAAGAGTCGAAAAATCAGGGAAGTCAGCCTACAGCCCCTTCTTTTATACGCTAAGCCACGCCCATTCTGGCGGGCTGTGACGCTATGAAGGCGCGAGCGCCCTTCATTGGGCGTGATGTCACGCGGGGCTCACTGGTAGGCTGCAGCAGATGCCAGCAGGGCAGCCAATGAGCATGCGAGATGGCCTGCTCTAGGTCTGCTAGCTGCTGCACTGCGTTGACAATGAATACAAAATTAAGGATAATTTTTTGGCTTCAATATCTCGAGAAGATGAATCTTTCCCGTAGCGTAAGCTAAACTTACGCAATACGAGAGAACCTCTCGTAAGAGAACTGATTTTCAGCAGGTTCCTGTTCTGCAGAACATGAATACCTCAAACACAACAGAACTCCAAGACCATACAATAACAAACACACAACAAGCACACAAACCACGACAGTAAACAAGCATCAGCAGGAGGCCATAAAGCCATCTCAGTGGTCACAGATATACCTGTCCATCAGATGGCGAGCACAAGTTTGTTTAAATAGTCTTATTGATGTTATAGATCTGATGTGCTGTGGAGTCTCATTCCAGGCTCTAGTGAGCAAATTAAAGAAAGATCTCTGTCCATAGCAGTTCCTAAAAGCCGGTATAGGGAGAAGTCCATTTGCAACAGATCTCGTAGTGCATACGAGCCTTGAACTGAGTTTAGGAGCCAGCGCAGTCAATCCCGCAGTAGTATGACCATTTAAGATCTGATAAAAAAGGTTCAAACCATGGCTTATTCTATAGTTCTGAAATGTCAAGGCATTACTCAAAGATAGTGCAACACAGTGGTGAGTCCACCCTGGAAGCCTGTTGTGGATCTTATAGGCTCTATTGTAGAGTCTCGCTACAGGTTCAAGGATCTCATTTGTTGTGAGTGACCAAACAGGTAAACAATACGACAGAGTGGACAATATAATGGCATGAAGATATGTTTTAGAAACAGAATGCAGTAGATATGGTCTAATTTTACTATAAACAAATAACTTTTGGTTTAACTTTCTGATTAAAATTTGGACATGGTCACGATAAGTAAGATGTGAGTCAAGAGAGACTCCCAAATACTTATACGTGGATACAATTGAAAGTTTTTGATTAGAAAAAGTGATGAAATTTGATATAGACAGTTGTTTCCTAGATGAATAGAAATACATACATTCTGTTTTCTGTATTATATTAAGACCTAATGCACGGTTATATAATGTTAGATGTTTTTCCCCACTGTTGACCAAATGTTCACTTAATACATAACAAATTATGTTTGTGTGAATACTTGCCAAGACGGATATTTTGAAGAAGGCTTACTGTAATCGTGTGTATATCTGACCGATTATATTCCACAGCTCTAGTACAATACATAAGATATTGCGTTCACAGCTGGAAAGAGCGCAAAAGAATGGAACCGAATGCAGAATTATCGATGTGTTTTATGAAATATTTTTTATTCTTATACGGCTTTTTTAAAACACAAAACACTGAGACACAATGAGACACATACATATATGTAAAATGAATTTTATTCCTGTAATAACAAAGTTGAATTTTCATCAACCATTACTCCAGTCTTCAGTGTCACATGATCCTTCAGAAATCATTCTAATAAGGCAATTTGGTGCTCAAGAAACATATTTTATTATTATCAATATTGAAAACAGTTGTGCTGCTTTTTTTTGTGTCTGTGAAAACCATGAGACATTTTTTTTTTTTTTTTTAATTGTGACCTTAGGTGAAGTCTCCTTCTTAGATTTGTCATAGTGATCTTAACACTGTCTGTGTTCAGATTTGCCAAGATACCACATTTGCATTCAGTCATTTATTAAAATGGACTCAAACATTACTGTACAATTTGTCTCATTTTTGTCATGTCTATTTTTAAATAAAAATTTCCTCTACAGTTACATTTCTGAGATGCACTTTTACTTACAAAAAGCCTGTGCTTCTCAGTGGGTGATTATTTAGACTCGTGTAGGTGTGTGTTGTGGGTAATCGGGCCAGGGAAACCCCACCGGAGCCCCCGTCCCTCTTCCTTCCCAGCCACCCTCAAAACAGGAAGAAAAGCCGTTCTAAAACAATAGGGTTTCAGAGACAAAAGCAATACGGTGTTACCAGAGAAAATGTTCAGCGACTAGTAGCATGCTGTATAGGAGATCTAGAACAAGCATTTTACCGCAGACATGGACAGAGGTCAAGAGGGAGAGAAAGACAGGCGAAAAATGGGTATGGTACTGAGATTTACTTAATTATTTGCTGTAATATTGTAGAGATGGAAAAGGAAAAGAGGTTAGAGTACAGGTATAAAAGGGAAATATTGTTTTTTTTTTTTTTTTTTTTTTTTTCTCGCTGGAATATCATCGTATGCTGGTTGCTGTTTTTTTAGAACTCAGTGGTTGGTTTCTAGCTGCTTTAAGCTGAAGAATCATCTTAGACCAACAACAAACCAGCTACTAGTAACTTGATCATACCAGTCTTAACGTAGTCAAGAATGTTTCTGGACCATAGTGGTAGGTCAAGCAGCTAATGATAAGTGTTATTGCAAACCCATAACAGAAAAAGTGAATACAATTCTATTACTTTATAAATGCGACCATGAGAAGATCAAATTCATCACATTTAAATGTGATTGTATGAAGATTATAGTATGTTAAATAAAAGGGTTTTCCTGTCTGTTCTTCTTTTTTCAGCTTGTAATGTCACCATCCACAACCGCTGCAGGGACACGCTACCAAACTGTGTCAAAATGAAACAAAAGGTGGGATATTAGTGCACACATGTGTCACATGGTGTCACATGGACCACTGACATTCAAACACTGGCTTTGATTCATGGTAGGATGCAGAAGAAATGTTTCTAAATTGGGTCTGTTTTCTTGATGTGGTTTATGCAAAAAAAAGTCTAAAAATGTCATCTATGTGTCACAATAGCAACAGAAAATGGCGCTGATCAGGAACAATTCGGCCTATCAGAATGTGACTCTGAGGAATAGAGGTGAGGATGTGATGGAAACAAGTGTGTTTTTACATCTGGTATTAACATCTGATCCAATTACAAGTGGCATACGTCTCCTGTGACCAGTTGTGAATGGATATCATTGAGGGGATTATGTGATAATGATTGCCCAAAATCATACCAGTCTGTAATTACTCTGGATGTTTTAAACGTTCAGGGAACTTTCAGAAATAATGTTTCCAATATCTTAAAGGGATAGTTCACCCCAAAATTAAAATTCTGTCAGTAATTACTCACCCTCATGTTGTTCCAACCCCGTATGACTTTCGTTCATCTTCGAAACACAAATTAAGATATTTTTGATTAAATCTGAGAGCTGTCTTACTCCTCCATAGGCTTCTAAGGGATTGAAACTTGATCGAGCCCCTGTAGTCACTCGGACAATTTGAAGGATGTCTTTAACTTTTCTGGGCCATCAAGTTTCAATCCCTTAGAAGCCTATGGAGGAGTAAGACAGCTTGGAACAAGGGGTTGGAACAACATGAGGGTGAGTAATTACTGACAGAATTTTCATTTTGGGGTGAACTATCCCTTTAATGGGAACATTAGCAAAATGTTCTTAGAAAATATTTTTGTTAGCTGGGTACCAGAAGTAAATGGGGTTTACCCTTTATGTCTAAATATGACATTGCTCTCTCTTTTTCTGACTCTCTGAAGCCCAATTAAGGGAAAGGCCCAGCTCTGCCATTTACCCCTCAGACAGTCTCCGTCAGTCACTACTCGGATCACGTCGCGGTCGGTCTTCTCTCTTACTTTCCAAGAGCGTCTCCACCAATAACATTGCAGGGTGAGTGACAGAAATGACAGAGATGCATAAAATGGGCTCTTGCCTGTACAATATACCAACACATAACCAAATAAGTGAGTCCCTAGTTTATAAATACTGTAAAACAGGTTATCACATAAATCTTTTTTCCTGAAATATCTATATACAGGAAATATCTAGAGACAGACACACAGTTCTTATCATGTGTAATTTTTGTCTTTTTGTGTTTTTTGTGTTTGTGTGTTTGTGGCCATGTTAGTTTAATGTAAGCAGTTTTGTTTGAATGTTATTTATTAGTCATTATATTCACTTTATTTTATATTTTTTTATATTTTAATTTTAAATGTTTATTTTCTGTTTCTGTGGTGATTATGATGCCTGCCTCTCATTTTGTTTTTGTTTTTTTGTTTCTTTCTTTTTTTCCTTTCGCATGTGATTGCATGCATATGTGTACATCTGTTTGTATGCATGCATTTGGCCCACCTGTGCATGTGCGTGTAGGACTCTGAATGATGACTATCCTCTGGGGCTGCGCAGGATCTTGTCTCAATCCACAGACTCACTCAACTTCAGGAGCAGAACCATGTCCATGGAGTCCCTCAATGATGAGGGTGAGACACACACACACCTACAAACACTTCAACAAAGTAGACATGTGTTAAAATAGGCCGCATTTTAGTGACCAAATTCAGATTTTTTTCCTCCAATGTGGCACAGATCGGATATGACCCGCCATGAGCATGTAAGCATGAAAAAAACACATGGATTCCGATATTCTCAGATTTCAGGCATCATTCATATGTGGAAATAAATGTCATATGAATCAGATATGTGCATCTTCTTCTGCCATGTATGCAGACAGATCAGATATTCCCCTGTCAATGTATGTCGTACGTCATTGAAAAAGCCACGATGGCGAATGCCTTGGATCACGTGACTCTTTTCAATTCAATTCAATTCAATTCAAGCACTTTATTTGTCCCCAAGGGGAAATTTGAAAGGGCACATTACAGTAGCTTACACAGGCACACTCCACGCCATACGTACCACATATCATCATACATAAATCAAAATAAATCAAAATGAGAGAAAAAAAAAAAAAAAAAAAAAAAAAAAAAAAAAAAAAAAAAATCATCTGTTCCTAATGACGTTCATAAGCCGGACAGCCCTCGGGATGAAGGTTGCCTTCCTCCTCTGTGTCCGACAAAGTGGACAACGGAGTCTACAACCCGAGGGTAGCCATTCAAACTCCGAAAACAGAATGTGAGAGGGGTCATTGATAATCCTGCGTGCCACCTTTACAGTCTGTTGGTCACATAAGGCAGTGAGGGTTCGGACGGGCTGGTCAATGATTTTTGAACAGACCTTAACCACACTCAGCAGGCGGTTCCTGTTTTGCAGGGTGATGGAGTGAAACCAGCAAATGAATGAAAAGGTTATTACATTTTCAATAAAAGCATAATAGAATGTGTTAAGAATGACTTTGTTAACCCCAAATGACTTCAACTTCCTAAGTAGATATTGTCTCTGATGACACTTTTTAAGGATCTCCTCTGTGTTAGTGGAAAACCTTAGAAGATTGTCAAAAGTTGATCCCAGGTATTTATATGTCTCCACTATTTCCACTGGCTCCTGCTGGATGATAGTGGTGACAGACTCTGCTAATTGTCTCTGTTTGGATGAGAAGGTAACAATCATGTCCTTAGTTTTATCTATGTTCAGCTCGAGACAAGACTTTTTGCACCAAACTAAGAAGTCCTGCAGGGCAGGGCTGTGATGTTGTGTATTACTGGAAAGCAGAGACAGGAGGACTGTGTCATCAGCAAATTTCACACAATGGCAATTTGGCTGGATGGATCTGCAGTCATCAGTGTAGAGAATGAAGAGCAGTGGAGAGAGGACACAGCCTTGTGGAGAGCCCGTGGAGGTGAAGAGGTTGTCAGATAAGATGTGATTCACCAACACCCTCTGTGATCTGTTAGTGAGGAAATCTATAATCCACAGGATGAGTTGGTGGTTGAGGTGGAAGCGTGAGATGAGCTTCTCTGCCAGAATATGTGGCTGCATTGCATTAAATGCTGATGAGAAATCTACAAAAAGAAGTCTGGCTGAGGTGTTTGGTATTTCCAGGTGCTTATGGATGATGTTTATGATGAATATTTTTGCATCGTCGACACCCCTGCCACACCCCTTTCAATTGCGCAATGAAGGTCGAAAGCTCAACCCAGTGTTGTGCTGACCTTTAAAGATGTGCGGAAAGCAAAAGCTTCTACTATTTAGTCTCCATTCATTGCAAATTCCGCCGTTTTTACTTTCTTTTCGGCCTAAGCTTTTCCGGGTCAGTATCCATTGGGTTGTTTCGCCAAGTGAACTGTGTAAATGCAGATATTGGATATGGGTCACAAGATTTAAGTAGTCATAAAAAATTGGATATAGTCAACAAATCAGAATTGGACATCAAGACCTGCAGTGTAAATGCGGCCATATACAGTGCATAGATTTTTGCAGTTAGGAATTTTTTTTTTTTTTGGAAAGAAATTAATACTTTTATTCAGCAAGGTTTCATTAATTAAAGGGTTAGTTCACCCAAAAATGAAAATTAAGTCATTAATTACTCACCCCCATGCTGTACCAACCCCGTAAGACCTTCGTTCGTCTTCGGAACACAAATGAAGATATTTTTGATTAAATGTGACAGCTGGATCACTCCTCCATGGCTGCCTAAGGGATTGAAACCTGACGGCCCAGAAAGTCAATGAAGAAAATGTTTAAATATTCCATGTCACAACAGTGGCTCAACTATAAGTTTTATTTTATATTTTTTAGAAAATGAGAGCATTGTTTTTGATTGGTGTGATTGGCTATAGATCAATCCCACAAATTCCATGTTGGACAACCTGTTTACCTGCAAACCGAAGCAATAATACAGAAATTGTATTTTTCTTGTTTTTAGGAGAGGGCTTCTTCAACTCTCTGCTGGAAGATTTGGAGTTTGAAGGCCAGGAATTTGAAGCAGATTCCTGGAGCATGGCGGTAGATTCCACCTACTTGCAGACCCACCGTAAAGATGTTATCAAGAGACAGGACGTCATTTATGGTTAGAGAAAAAAAACGCAGATCTAAGTCTAAAATTGAAGTATGTTTATGACTTTAAATGGGCCGTCGACTCTGAAACCCAATTACAAATACTGTTAAGAGCTTTTCCAGACACTGTATTTATTTTTTTGCAAATTAAAACAAACAGATTGTACATCTAGTCCTCGTGGCCTCAAGTTTTTTTTTAAAATACATTTAAATTCTGTATAATAACTAATAAATGGCCTATATTAATATTCTACACTAATTTGTCAAAATAAAACAACAACAGCAAAAAAACAATGCATAATTTTTAATATTACAAGTGAAATTAGGCACTACAACATAACAATGTACAGTGTGAAAAATGGACATTCACTTTGAGATTTGCGGAAGATTACATTTAACCATGTTATTAAATTATTGTTTTTAAAGATTAACTTTAAGTGATTGTTATATGACTGGAAAAATAATCTAAATGTACAAATTAGCAACACCAGTGTACACAAGATTGTAACATATGGACTGTTCTGTACTTCTATGCATCACTACATTGTTTTCATTCACATCAAACTTATCTACCCTCAATAAGGACAGTGGGAATATTTCATTTGGGGTACATGTCCAACAAAGACCTTTTAAATGTTGAATTTTACAGCTCAACCTCTGTGATATCATTTCAGAGCTGATCCAGACGGAGCTCCATCACGTCCGGACCCTGCGGATCATGGAGGGCGTGTTCAGGCGGGGTATGCTGGAGGAGGTGCAGCTGGAGCCGGGGGTCGTGCATGCGCTGTTCCCCTGCCTGGAGCGTCTGTTGACGCTACACACACACTTCCTCACGCAGCTCCTCGAACGACGCGCTCACAGCCTGCAATCTGAAAGCACAAACAATTTCACCATCACTCAGATCAGCGATGTGCTAATAAAACAGGTAGGAGTGCATTTGTGAGTTTACGTGGGCGGAATGGGGTGTAAATGCATTTGGATACATTTGGCCAGTCGTAAGTGATTTTGGATTAGCATATTTTTGATTGCCAGTTTAAAATGTTTCATAAAGTAGAGCTGTCAATTTAATGCATTACTGTAAAAAAAAAAGTCATGTAATCATGTACAAACACAATCATGTAACAGTGCAACAAAATGGAATCTGGGGACACATTTTAAAAATGTTTTTAAAACTAATTTAACTTAAAACTTATAAATACTTTATAAAAAAATTTAAATATCCTAATATAAATTGATTGAATGAATTTGAAGGAGAAAAGAATGACGTCATGTTGTAGAGGGCGTGGAAAGTCAAAAAGAAAGAAATAGTGACAAATGGAAATGAGAGTGTATGAGAGTGGGATGCTGAAAGCTTTCAAGTTTCAAGGAACAAAATGTTCATAGTGCACTGTTTGTGTGTGAATGTCAGTTCTCAGGTCAGTGTGCAGACGAGATGGTGAAGACGTATTCTGAGTTCTGCAGTCGTCATATAAAGGCTGTCAAACTATACAAAGAACTTTTGGCCAGAGACAAGAGACTTCAGCTCTTTATACGGGTAAGAACAAGAATGACCATGTCCATGTGCGTTATGTGTTTGCATAACCGGGTCAGGTGTTGTCTCGTGTGTTTCAAGTGGGAGGATAGAGTGGTATTGAGTGATGAATGATGGTGGGCGGGTGCATTAATGCATTAAATGCCTGCAGACTCTCAGAGATGTGTGAATCATCAGATTTCCAGGTATCATAATTGTGTTCAGCTCTTGTGTTTTATTTTACTTCGTAATAGCTTAGTTTAGGAAGGTCACGGTGACAAAACAGGTGAAATTTCACAGTTATCGATATCACAGTAATACTAATATGCTTTAAAAAGTTAAATATACTCAGAACAGTGGTGTGAAAGGTAGCACATTGCTAATGATATATGAGGAGGTATTGTTTAACAAAATCTATCTATCTATAGCTATCTATCTAGCATCAAATTCTATTTTCATGGCAAGATTTCAAAAAACAAAAGAAACGGGCCGAAATTAAAATGTATACTATATTATATTGTCTAAATAAATATATAATAAACACTATAAATTAAATTTGTTTTAATGCTACAAGTTAATTTAGGCATCAAACTTTCACTTTGGGATAGTTTTCATGTTTTGTAAGTAATTTTACTACAGTCAGCAGGTTTCAACTCTACCGCTTTTTTCTATTGCCCTGCCAAAATTTTCACTGGCCCTACCACGAAAAAACTAATAAATAAATGAAATAAAATAAAATAGGCCTAGTTATTGTTCTAGTTGTTTTGATCCATGTAACCTTAATAAATAAGGTTATGACACCAAAAACTACTAGTCTAACTTATGTGTTTAAATTAGTTTTCATGGACCTTTAGTTTGCATTCATCAGTTGCTGTTTTCCTTGGTTGTCATGGAATCTAACATGATTTGCCATCACGTTCAACTGTGTTGTTATTGATCACCTCGTTTGCCTGTGTTCCTGTGTTTTCAATTCAATCTGCCCAGTCTGGTCTGTGTTACGCTGTAGCTACCCTATGTTTGAATTACCTGTGTATTGAATGAAAGACTTTTGGAATCTTCATCTGCATCCTCATCTTCGTGCGTTTATACTGTGACAGACCGTCAATAATAAAAAAGAACAAATAATCAAATTACAAGCAATAGCACAAATAAATACAACAGAACAAACATATACAAATGAAATAAACAGTTTTTTCAGGTTTTTCATGTAGGTCTAAACTAGATTTTCAGGTACAGAAATATTAAGCAAATGTAAAATATAACTGCATAGTCTTCACTTTATAAATATAGATTAACCCTTATTGCAGTTATGCAGTTATTCGAGCAGTGAGCGATTTTTTTTTCTGTCATTTGTTTGATTAACATAAAAACAGAAAGCAGCAGGAATATTAGGCTGCTGTCACTTGAAGAGTTGCACATATCTAATACACTGTTACACATGCATTTTATCTCTCATGTTTACATCTACTTCAGACATACCCATCTATGTTTATGAGGAATCAACAAGAGTATTCACGCGCTGTGATGCGCACACTTTTGATGTGTTACTGCGCACACAAAACTTATCACACAGCACGCAAAGTACCACTGAGAGACACGGGTACTTTCGCGTCTATTTGCACTGAATATTTAAGTTGGCCAGGCTTAAAAACACACACAAATTATCAACTTCTGTGAAGATGCAGCACTGGCCCGATCTGGCAAGTGACAGTTCTGTCAACTGGCCCGAGTGTCTTTCACGCTGGCCCAAGGCCATCAGGCAGTCCTTATTGTCGAGCCCTGGTCAGTAATAAAACAAATTACAATTACTCAATTTCTACTGAGAAATAAGTATTTTGCAGTCATCCATGCTTGGATAACATTTAAGCTCACTTAAATTAATTCTAGCTCATTAGACATGACATTATGGTGCCTGTTTTAAACCAGTTTGCCTTCATACACATCTGGCTGACTAGACAGCATGGTACCTTCTGGGGGATTTGGATGCAGATTAGAGTGTATGTATGTAAATTCAGTGCACAGAGGCAGCAATGGTTAACTGTCCATTTATCATTGCCTTTGTCCTGCTGTGTCCTCTCAGAGGGCGAATCGGGGTCCTCTACTGCGTCGCCACGGGTTCCAGGAGTGCATCCTGTTGGTCACTCAGCGCATCACTAAATACCCCGTCCTAGTGCAACGTATATATGACAACACCAAAGGTGAGACTCGGGCGTATGTCGCCAATGTCAATATTAACTGTATTTAAAGTCCCTGTAAAGTCAAAATTAAGTATGTGTTCTGAGTTTGTCACACCACAGAAAAATGTGTTATTATTAGCCACCCAGCTAAATTTGAATGATAAAAAAGGCCGGCAAGTACATCAAATAAGCTATCAAAATCTTAAAAAAATGAGCAGTATTCTCTGCTCTCAAACGCTGGGGGCGTGTCCGCTGGCTGCGCTGAAACCACGCCCACTCGCGGGAAAGCTGCCGACGGTGATATTAGCTGATACTGCTTTCGGGACGCGGAGATGAAGGCCGAGGTGGGAGATAGTCGGTTCAACCCAATTCACCAGTAACAGCCGATTGTCAGTGAATCCCAGTTGTCTCTGACGAAAGTTTATAAAACTATCCCGTGTAAAATGATCACTACAGAGGCGGGTGTTGGCGGTGATCCTCAGTTCTCCATCAAGGTTGGCTCTTCACAAAATTAATCCACCTCTTCTTGATGTGATCGTTTTTAGGAAATTTAAATAAAGACACCGATAGTAGTAGGTGCGGAGGTAGTAGCCTACGCATTTCCGTGTCGAAGGCATAGCTAGCTAGCAAACTAGGCTGTAGTAACTAATAGTACTGACAGTAACTCGAGCAGTGAACTGATGCGAATGTGCTCTATTGTTAGGGGAGCGGCCAGCCTCAGTGCGTCATCAAGTAGGGGCGTGTCCAGGAGCTCAGTGGCCTCAGTGCGTCATCAAGTAGGGGCGTGTCCAGGAGCTCAGTGGCCTCAGTGCGTCATCAAGTAGGGGCGTGTCCAGGAGCTCAGGGGCTCCAGTGCGTCATCGAGCCCCGTTTTAGCCCCGCCCAAAAAATCCGGAAAATAGCAATGGTGAAAAACTGTTTAACGGTTTAACTCCACAATTCAGTAATTCACAGTTCACAGTCTTTGTAATATGTTTTAGCAATACATTTCTAACGTTTATAATGGGTTTAGACTTTTTTTTTAGAATTGCCTTTACGGGGACTTTAAACAGCTTCTCACCTCCACCCTTCCCCTCCATGTCTATAAATTACTCTGTCCTTCTAATATGATGGTTTTTTTTTTGTTTTGTTTTTATAATTAATGGCCACATAATGGTCACATTTTAAGAGGGTAATGTCATATAAAATGCCCCTGGTTATAGACATTTTTATGGACTGATTATTGTGTGTAACAATGCAGACAATCCAGAGGAAGCTTCAGGTCTGTCACATGCGTTGTCTTGTATGCGGGAGCTGCTCAGTTCGGTGGACCAGCAGGTGTTGGAGCTAGAAAGGACACAGCGGCTCCAAGAGATCCGCTCCCGGGTCGACCCGCGGTCCGAGGCCAAACTCCGCTCTGGAGCCTTGTTCAGACCGGCCGAACTGCTCCGGAGGCAGCTGATACACGAAGGCACACTGCTCTGGAAAACGCCTGGCTCTCGGCTCAAAGGTACAGAAGACTGCGGCTGGTTATGAGGAAGTGTAATGTGATGTGTCAGAGTGAGATGGAGATTGACAAACACGCTATTGTAGTAGCTGACATGTACTTGTGCTTGTGGGTGTATTAATGTACTGCATTTCCCTTTTTCTTTCTGTTGTAGATGTTCAGGTTTTGTTGATGACTGACATTCTAGTATTCTTGCAAGAGAAAGATCAACGGTACATCTTTGCCAGTTTGGTAAGTTACTTTGTTTGCTAAGCCACGTATCCAT
This sequence comes from Tiaroga cobitis, assembly GCA_030578255.1. Lineage (NCBI taxonomy): Eukaryota > Metazoa > Chordata > Actinopteri > Cypriniformes > Leuciscidae > Tiaroga > Tiaroga cobitis. The sequence goes on from CM060609.1 coordinate 34,155,887, forward strand.
ATTGCTAGTGCTAATACTTAGGGTTCTCGCTCTGTTCAAAGTTTTAAAGGGGTCATATGATGCTATTTTAAAAGATCATTAGTTTGTTTATTGGGTGTAAATAATAGAATAGGTTAGCATACTTTAATGTTCAAAAAACACTTTATTTTTCCACATAATGTACATTATAACAGCACCTCTATTCCCAGTCTGTCTAGAACGCTGATTTCAACAAAGCCCCTCCTTCCGAAAAGCCCAGAGAGCTCTGATTGGCCAGCTGACCTGGTACATTGTGATTGGCCGAACACTTTAAGCGTGTGTCAGAAATGTTGTACTCTCCCACGTTCTCCTTGGTAAAATGTGCTGTACACAAGCTAACTTTTGGATTGTACTGCTCAGGAACAGCGTTATGAATAAATCTCCAATGATCGTCCTTTTTCAGAAGCCCTAACGAAGGGGTTTTGCTTTTACATCTAAACATACAGCGTCTCCGCGACAGCCTCATCGTCTTTCTTTGCGAATGTCTGTGGGCGGGCGTTATGCTAATATTCCACATTGTGACGTAAACATTTGCAGAAGACATTATGACGTAGACATTGTATCTCAAATTGTGAGACTTGATGAAGAGGAATGTGCTATAAGCTATTTATTTTTGAAAATCTGTACCTGACAACAATATCTCTTTTCTTCTCATTCTCTCTGTAGGATAAATCTGCTGTGGTGTCACTGCAGAATCTCTTGGTCCGAGACATAGCCAATCAAGAGCGAGGGTTGTTCCTGATAAGCAGTGAGTCCAGCCCACCTGAGATGTATGAGCTCTATGCTGCCTCTAAAGAAGACAGAAACATTTGGTTACGGCACATACAGCAAACCATCAGCAGGTACATACATGAACACACTCTTAACAGTCCACACAGCACTCACAGTTACCATTTGACATTTTTCAGGACGTCTCTCTTTGCCGTGGAATTAGAAAATCACATGAAAGCACTTTCTTTAAAATTCAGGAGTGGGACATTTAAAAGGCATATGTCAGTTCTGTGGGAAGCTTGAGTTGCCAATAGCTTTTGTTTACATTATAGCCCTGCATAACCACACTTTACAGCTTGCTTTATAGATCGGGGGTTTCATTTAATTAAATTCAGTTGGTGGCAGGAATCCGCAAATACTACAATCCACTTATGAGGGAACTCCTTCCTACAATTAAACATATAGAAGATCCATTTATTTATTTATGCATGGAATATTTTTTATATATATATATATATTTTTTTTTTATTTATTTTTTTTATTACTTAATTCTTTATATTATCATTATTATACATAATTCTAATAATAATTAATTATTTGAGATGTTTTTATCTCGATACGGCGCGGACGCGCTTGGAAAAAACGAGCGCGTCGCACCGCGACCGCCTTGCTTCCATTATGAGCGCGCATACCGCGCACCTACATTTGAAATAACGAACTTGAGCGCGCAAAAGACACGATATGTGAACAGGCCCATAGACGGGTAATCAAAAACGCACCCAAAGCTTGGATTTAAATTTTATTTTATTTAATGCCATTTATGTTAAAGATACAGAAGAGTTATAATACACACATAGCAGCCAATAAATCTGTTGTTCGATATCTGACTGCTTGTATTGTCTCGTGACTGATGAAAAATTTGCCTTGTTGTGTGCAGTAGAATTGTGATGCCTCGCAATGCATCGTATAGGATCCAAACAGAGACCATTAGGAATGGTAGTTTTAAATGGTTAGTTTATGTCCATTAGCATTGAAGTCATCTTTATGTTAGTTTCCCCACTTTTAACAAGTATAAAGATTTAAAATGTACAGTCTTTCTCTTCTGGGAAAATTGACCAAATATATATATATTTAGTCAATTTTCCCAGAAGAGAAAGACTGTACATTTTAAATCTTTATACTTGTTAAAAGTGGGGAAACTAACATAAAGATGACTTCAATGCTAATGGACATAAACTAACCATTTAAAACTACCATTTCTAATGGTCATTCTTCTTTACCATCATTGTTTAATCACACAGCTGTCCATCAAGAGAAGAATTCCCTCTTATAGAAACAGAAGACAAGGCCCTTCTGCGGAGACTAAAAGGTTTGCTTTAAACACTACACACACACACACACACACATTCACACTCCCAACACTGGGGCAAACACTTTTTCATTCTTATTTTTTTATGAATCACTACAGTTGTCATGACATCTTTACACAGAATTTGAAGGTGGAACAAGGCCACTATTTTGACAGCGTGAAGAAGCTGATGTTGATATTTTACTGTACTGACCCTCGTGCTCTCTGTTTCAGCTGATATCCAGCAGAAGGACAGGGAGGTGTTAGAGCTGCTTCAGGAGCGGGTCACCCTGTTCTCTGACTTGGCGGAGGTCATGGGAGGTTACGAGGTCATGCAGCCGTCCTGTTCCAGAAACCTGTTCAGAGCCGAGTCTTCTCAGGCACTGCGTGGAGAACAGCTGCTCACACAGGCCATTACTGAGGGTAAGACAGGATGTAACATTTGTGGCTGAAGCAGGGTGTTCCACCTGCATAAGGCTTGTTTTTACCCTTTAGTGCACATTTATTTCAACGCCCATATTAATAGGTTACAGTATTCACACTATGAGTAAGAGGTGAATGGCAACAGAAACGAAGGTAGAGTTTTGGTCCGAGGCTATATTTTGCACACAAAAAAATCACAACCATATAAACGTGCTTACCAATTCTGATTTTATGTATAATATTACATTTTTCATAAAAAAAAATAGGTAGTATTTTTTTGTTGTTTTGTTATATATTTTTTTTTATTTCATAGAGATACAAATTTTAACACAAATTTTTAATCAGTTTCAGCATCTGAGCAATTAAAAATTTGACCCAGCCTCTGAATAAATAAATGACAGATCATTAAAGTCCAATTTTTTTGTTGTATCTTACACACACACACACATAATATATTAGTTGTATTAACAACATTAACAACAACATAAAATAAAGAAAAATATAATAAGATTCATACTTGCTGCCAGTATGCCTCTGCACAAAAAAAAAACGTTTGATTATTCTTTTTTTTCCTATTTTGAAAAGGTCACCATCCATTTTTAGCTAAATCATCGGAGCTCATTCTCAGATCTTTCATAATATCTTGTAAAATGTCATGATGTACCTTTTCTCTCTCTCTACAGTGGACAGATTGACAGAGCTGATATTAGGATCCAGTTTTGAGGTTTCTCTGCCCTGCGGTTCCAATGGCCATCACAACCACAGTGGAGCGCTAGTAATCAGTAGGTCAAAAACAAAACATGCAATATGTAAATAAATGTGCCTTTAATGTTTCTGATTAGCTAAATAATAGGGGTGTAACGGTTCTTGTAAAAAAATTTAACCATTCCGTTCTCTACCCACGGTTCGGCAGGCGGTTAATCTCAAATCTGACGAGGCATCTATAATATGGTTTGTTGGGGAAAAAAATCCGTAAAAAACAGACCGCGTATGTTTATTTCTTTCGATGGATATGCTCTGCATGCATTTCACGTGAGAGTAGCTGTCCAATCAACTGTTAGTTTGTAAATCTATTGCTCTATCACAGTTCCTCATGTGTTGGTGTGTTGCAGTTAGGGCTGTCGCGGTTATGGAATTTCCCTTGTGGTAATGTTGAGTGGCTCAATAGTGCGATATGCGGTATTACCACCATTTATTTATTTCATTTATATGTATTTGTTGCTATATAAATAAAGTTTACGATGTGGACAAAAACGAGGAAATTTTCAGTAACCAATGTAACCGAAACTAAACGCAGTTTATATAAGCGCGCATATTGTTATGACAACGGACTTTGAGTGAGTCACAGGGTGAGTCATTAAACCGTTCATTCAACGAACACATTCAAAAAAGCTGATTCATTAAAAGAGATGTAATGAAACAAGGTGTTAATTATTTTTAACTTTGAGTTCCACTTTTCAAGGCTCAGCTGAGCAGCAATGCGTCGCATGGGTAACGCTGAAGCTGAAGCTTCACTTAAATTAGACACCAATATGGCATTGATTCAATGCGTGACTTGCTGATTTTATTTCCCTGCGGCTTCCTCGCGCTGTGGGATGCTGACCAGCGCTGCTGCTGACGCGCATTTATGGGAAATACCCGTGACGTGAACGTTAAAAGGATGATACGACAAATATTTCGCTTTCCTTTGACACGGCAACCTTTTCACGACTTCAAAGACAGACGCAGGTAATCAAACGCGCTCTGCCGATCTCTCTCATTCACTGTCTGTGTGACGCCTCTGTAGGCTACACATCACCAAGATAAACAGTCTTTTTATCATTATGAACTTGTTCAACATTCAATACACATGCATGAAGTTCAAAACAAGAAGGGTATAGCCTTATAAAAAGCGTGAATATCGCGATTGGTGCGGTTACGTGTAATCCTCTGCGGTTGACTTGTCAGAAGCGCGGTACTACAATATTGGGGTCATCGTGACAGCCCTAGTTGCAGTTCAGCATGGCAAGCGAAGAAGACAAGCTGTTGATAGAGCCGCTGCCTGCATCATATAAATCTCCTGTATGCGAATATTCTGGCTTCCAATACAACAGCGATGGACAAAAAAAAAAAGTGGACAAAACAGTCACTCTTTGTAAACTTTGTTCGATGCGAGTGCCATATGCTCTAATATGACCCGTGATCAACACCCGGGTGTTGATAGCACGTGAGCACAGGTGAGACCAAAACAGCACACATTGCCTTTTGTGTTTAAAAAGGTACTCAGTGTAAATTCGGACAGGCTTACAACAATAACGAAAACGATGGGCAGGGCTAAAAAAAAAGGACTGCCTGATGGCCCAGCACCAGCGTGAAAGATGTTTGGAACAGTTGACAGAACTGTCACCACCCCAAATCGGGCCAATGCTGCATCGTCACAAAAATCTATAATTTTCGTGTTTTTAAGCCTTGCCAATTTAAACATTCAAGCGCAAAACTCATCCGAAGCGTGCATATGTCTCAGACAGCACATGAATACTAAAGTCATCTTGCACTTAATCGGACAAAAATTGTGATGTGATGTGACAAATTCACACAAAAATCATATCAACAACCCATCTTGACATGCAACCATAGTAGGTTATGTCTTAAGTGAACATAAAAGGAAAGTACACGGAAGACAATGCGTGTGTGCTGTATCAGTAATAGGGCTGTCACTTTACGTTCGAAAATCGATTGCACAATCGATCGGACCAACCAACGATCGGTTAGAGGGTGTTAATTTCAATCCCTGAATGTTGCACTCCTGTTTGTCATTGTGCACGAAACTTCACGCCAATAAATCATCAGAAATATTGCTGACTTGTGCACGTCTCAAGCGCCCTCTTTACGTTCGTCCTAATGCCTGTTAGTTGTCCGTGGATTTGCCTATATTTGGTGTTGAAAATGGAAGACATGGAAAATCGATTTTACAATCGATTCAATGAAAACTTACGTCTAAAAAAATCTAACAGGATTTTTTCACAAAAGTGACAGCCCTAATAAAGTAATAGATCCGTGCATTGTCTTCAATTGACATCAGCCTAATATTCCTGCTGCTGTCTGTGTTTTTAATGTTAATCAACCAACAAGACTCACAAAATCACTCACTTCTCTTGACTGAATAACTTTTGTAACTTTAATAAGGATTAATCTTTATTTAATTTATACAGTGAAGATTACATGGTGTTATTTTACATTTGATTACTTTTATTCAATTTATGTACCTGAAAAGTAGTTAGACCTACCTGAAAAACCTAAAAAGCTCTGTTTATTTTATTTGTATCTTGTCCTTATTTTCTTTATTTTTATTTGATTGTAGTTTTTTGAACATTTGATGAACATAGCACATACCGAACTGTACCGAAACTGTGATCCTAAACCCGTGATACAAACCAAACCATAATTTGAACCGTTACACGCCTACTAAATATACCTACTACATATTTCTGACCATTGTGCTTCCTCCGTACTTCCAGATGGACAAGAGGTATTAGTCAATGGCTCTCAGGAGAACCAAACTGCTCAGGTATACAAAACATTATTTTATTAAAAAATAATGATCTATGTTAGTGAGCTGTTTGTTATCACCGTCTTTGACATTCACATCTGCCTGCATCCAATATGTTTCATGAAATGTAATAATTATGCACATAATAAGATGGTTCGATGCTATTACTGAGTTTTATGTAATGCTGAAAAAATTAGTCATGTGAAACTCGCAGGTTTCCATAGCAACCTGAATCTACCAAAAACTCTCCATCACGACTCACCACTGGTGCTTGAAAGCTACACTTTATCTCCCTTTTCATCGACACATAGCAAGATGGTGCTTTTCAATGTGTGCTGACAAATTAAAGCTTTTGAATGAAACTGCTGGTTCAGAATTATGATTGTGTGAATAATGCAAAAAAATGTTTCTGTACAGGATGGTAATGGGAATCAAATGGAGGACAAGCCACCAAGTGAGGTACTAACATTTAGTTTAAGACCGAGCTTAATGTGTGCCATCTATGGAAGCGATTGTTTTACTTTTTTCATTAGAACCCCTTTAAACTAGAGTGACAAGCAAATTGACTACTGCTTTTTAATTTACTGGCTAATTCAATTTGGGATCAGTAACTTAAGAAAACAGTACTACATTTATTCAGCAAAGATGCATTACATTTATCAAAAGACATTTACAATGTTACAAATGATTTCAAATTCAAATTTGGATTTTTTTTTTATCAAAGATTCCTGAAAAAATTGTGTATCATGGTTAAGCATTAAAGCATTAAGCATTAAAACTGTTTTCAACATTGATAATAAGAATAATGTTTCTTGAGCAGAGCATCAGCATATTAGAATGATTTCTGAAGGATCATGTGACACTGAAGACTGGAGTAATGAAGCTGAAAATTCAGCTTTGCCATCACAAGAATAAATTACATTTTAAAATATCTTAAAATAGAAAACTATTATTTTAAATCATAATAACATTTCTTAATATCACTGAATGCATAGAATTCAGAAGTCTCAACCATGCTTTTAAAAGCTAAACTACTCTGATACAGCATCTTGAAAATGCAGCATTAGTTGCACAAGATGCCAATAATAAGTACATAGATAGACCAACAGTTAAACAATAAGTCATATTGTTATTTATAGCATATATTCATGATTAAAATGATTCCAAATCAATATAACATGGACCTTGGATCTTGAAATCTTAAAAATCACCTAGTGATGCATGAGACTGATTATGTCTTATGTTACAAAAAAATGCACATAAAAAATAAACAAATAGTCCGTAACAGATGATTAGATGAAATTATTGGCTGTATTTTATGGAAGCTCGTTTCCGCCACAGAATAAAATATTTTAAAAGATAATTGCGACTTTTTATCTCACAATTGCAAGTTTACAATCGTGATATAAAGTCAGAATTGCATAATATAAAATCGCAATTGCATGTTATAAAGTCAGAATTGCGACTTTATAACATGCAATTGCGACTTTATATCACTCATTTCTGACATTATAATATGCAATTGTGACTTTATATCACACAATTCTGACTTTACAACACGATTGCGACTTTATATCGTGCAATTGCGCGTTATAAAGTCAGAATTGCGAGATATAAACATGCAGTTCTGAGAAAAAAGTCAGAATTGCAAGTTTATTTCGCGCAATTGCGACTTTGTATCACGCAATTCTGACTTTATAACACTAAATTTGGGACTTTATATCACACAATTCTGACTTTATATCACAGTTGCGACTATATCTCGCAATTCTGACTTTATAACTCGCAATTGCAACTTTATATCACACAATTCTGAGATAAAAAAAGTCAGAATTGTGAGATAAAAAGACGCAATTACCTTTTGTATTTGTTTATTCTGTGGCGGAAACAAGCTTCCATAGTATTTACATTATCAGTATGAATTTTTTTTTTTTACGAATAAATTTATCTGCAAAATATATTGGCCTCCATTAAATATTACAATCTTCTTGGCTTATATGTGTGACAGATGTGTCTTGTGTTTCAGGAGGTGTCACAAAGGCTGGTGAATCTCAGTGCTCAGTTACACGTTCTGCAGGTATGTGTGCATTGCAATATACATTTATCAAATCTTCTAAGCACTTATGTACAAACAGGATCCAAAATAAAACGTTAATGTCAATAAAGTGGCAAAATATAAAATGAAAAAAATGTCTCTCCTAGGGTGTGGTGATCCGACAGGACTCCATCTTAGAGCTCTGCCTAAGAGAGAGCCCTGTCTCCCCAGCCATCCCAGGGGCTCGTACAGTTCGCTCTTTGTCCCGGGATAGTGCCAGTGACATGGGCTCGCTGGGTGAGCTGGCCCTGCTGCAACGGCAGCACAGTCTCCTGCAGGAGGAGCTCGGACGCCTCAGGGGAGCCGAGGGTAAACTCAGGGACAGCGAGAGAGCCAGAGCCCAGCTGGAGAAACAGCTCAGGGATCGTAAGACCCATAGCGCCTCTCTAGGGGATGGAGCTGGAACTACAAGATCACAGGTGAGTTCATTTTAGTGTAATTTAGCAAGATTTAGCAAGTTTAAAACATTTTGAAGAGGACCTATTATGATTTTTTTTTACATTGTCAACTTTCTTCAGTGTGTAATGTTGCTGTCTGAGCATGAAAAATGTCTGCAAAGTTACAGAGCACAAAGTCCACGCTAAATGGAGTTATTCTCTATATCAGTGCACACTGTTTCTGAACTCCCTGAAACACCTTGATTGTAGTCTTGAGTTTTCTTCGGGGAAAATAAATCACAAAATTCCTCATTTAAATAATTTTCGCCCAAGGTAAGTGCAAAAAATGGGTGAGGCCTGGTTGAGTTGCGTTAGCGGGTGACCAATCATAGTGCTGGCCAAATTAAATTTATATCACTGTATTTTTCAAAATTATACCGGTTTCACGGTATATGACGGTATTTTTTTTTTCACTAGCATGACTGGGTGTTAACCACATTTTCTACTGATTGAGAGAGGAAATACTGCAGTAGATTGACTTAGAATGCCCTATTTTACTGTATGAATATTGTAGAAAAATTCCACACTATTAATACAGGTTTGCAAGGCACCACAAAATGATGCTATTTACAAAGAGGTGCCAGCAGGAGGCGCTTTAGGAAATAGCGGTTTCCACGGTAACGGCTGTACACAAAGCAGCACTCATAAATGCTGCTTTATCAGGAAAGATAAAGAAAGATTCAATAAAAATAACATCGAAACTTTTCTAAAGACAGTCAGTTCTCTTCAAAGATACATTCATATAAAAACACCCGCACCGCGTTTTGACGGTGAAACGTGCAGTGCTCATGTTTTTTCAACGATGTCAAAGCCTTTTGGAAAATCTTTTTGGGCGGGCTGTGTTGATATTGTGAACCAATGTATGGGAAACACTGTAATATAATTTGACAGCTATCAATTATAGTTTAACCTATCCATCTTCACCGTCATGCTTAGTAACTAGGGCTGTAACGATACACCAAACCCACGATTCGATTCGTATCACGATTTTTGACCCACGATTCGATTCGTATCGCGATTCTATCACGGGGGCGGGGCTTGAGGGGGCGGGGCTTGTGGTGAAAAAAAGAGATTTTGAGAGAAGAAAAAAAATACCGGTATTTTTATTAAATAACATTAGGAAAAACCTGTATAATCTAAACACCAAAGAGTTTTTTCCAAACAAAATTATTACATTTATCTTGCCTAAATGTTTACGCTCATTGCATTTTTACAATGGGGTAATATTGTTGTTAAGAATTTACACATCACAAGGAAGCTTGATTTAAATTGTTTAATTAAATTGAAAAAAGTAGCACAAATAAATACAATAGAATAAAGATACCATTAAAGACAATTAAAGAGAAAACTTTTTGAATAGGTCTAACACTAGTATTCACATACAGAAACTGAATAAAGTAATCAAATGGAAAATAACACTGGGTAGTATTTTAGTCCGGAATAAATTAAATACATAGGCTATTAATCCTGATTCCTTTAACTTAAAGCCGTCTTTTGTTGTTTTGACAACAAAATTAATGACAGACACATATGGCTTCCGTCACTTTAAGAGCTAGTGCACGGATCCTGTGTTCATTATACTGGCATGCGTTTTATGCCTATTAAAGACAAAACCGACTATGTTTAGAGTATAGCCTACTCACAAAGACCGAAATTGACAATTTTGCGTGTTAAAGCAATATAATCCGCAAAAAATAGTTACTGGCCAGCTATTTTTGAGGCGGATTTTCTATGAATGTGCGCATAGAAAATAATCTCTCAGAGAGCGCGCGAGCACTGATTAGTTTAAAATTGCTTGAATGTTTAAACTGGTAAGACTTAAAAAGACGTTTACAGTCTATGGTCCCGACTCCAAAACGCGAGTGTGTATTATCGCCGCATGCAGCGCCTGCCTTGCACAACACATTATGAGAGAAGAGATAGAAGACGCGCGCGGCACCGCTGAACACTCACGCTGTTTGTGAAATTGCGTCTGGAAGATAGTTGTTAAAAGAATGATTTGATTTTATTATCTGTGTGGATTACGATTGCGGGTATTTCCCGCATTAGAAATGGGAGACCTGCGGGAATGATTAGAATTATGCGCAATACCCGCAATCCCGCGCCGAAATTCGAGCCCTGTTGGAAGGGGTGTGATCGCGATTCTGCCTTCTCACATCGCGATACAGGATCGTGGACCTGAGTATCGCGATTTCGATTTTATATCGCGTATCGTTACAGCCCTATTAGTAACACATACAGCTGTGCATCACCACAGTGCAACAGTGAAAAGTGACCCCTCTCAAACAGTGTCCAACGCGTTGTTTAACCCCCTGGGGTCTGAGGTGTTTTTGGAGTCCTTGAGATGTTCTGACATGCTGTGACATTTGTGTTTTTTTCAGTTGCTTATAAACATATTAATGGCACAGGTGAAATTACACTATATTTAGCACAAACATGGCTATGATAATATGTGATATAATATGTATGTACATGTTTGTATATTTGAGAGAATATTGTTTATGCGTGGTTATTGAAAAAACTAAAAATGAAAGTTTCTGAAATAAGGCTACAAAACACATAATAAATATGTGTCCAAAAGACTTTTGACTAATGGATGTTGTTGCCTAGTGTTTTTTCTTCAAAATGATCTGAAAAACATCCTGCCTAATCATTCACATAAAACTGTGAATTGGGTTTTATTGTGAAAAACGTTTTTTTGTTTGCCAAGGCAATATGCGAATGGGCTTGAACCGTCCAAGCCCCATCATGAATAATTAGGTGATTCTCACCTGACCCGCATAATAATGAGCCTTTCATTCAGGTGTCACACAAGCAAAAATTGAAAGGACAACATACATACATACATACATACATACATACATACATACATACATACATACATACATACACACATACACACATACACACATATATATATATATATATATATATGAAGAGTTCAGATGCAAAAGCCTCTAAGTGCCATTTGAAATTTTCTTCTAGAATAATAATTTTTATCAAGCTTGTATATTTAAGTTCAGTAATTTCACTTAAATGGCAATGAAGATTACCTAATAATTGTCATTTAAGTGAAATTACTGAACTTAAAATGTACAAGCTTGATAAAAATTATCATTCTAGAAGAAATTTTCAAATGGCACTAGAGGCTTTTGCATCTGAACTCTTCATCTAATCAAAATATAAATGAAAGTCAAAAACCCATTTTTAGTCATACCTGGAAACAAATCCTGGTCAAATAGGTTATATGGGTCATTGTATAGAATTGGTTCAAATTTAGAGTTGGAAACATCTTGAAAATATTTTTTTTTCCATATAAAGTAGGCTATTATAAGCTTGCATTGGATAACAGTTGAATAGTTTATTTTTTACAAAACATAGGCTACTATATATTTAACATATGAGCAGAAACTGTCTAAATAAAGCTTATTTGATGTCTATTTTATAGTAAAAACTTTCTAATCTATTTCGTCTGTAACAGTAGACTATGCATCTGTGCGTTCGTTTGTTCACACACCCAGACACCCGATTCATATTTAAACAGTCTTTTTGGTTTTACAGATACTATTCTATATTGCGATTAGAACAAATCTCAGTAGTCTTACTAATGTAGGAGCGAGAGTGAATGAACGCACAGCGCGCGCGCGTCTGTGAATTCGTCCATTCATTCGCACACAGACACGCATTTAAAATTCAAACAGTCTTTGTGCAGTTTACAGACACTATTCAATAACACGATTAGAACAAAGCACTTAAGAATAAATGACTTACTACATCAGCTGAATCCGTGCTCCTCGAATGAAACAGGTAACTGAGTTAACTTTTTCAGGAATTATTCCTCAGTGCGCAGCAAGACAAGATAAAGGTTAGCGCGTTCTGATGTGGGCGTTTTCATGGCTTGCCTCAACATTAACGTTTGAATAGCGCGCGCTCTCAGTGGGCGTGGTCACATTAACACGTCATACGCTATAATTAGGTGAAAGGAAAAAGACCAACATCTCTCTCTTTTCATACAGATTACATCAACTGAGAATAGTTGCTTTTTTATATAAGTTACTTCAATTAAAAGAAGAGAATTTCAGATTCATAAAGAGAAATCTTTCGTGTCTCTGTGACAAGTATTTATTGAGTATTTATTCATTTTTCGGACGTGTTTAAGAAAGATTTTTGCGGAGACAGTGTGAGCTGAAAGCGCTAGGGCTGTGCTCAGAATATCGATACAACGATATATCGTCATGAACTCCTGGCGATACGCGTATCGATACAGCAGCTGCCCACGGCCGCATTAACAATAGGGCTAGGCAGGGCTAAAGCCCCGGGGCCCGAGCAAGGAGGGGGCCCGTGATTGGCTGTGGAGCAGATACTGCTAGCCATCTGATTGCCAACGCCTTACCACGCAACGCCCCCCACAAATTAGCCCTGTTATTTAGTGGCGCTTTGCCATATATCCCATGCATTATCATGGAATCATTATCATTAATATTATAGAGACGTTCGCAAAGACCCGCCTTTTTTAGTTTTACTGTATGACAAGCCTAAAAAAAAAATAAAAAAAATAAAAACTGTATGACAAGCGGCTCTCACGAGTCACGCACGTCATGTTCTCACTCACGCAGTGAAAAATACATTGCGGGGCAAAGACTAACATTTCACCGAGTGACTACGAGAGAGAGCGTTCAGAGCAGTTTACAAAGTCTCAACTTTCAAATATTGTCATTTAAGTAATTTAAACAATACCGTTTTCAAGTTCAAGTCCACCGACGTTAATCTACTGACAGCTTTGTTGTCGGACAAAATTGCGTATTCGGCGTTATGATTGGCCAGGCCGAGCTGTCAATCAAACCCCCGTGGGCAGCAGGACATGGTGAATTGAAACGTCACGTTTTAATTTGATATAAAAAATACCTTTATTCTATAAATCAAAGTAATACTCCAAGGCACTCGAATTGTGTATACAAAATTAAAAAGCCTTTATTAAATCATGGCTTTTATCCATAAAATTGGTGACAGAGACACCTACGCGTTGCGGCTATTCCCTTCGTCAGGGTGTGTGTAACAAACAAAGTCACAGGCGCATTTTAAATAACAGTTCATTTATTCTATATTTAACTTGTGAACGATCGACCTGCTGCTGCACGTTGGCCTATAGATGGCTGCCTGCGCCATATTAGAATATGCATCAACCAATAAATCGCCTCCACTCTTCACTTCATTCTAGTCTAGATTATTCTTAAAACACAGCGTCATCATCGACCCCACAAATTTTCGGTAAATTTGAATATTAACTTGATGTATGTGTGATATTGCTTTTTGTGTTTGATCAAACTCTATATTCGCCTAAAGGGCTGGCGATAATATATCCGGTAGAAATATGTAAATTTTGCTGCGCCATCATGGTGTAAGTTTATAATTTAAACGCGTTTTTAAGCATTGTGGTTTGGACACAAATTATTTTAAACTGCTCACGCACAGTAAGCAGCGGGAGAGAATTAATTTAGTAAATGCTCGTTTTGAGACCATGGTGAACTTGAGACGGTTTTGCACAGCGGCAGCGCACTTGAGTTCCGACCCTGAGGTCTTAAAGTGACAGAAGCTGCTAATAAAGCTGCTGTCGCCTTTTGTTTCAATAATATTAATCAAACATCAGAAAATAGTAATTTACTGCCCTTGACTGGATCACTTTAGTAAAATTAATAAGAATAAATAGTTGAATTTATAGTGAAAACTATGTATTGTATATTTTGATTACTTTATAGCCTACAATATAATATTATTCAGTAATATTATTCAATATAATATTATTTGTGACTCTTGTCATCAGTAAGCTTGAGATTCTTTTCTTAAGCTATATTATTTTTTTTAACATTTAGCTCATGTTGTTGGTGACCTAAAGTGATGGGGGGGCCCTGCAGTAACTCATAGCCCCGGGGCCCAGTGAGCTCTTAATGCGGCCCTGCAGCTGCCGTATCGATACTTTTGTGCTTTTGAATGTAGCCAATTCAGGGCTCCAATTTCGGCGCGGGACTGCGCATAATTTGAATAATTCCCGCAGTTTATAATGCGGGAAATTCCCGGAAACATTGATTCACTTTAGCATGTAGGTTGTAGTATTAGTAAATGAATCCACACAGATTATAAAATCAAATCAGTCATTTTAAAACTTTCTGTGAGACGCAATTTCACAAACAGCGTGAGTTCAATGCAGTGCTGCGTCTCTCTCTCTCTCGTCTCGGGCAAGCGTCCAGCGCTGCAGCCGGTGAAACTACACGCTCACGGTTAGGAGTCGGGACATGACGGAATATTCACTTGCATAATCGGGCCATCGTGACTAAAGTTGACCATTTGCATGTCTTTAAGTCTTACCAGTTTAAACATTCAAACGATTTTAAACTATTCAGTAGGCCTACTTGCGCGCTCTCTGAGAGTTGGTTTTCTCTGCGTGCATACATAGACTAGAGTAAAGCCGCCTCACATACAGCTCGCGAGATTATATCGCTTTAACAGACTAAAACACGCAAAATGATGGAAAAAATTTCGTTCTTGGTAAGTATCCTCTAAACACAGTTGGTTATGTCTTAAATAAGCATAAAGATGTTTAACAGAAACGGCAATTCCCCGGTTGTATGATGAAGTTAAGCGAGATATTCTGCTGTCACTCTCTTAACCCTGAGCATGTCAATCAATTGTTGTTTCTGCATAAAAATTTGAAAATGTAATCATTTAAAATGATTTCAATGTAGAAGAAATGACTTTGTTTGGTGCACATTCCAACACTTAAGACCTGTTAAATACTAGGTGTTTAAAAGAGTTTGAGAAAACTAAGTTAAATTTAATTTGTTACCGTTTTTGCTTTTATTAATGTTTTAAGTTTTGTTTAGTCATTGAGCAGTGTAGACATGCTTCAGTGTCACTATAATTGTCATTTCAGTTATTGAGGCAGACTTTAAAAGCATTTAAAAGCAGACTTTAAAAGGAAGAGCCATTCTAAGCTTTTTTATTCATTTAACTCATTGTTCTCTTACGAGAGGTTCTCTCGTATTGCGTAAGTTTAGCTTACGCTACGGGAAAGATTCATCTTCTCGAGATATTGAAGCCAAAAAATTATCCTTAATTTTGTATTCATTGTCAACGCAGTGCAGCAGCTAGCAGACCTAGAGCAGGCCATCTCGCGTGCTCATTGGCTGCCCTGCTGGCATCTGCTGCAGCCTACCAGTGAGCCCCGAGTGACGTCACGCCCAATGAAGGGCGCTCGCGCCTTCATAGCGTCACAGCCCGCCAGAATGGGCGTGGCTTAGCGTATAAAAGAAGGGGCTGTAGGCTGACTTCCCTGATTTTTCGACTCTTCAGCGAGCTCTCCGCATCGCTGGATCAGAGAGAAGCCACCGCCGCCGTCGAACAGCGATCAGCCAGCTTAGGACAGCGCTGAGGAAGCCGGCCGTCTTCGCCACCTTCAGCCATCCGTGCGAGCTACGCTATCCGGCGACGTATCCTTTTTACTCTGTTGTATTCTCTTCTAGCTTACTCCTAAAAGAGCGCGAGTGTCTTTTTAAAGATGCCTCGCATTTCCTGCGGCTCGTGTAGGGCCCCGGAGACAGCCGGAACCTGTGGCCACTGCGTCGAGGGACACGCTATGGACTGCTGTTCTAACCGCGGCTAGCTTCCTTTACGTTACAAGGAAGCTGCCGTGCGCGCTCTTATCTGCTCGCGCTACTCAAGCTTTCGTAGTTTCCCCCATGGCTCAGTGGCTAAACTCAAAGCATTCGCGCCAGAGACCCGTGTTCGATCCCGGCTCTCGCAGCAGAAAAAATTTATGCAGCTCTCCTCTATGAGCTCGCGACCAGCTTCCTTACGAACAGAAAGCGAGCGCGCGCCCCCGAGCGCATGCGTCACCGGCGAAGGAAGGAGAGAGTGTGGTTTTTTGTCCCGCCGAGGCCTGACAAACCCCCTCTTTTTCTCAAACATTTTCCAGCTCCTCCTAGTTCGAGCGGCTGGTAATGTCTATACTGCAGTAGAGAGCCTGTTATAACACGCACGCCTGCAGACAATGCCGACACGCACACGAAAACTGTGATGACGCTCTCTCTCTTATCTGCTCGCGCCAACTAAAGCTTACTATGTTTCCCCTGTGGCTCACTGGTTAAACCCTAAGCTTTCGCGCCAGAGACCCGTGTTCGATTCCCGGCTCTCGCAGCAAAAAAAAAAAAAAAAAAAAAAAATTATGCAGCTCTCCTCTCTGAGCTCGCGACCAGCTTTCTTACGTACAGAGAGCGAGCGCGCGCCCCCGAGCGCATGCGTCACCGGCGAAAGAAGGAGAGAGTGTGTTTTTTTGTCCCGCCGAGGCCTGACAAACCCCCTCTTTTTCTCAAACATTTTCCAGCTCCTCCTAGTTCGAGCGGCTGGTAATGTCTATACTGCAGTAGAGAGCCTGTTATAACACGCACGCCTGCAGACAATGCCGACACGCACACGAAAACTGTGATGACGCTCTCTCTTTTATCTGATCGCGCCAACTAAAGCTTATGTTGTTTCCCCTGTGGCTCAGGGGCTAAACCTTAAGCTTTTGCCCCGGAGACCCGTGTTCGATTCCGGCTCCCGCAGCAGATAAAATTTATGCGGCTCTCCTCAGCGAGCCGCCGTATTCAAGTTTATTTCCCTGTCAGTCCCCTTCAATCAGGCTACTGCAGTGGTCCATTTAGCAGCCAACGAGCCGGCTCATTTGCCCTCTCGCCTGCACACATATACGCCGTCTTCACGGCGACCCAGAGAAAATCTCAAAGAGTATAATGTCTGGTCCGGCTCACGCCGTTGGTGTTTTAAGTGTAGTGAAAGTGCCCACGCCCCAGTGTTCACCCCTACACACAAGCACATCAAATCTCGTGTCACTCACAGAGCACACTCTCAGAAAGCGCAGAAAGGCCGCTCGAGTGTTGAATATAAGGAATGTGTCCACAGGTCTGTGCCCACTATCTGCCCGCTCTGTTACACGTTCAATAAAACCGGTTATGAATGTAAGTCTCGTGCCCGCCGGAGAGCGTTCACGCTTACTGACACACACCTCCCCCCGGGCGCCGCCCGCGCGTTTAAATGTTATCACAAAACGCAGGGCATTGATAAGACGCTCCCCATCCGTTATGATCGGGGCGTCAAATACACTTGTAAGTCTCGTGCCCGCGCACACGCGCTCACGCTTACAGAAAGCTTTTCCACCCAAAGCGCTGCTTGCGCGTCAAAAAGTGAGAATAAAATGCTCCCCATCCCTTATGATTGGGACACCTCACATAAATCAGACGGTCTCGGCTTTCAGCGAGAAGCCATTGCCCAGAACCGAGAGCGCGCGCGCCGCGCTTTCGGCTCCGGCTCAGTTTCACAAGCCCGCAAATGGCGGCGATCTGAACCCGGAGGCCATTCGCCCCCTAGCGGCTCACATAGCCGCGTGGGAAACTATCCCAGGGATTTCAGAATGGGTTCTGAGCACAATAAGCAGGGCTATACACTTCAATTCATTTGCCGTCCCCAGCGCTTTCGAGCCCGGACCGCGACGATAGTGAATGCGGAAGTAGCACACCTACTTCACGCAGAAATAGCAACGCTGCTGTGCAAAGGGGCTATAGAAAAGGTGCCGCCTTCTCTGAGCGAGTCAGGCTTTTACAGCCATTATTTTCTCGTACCCAGGAAGGACGGAGCCTTCAGACCTATCCTAGATCTGAGACATTTGAACAACGTGCTTGTGAAAAGACTGTTCAAAATGCTTACGACCAGGAAAAACCTCGCGCACGTTCGCCCGAGAGACTGGTTTATTTCTCTAGATCTGAAGGATGCCTATTTTCAGATTCAGATAATACCCCGTCACAGGCAATTTTTGAAATTCGCCTTCGACGGTCAGGTATATCAATACACCGTCCTGCCGTTCGGCCTGTCTCTAGCACCCCGTGCATTTACGAAGTGCATGGACGCGGCGCTCGCCCCCCTGAGAAGTCAGGGGCTGCGAATAATGAACTATCTGGACAATTGGGTGATTTTGGCACAGTCAGAGACAGAGCTGCTATCTCACAGAACAGTGCTTCGCAGTCACCTGGAAAGCTTGGGTCTCATGGTCAACTGGACCAAGAGCTCATTACAACCCAGCCAGTCAATTTCCTTTTTAGGAATAGAACTGGACTCGGTGACCTATGTCGGCTCGTCTATCGGCACAGCGCGCCCCGTGTTCGCCACCTAGCCGCGTCTTTCCAGAAGGACAGCTTTCTCCCTTTGAAAACATTTTAAAGGATGCTGGGCTGTATGGCATCAGCTGCAGCGGTGCTCCAGCTGGGCCTACTGCGCATGCGCCCGCTCCAACGCTGGTTGAATGCTCGCCCGTCCCACCGAGCTTGGCTTTCTGGCGGTCAGAAAATCAGAGTGACTCAGACCTGCATAGCGGCTCTGCAGCCCTGGTTAGTGGCCGACTGGTACCAGCTGGGAGTGAGGATGGGAACCATCTCTTATCAGAAAGTCATTTCGACAGACGCGTCCAACTGGGGTTGGGGCGCGCTGTTCGAGGGCAGACCGGTCTTTGGCCAGTGGTCAGACCAAGAGAGGTGTTTTCACATAAACTGTCTGGAGATGATAGCGGTCGAGAATGCGCTGAAGCGCTTCCTCCCGTTCATACAGGACCAACATGTTATTGTCCGCTCGGACAACATGTCTGTGGTATCCTATGTAAACCGTCAGGGCGGTGTCAGATCCAGAAATCTCTGCAATCTGACGGAACGCCTCCTTATTTGGTCTCAGATGCACCTGCCCTCGCTGAGGGCGGCGCATGTGCCTAGCCATTTGAACGACGGCCCAGACAAACTGTCCAGGGACAACGTTCCCCCAGGGGAATGGTCCCTGGGCCCCCAAACGGTCCAGAAACTGTGGCGCCTATTCGGCAGGGCGGAAGTCGACCTATTTGCGTCAAAAGACAACGCTCAATGCCCGACGTTCTTCTCGAAGGACGAGGACGCGCTGGCCCAGGTTTGGCCCAGCCTCCGGCTATATGCTTTCCCTCCGGTCTCTCTGTTACCACAGGTGATCAAGAGAATCAGGGAAACGCGCCACTCGGTGCTCCTCATAGCCCCGCGTTGGGAGAATCAGATTTGGTTCCCGGAGCTAGCACGGCTGTCACATACAGCTTCGTGGCCTATTCCGGTGAGGGCAGATCTCCTCTCTCAGGCTCGCGGCACGATCTGGCATCCCCATCCAGAGCGCTGGTCTCTGCACGCATGGTTGATCAACGGGTACTCGTTGCCCTGCCAGAAGGAGCAATGAACACGATCGTGCAGTCTAGAGCCCCTTCCACGAGAAGGCTCTACGCGTCTAAAGGGTCGGTGTTCTCTGGATGGTGCACCGACAGAGGTCTGGACCCACGGACATGCGGGGTGGCGCATCTGTTCTCCTTCCTACAAGAGCTGTTGGATAAGGGAAGGTCCCCATCCACACTCAAAGTATACGTGGCGGCCGTGGCAGCGTTCGCAGAATCGACGCACGGCCAGTCATTAGGAAGACATGAGTTGGTCATCCGCTTCCTTAGAGGAGCTAGGAGGATGAACCCGCCGCGCCCCCCGTCGGTTCCCATGTGGGATCTTTCACTGGTCCTAGAGGCCCTGAAAGCTTTTCCCTTCGAACCACTAAACTCCGTGGGGTTAAAATATCTATCACTGAAACCGTCTTTCTGACTGCACTGTCGTCAGTAAAACATGTGGGGGACCTGCATGCGCTGTCTGTCAGCGCATCGTGTCTTGAGTTCGGGCCGCATGACTCTAAAGTCATCCTCAGACCTAGACATGGCTACGTTCCTAAAGTGATGGGCACTCCGTTCAGAGCGCAAGTTATCTCGTTGTCAGCTCTGCCAGCATCTGACAGCGAAAGTGATGTGAACCTCCTCTGCCCTGTCAGAGTACTGAGGTTTTACATTACGCGCTCCGCCTTATTCAGGCGTTCGGAACAGCTGTTTGTTTCGTTCGGTGGGCGCACCAAGGGTCTCGCCTCCTCGAAACAGAGCCTGTCCAGATGGATAGTGGACGCTATAGCAGCCGCTTACGCGTCAAAAGGTCTGCAATGCCCTCTGGGCATCAGGGCTCATTCCACGAGAGGCGTGGCCTCTTCGTGGGCATGGTCTAGTGGAATTTCTATCCATGACATTTGTGTAGCGGCGGGCTGGAGCTCCCCGTCTACCTCTATCAGGTTTTATAACCTAGAAGTTCCTGCCTTGCAGGCTAAACTGTTGTCAGTTAAAAGGGAGGTGTATTCTGCCCAGACATCCTGCTCAGATCACTCTCACATGACTCAGCTCTCCTGGTTGAGCTGCACTAAGTAGGGTATGTGCCATGTGCCTATACAGACCGGCGCGCTGCTCTGTATTCCCTATGTGTGCGTATGTACGTGTATGTAAGTGATGGTACGCGTGGCTGGCCACCTTATTCTCCACCTTACAGGGTTCCCCTGAAAGTTCGGGGTCTCATGGTGGATGCTTGGCGCGCACGGCGTTGACAAAGTGTTCCCGTAGCGTAAGCTAAACTTACGCAATACGAGAGAACCTCTCGTAAGAGAACGATACTCGGTTACTAACGTAACCTCGGTTCTCTCTAGAGAGGGAACGAGTATTGCGTAACCGGCCGTGCTCGCGCCACGAGCGACTTCGCTTCATTTGTCGAAAAACCAGGGAAGTCAGCCTACAGCCCCTTCTTTTATACGCTAAGCCACGCCCATTCTGGCGGGCTGTGACGCTATGAAGGCGCGAGCGCCCTTCATTGGGCGTGACGTCACTCGGGGCTCACTGGTAGGCTGCAGCAGATGCCAGCAGGGCAGCCAATGAGCACGCGAGATGGCCTGCTCTAGGTCTGCTAGCTGCTGCACTGCGTTGACAATGAATACAAAATTAAGGATAATTTTTTGGCTTCAATATCTCGAGAAGATGAATCTTTCCCATAGCGTAAGCTTAACTTACGCAATACTCGTTCCCTCTCTAGAGAGAACCGAGGTTACGTTAGTAACCGAGTATCGTTTTTCAGTTATCACAACTGTTATAACACTGGTTATTCAATAAGCAGATATTACTGTTACTAAACTCAGCTCAAAAGAAATTTAAATTCCAAATTGATCCATATCGTGATACATATCGTATCGTGGCTTTAGTATCGTGATACGTATCGTATCGTGACATTGTTGGTGATACACAGCCCTAGAAAGCGCGTTATTTTACAAAAACACAAGGTTTTGATGTTAATAAGAGTGTACACAAAAAAAGAAGACATTTAACAGTATTGAATGATGTGTAACACTTATATGTAAGATCAAAATCAACAAAGTATTTTGAGTTTGTTTTGCACTGATAAGAAAAAAAGTGAGCAGATCACACCGGCGTGATTGCCGACCCCAGAGGGTTAAGCAACATACACCGGTATTGCGGTATATAAAAAATTCATATCATAACAAAAATAAACACCGGTATTCGGTATGAAGTGGTATACCGCCCAGGACTAACCAATCACAACACACTGGTCCAATCAGTGCACATGCTTTTGGGAAGGAGGAGCTAAATAGAGACAGGAACTAAACAGAGAGTTACTGACAGACTGGGAAGAGAGGTGCTGCAACAATGCAAAATATATGTAGATAATGTTTTTTTAAAGGGGTCATCGAATGCCCATTTTCCACAAGTTGGTATGATTCTTTAGGGTCTTCATGTAAAGTTTGTAACATACTTTGGTTAAAATTCCTCAATGGTTGTGTAAAACAACATCCTTTTTACCTCCTCAAAAACAGCTCTGTTCACAGCGACCCGTTTCGGTGCATGTCTCTTTAAATGATAATGAGCAACTGATCACCCCACCCCTCTCTTCCATGCGGCGTGTCGACACAAGACACATAAAGTGCTGCCTTGGTGGACAGTATACAAATGGCTGAGGGCGGAGATATGCTAATACGGGACAGTCTGTCAGTGGTTGTGGGCGGAGCAGGAGCAATATTGCTCAGAAAATCCAAACGGCTTGATTATTGATTGTTTAGACTTTTTTAGTATTAAAAAAAGGAGTGAATGGATTTTTTTCATTGTATGGTGGTTGTGTCCACACACTGCAAAGACACATTTATATGCAAACACCATATAAAAGTGAATTTTGCATCCGATGACCCCTTTAACTTTCAAGCATGAAAACTTATTCCAGTAGACCCAAAAAACTAAATCAAGACTTTGTAAAAGGGCATAATATGGCCTTTTTTTAATATATTTTTGCACTCAGAATAACACTTTTGATGTTATCGCAAGCAGTGCCCTTTAGTATGTGCTATGTGGTGTTTGCTCAAAGTATATAAGACCTACAATGTAGTAGCTTGCAAAATCCCATTCGCTTCTCATTTCCTCACTTCAAGGCCCCACCAACTCGCAGAGAGAGTGACACTGACCCCAACACTGACACCCCATTGGCTAGCCAGGAATCGATGGAGCAATCAGACGGCCTGCAGGAATGCAGTGATGTGGAAGTGGACGTGATATCTGATGATGATGATGATGATGATGACGATGAGGTGGATTCGAGGGTGTCTCCTCATTCAGAAAGCCCCAGAGGTCTGTACATATGACTCAGAACGACATTATGATAACAAATAATATAAATACATATACTTATATATCTAGTTGTTTTTCTAAAGGAAACATATTTATAATATATTTATAATTAACATCATAATATTAAATATATTTATAATTCATATATTAATATCAAAATATTAAGATAATAATGTTAAATATTATTATATAGCTAGCTACTTAACAAATAAATCGGTAAATAAATGTACATTTAAATATTGAATTAAGTTTAAATGATTATGTGAGAATGAGACAAGAGACTGGTTGCCTGGGAGTTGTTGGCTTTGACTTTGCTCCATTTTTATATGAAATGATTACATATTTATCAGACAGTCTGCGTAGATGCACTTCACCCAGAACGCTGTAAACTTTGGCTCTTTGTAACACTAATAGCAGCCTACACACGATTATGCAACCAATGTGCAAAACAAACACATGTTGAATTTAGCACATGAAACATTCCACACACACCCACACACAAAGGTACACAAACTTACAACACACACACTAAACTCTGTCTGACAGGAGAACCTGCTTAATTTAAAATACAGTATACATTTAGGTGGATTACTAATGTGTAAGTGGATAATTGCAGGTTGAATGTCTCACCCAGACCTTGTGATTCATTCGCAATGAACATACCTTATGTACATACACTTATACACACAGAAGTTTGGACTTTTAAAGCCTCTTGAAATGATATAATCACAGTCTTAAGGTGTTTGAAATGTGAAAGTGTTCAGCATACAATATTTTAAGAAATTATTATTTTCTTAATTACTTTTAGGGACATTAAATTGATCAAAAATGACTGTAAATACTGTTAAATTGTTACAAAATATTTAAATTTCAAATAAATGCTGCTCTATTGAACTTTCTGTTTATCAAAGTAACCTAAAAATGATAATGGTTTTCTCAAAAAATGAGCAGCACAATTGTTTCAACATTGATAATAATAATGTTTCTTGAGCAGCAAATCAGCATATTAGAATGATTTCTGAAGGATCATGTGACACTGACGACTGGAGTAATGGTGCTGAAAATTCAGCTTTGCCATCACAGGAATAAATGGCATTTGAAAATAAATTTAAATAGACGAGTTATTTTAAATTGTAACAATATTCCACAATATTATTGTTTTATTTATTGTATTTTTGATCAAATAAATGCAGCCTTTGTGAGCATAAAATACTCACTACTAATAAAAAATACTAATAAAAAACTATTACTTGGACTTAATTACTATGGCAGAATAGCAGGTAAACAGCATTTATTGTTGTTGCTCTGCACTGTATACTTTTCTTTAATTGCTTAAAGTAACATACTATTATAATGCATACTACGTTACTTTGTATTGCTTTAAATCTTGATCATATTTTGCAGCAATTTTCTAACTTCAGCACTTGAATTGAGAAAATGTACTGATCATAAAAATGTCTGACCAACATAAAATTGTATTTTGTGCTATTTTTAATGAAGTATATGAAAGGTGTTTTCCATTGTATATTTTAAAGGTGTATTCCATTGTATGCGTTGCAGTTCCAAAAGGTTACTGGCCAACTAAAACAATTTTATTTACTTTCCAAAGGCCAATTTAATCTGCATTTGGCAGATTAGTGTTCATTTTGGACTTTAATGTACTGTATATCAAGAATGTGTACTGTGTAGTCAAGAAGCAGTTCATTTAATCCAGATCATTTGGTAAAATTCAGAACTTAAAACTGTCTCATCTCTGAGTTTAATCTGACTTTATTTACTTAATTGATTTTTTTTTTCTGTCTTTCATCATCTACAGATCTGCAGGACATTCCTGAAGAGAGCGAGTCCACGACAGACCGGGACCGACAGGTCTCACACTGCTAATGTATTTTTGATTTCTCAACCCAAGACTGGCCTGGAACAGACTATAGACTCCATGAGCAGATCTTCCTCTGAACAGGGAAGAGTCTTACTTAGTTTATGAATATTCATTTCATTATATACATACAGTATTTAGTTGTATCCAGTAGTTTTGCTTACAGCTTCTGTGTGGCCGTTTATGACATGTTAATATTCAGCATGTCTTCTTGGAATCCAAACATATGGCTTTTGACATCCACGGACCAATAAGGATATGCCAAAGCACCGTGATGGAGATGAAGTCATGCAAATAATGGGACCTTGCACTTGATAGTTGTCTTAAGATTCTTAAAGTATCTAAATAAACCAAACATAACTGATCCAGCTCAACGGTACCGGCAGAAACCGTTGAGATTTATGTACTGTATGTGAGATCATTGTACCGATGCTGGAGCATGCAAAACGTTCTTGTTCGTGAGAGGTCATTGTAAAGAAATGTCTCTTTCTTGCGCTTTATTTTACATTTATTTATTTCGAATGGAAAGAGAAATTCTTTCAGGCATGTTGAAGCAGGTAGAAAGAAGCCATAACTTGAAATATACCAACATAATATACCGGGACCAAAACTACTGGCTCTATAACAAAAATGACTATTTCAGAGACTTGAGGGATTTTTTATGAAGGACTTATATTGCAATTTATAGCAATATATAGGAATATATATTTACATCTATAGCAATGATCTTAATAAACCCAGGAAGGTTATTATGATAGAGTAGTATTATATTATGAATGGTTCCTCAACCCACAGTGTGTGTTAATGGGGAATACTTTGTAAATATAAGAAGATTTATTGATTAAAATAGATCACATCACCAAAATCTGCCAGTAACACCAACATTTGATGTGTCTTAACTACAGTTTTGCTTATGTTTTAATTTTGTTTCAGAATGTTTTTTTTGCCATTACTTGACTATATGTGCCAAAATTTGCTTGGCTGAATATTGCTGAAATATATGCTTTTATTTTAGTCAGTTCAACATTTCAGGAAGCAACGTCTTAGAAATTATTGTAGGATGATATTCTTCATGTTTTGAAGTCACTATAAGAAAACATAGGATTTACTGAAGTCGCATACAAATGTTTGTATTGAAAATGACAGAAACATTGTTGAAATGTTCATACAGTGTTTCAGATATATCGAAGTGGATCAAATAAAAACTGTTGGTATACAACATCATCAGGATTGTTTTTTATCTTTAATTTGTATGAGAGTTAATCAAAGTGAAAGGTGTGATAAAAAATTACAGTAATATTAATATTTAAGTCTTCTAAATTCATTCTCATGAGAAGATGTAACTATTTTCCATTTTCTATGAAATGGAGGTGAATTATGTGAATCACTTACTCACGATTTCTCTCAATATTGGGACAGGAGAGCTGTCAGTCAATAAATGGAAAAGCAAAGTAACTTGCATTACTTACTTGAAAAGTAACTCTAGTTGTTACTAGTTGAAGTAATCTGATGATGTCTCTCATACTTGTGATGCGTTACCACCAACACTACTGAAGTCCTCCAAAGTCATCCTCTCTACAACATGTTCTCATGAGATGTAGCCTAACTATTTGACTTTTTTTGGTGAATTGGTGGTACATTTAAATGTGGTGAATTTATATGAATTTTGCAACAAATACGCCAAACATAAACTAGTTATGAGAGTGTTTTATATGAAATCTAGTGTTCCAAAGATCTATTTAATATTTCCACAATCGCATACAAACAGATTTTCGTAAGTTTTCTATCCTTTTTTTTTATAAATAACAATGATAATGATAGTAAAACATGTATATTTAAAATGCATATGTGCATTTACATTTCGATATCTATAATCCAGATCTTTGTCTCTGGATTGCAGCTAATCCATAAAACAATGTCAGCCAAGAGACGAGTATTAATAGCTTGGTTGCACAGGCAGCATAGCTGGCATTCAGACGCACACACACACACTACCTCATCCATCACTTCACTGTCCTAAACCAAAAGAGTGTGTTAGAAGAACGATTATATCTATCAAACAAAAGGAGCACTTAAAATAAAGTGGTGGATTGGCTCTGTATTACAGTGCAAGTGTTCCTTTCTCCTTACAATGAACTGCCTTTACTGCAGGAATTGTGATACATTTAAGAGCCTAGCTTTATCACAAAGCATTGACTTGTGTAAACTTTCCATGTGTGCATAATACAAAATGTTGTTTCTTCCTTTCTGAATACCATTGTATAATAAGTGAGTCTGAATACAAATACATTGTATTTTATTTATTCTTAAACAATGAGTTTTAACTTTAGTCTGGCCTCCTGACTAAAAATAGTCTGGTCAGCCATAACCCGACACCACCATTGTCCCGTCAAATCAGCAAGCGCTTAGTGGAACCCACAGTTTAAGATGCACATGAATGACTCATTTTCTAATGCTAATCACTATTGCTTTCGTATTCGTATATCACTAATCTTTAGGTAGGCCTAAAGGTAAAAGAATGCAGAATGATGGATGAATGATGTGAAAATCTATGTCTGAGGAGAATTTCACTACTTTTTACACTACTATTACGTTTCATTTTTGAACGCACGTTTAGTAGACAAAGCTAAATGATTCCAGTGTCAAAATATTGTTTTAGTTTTTATTTATTTTTATTTTTATATACTTAAAATATGAAATCTACATGCGTTGCACTTTGATGAAATACAATTTTGATTTGTTTTGCATTATTTGATCCCAACATAATTCCCATATTTTTGTTATTTCATATTTTTAATGACTTTACTAATTCCAAAATGTGTAAAATCATAATTATAAAGAAGGCCTTATAACTGATAAGTTTTGTGTGTATAACTGTAATTAGTCACGTGATTTATATAGTACAATATGTGATGTACAATGGTGGGGAAGCTTAGAAAGTAAAAGTAAAAAATGATAAAAAATCAAATGAACAAAATAAGCCGTTTGCTCTATGAATAAATACAGATCTAGAGAGATAAATCATCTAGATGGCTGTGTTTGGGAATGTTGAACACATCAAGAGTGGTTCCCCAAAGCCTTGTTATACGTGGTCAGGCGAGTTAAGGATAGAACAGTGCCTCACATTAGGAAAAAGCCTGTAAAGTGATCATTGTGGCGACTGACGAGCCATAAAGGGAACGGTGCAGCTGGGGATGCTAGAAATGTAACGTAACACACACACCTGTGCCTGTCACAAACACAGCGGCGTTGTCTTATTATAGCTGGACCTCAGCTCTGTCCATTCTTTTTGTCTTTGTCATGTCATATCTTCCGACTCTTTCTTCCACAATGGGATGATCTAGTAACAGAAAACAATAGATGGAAGTGAAAAGTAGGAATATATCAGTGAATTTATTGGTGTTGACGACATTAGTGTTAAACGGAATTGTAGAGATGATAAGGTCCTGAAATCCAACGTAACATTACTACAACGTCGCCTAGTCACCAAACAGGCCTCATGACTGTATTAGGTGAGCTATAATGAGTGAGTGGGTGGGGTTTAATGGAAAAGGGGCGGGGCATGATGCCCACTGATATAAATGCCCTCCCACTATCCCTGGCTGAGTTTGGTCTTTCCCCACTTTACTCCCTCTCTCTCTCTCTCTCTCTTCCTCTCTCCACGTTCCTCACTTGACCGTCTCCTGTTCCTAAACCAGTAGCCCTCATCTACTGCACCGCCACTTTCTTTTTCTTGTCCCGTGAGCCCTACTCAGCGACACCAAGATGGAGGCCATCAAGAAGAAGATGCTGATGCTCAAGCTGGATAAGGAGAACGCCCTGGACCAGGCCGAGCAGGCGGAGACAGACAGGAAAGGAGCAGAGGACAGAAGCAAACAGGTTAGGGGGAACAGGAAAGGTCAAAGTTGTGATAACGAACACTGAACTAAGACTAAATGGTTTGAGTTTGAGGGCTTTTAATTGAGTTTGAATGATTAGAGAAAGTTTTTTTTTTTAGTTTTTTTTTTAGGCTATTTTATTTTTTATTATTATTATTTACATACAAATGCAATTCTGATTTGTTTAGCATTTTTCATCATTTCCGGTTGTGTTACTAGTTTTAAAATCATAATTATAAAGTGAGTCCTTTGGACTCATAGTGTATAAATTACATTTAGTTAGGCTATTACATTAATATGTGTATAATAACGGGAAAAGAAGAATTTTTAAATAATATGAATAAAATTAGCAACGCAAACAGGTGAGGTGGAAAGGTCAAAGGTTGTGATTACAAAAACTGACCTAACTAACCTGAGGTTTTTTTTTATTGGGGGAGGCTGAATATTTAATAATTTAAAGGGATAGTTTGTCCAAAAAACAAACAAAACTAAAAATATATATATATACTTTTTTGGGGGGGGGGGGAGAGATTAAACCCATGTTTAATCTCTCATTTGAATTTAAAGGGATTAATGGCGCTTATGACCCGTTGAAAGAAGGCCCTCTTCTCTGATTATTAAACTTTTTCATTCTGAACAAAACTAAAGGCAATTCATCTGAGCATGAGACAAAGATTAGCAAAATCCACAATCCGGGCCATTTTACAATATTTAAATGTGTTAAGAATAGAATGCACCTGGCCAGTGCTGACAACTGTCTAAATATTCCTCTTGAAAAAAGAGCGTCCACTGCCAAGGCTTGATTTGTGAAGTCTGAGATCCTGATCCCGACACTAAACAGCAGTCGCGAGGCTGTGATCTGCCACTGGAAGAATGCAGGGCGGATAAACAGAGTCTTAGCAAGAGATGGAGAATGGAGTTGTAGATAGGGCTGAGGATGTGTGAAAGGTTTGGGTTGCCAGTGAGAGTAATTGTATTGACATTAGGACAAGGAATGGCTTTGGTAAGCTGCGCATCTTAGCTTGTCACCAGGAGAAGATGGGCAAAAAGACTTGACCAGCTTGAAGTGATTGGGGTACGAGTGCTTGTGTGAAGATGTATTATAATGGTTGATTTTATATGATGCTATTTCACTCCTCCCTCCCTTTCCATCTCTTACACTCTCATATTCCTTTGTGTCTTTGTCCCAGCATGAGGATGAGCTGATTCAGATGCAGAAGAAGCTGAAGGGAACTGAAGATGAGTTGGATAAATACTCAGAGGCCCTGAAGGACGCCCAGGAGAAACTGGAGATATCTGAGAAGAAGGCTGCGGATGTGAGTGATTGATGATCGCAAAGCACACAAACACAAATGCAACTCTTAAAACTTCATCCCGGGTTTCTTGTTGGCCCGCCCCTCCATTCCTCTCATTCTCTCCATTCACTCCTCCACAGCTGACACTATCACTACCCCCCTTTTTGGCTGTGATGTCAACCATCCAGACTTGAACATCTCCCCTTAAATGTACTCATTCAGCATTCATATTGACATAACACATAACGTGTATCTTTAACTACACAATGTCAAATGAACAACCAGTCAGTAATTACACTGATTGAAGTCCAAAAAAGAACCGGCTCTTGAGAGTCTGGCCCTGTCCCAAATGGCACCCTAAACCCTCTTCCTCTTGAGTCCACACTTTCATGACGTAACACCACTTAGACTGTCGGGTAGAAGTTTGCTGTGGAGCTTGCTTCAGTGTGGGCTCAGCAGAAGTGTGTATCAAGGCCGCAAAGTAGGCATTCGCGAGCACCCTTCTGAAAGCTAAAATGATGAATGGGACACCCCACGCACACGTGGCGGCCATTGTAAGTCCACAAGACCTCAAGTGCACATGAAGTGTGACATTTGGGATAGGGCCTCAGTTGTTCAGAATTGGAACACTGGTTACGTTGCATGTTGATGACTCACTTAAAAGAACCAGCTTTTGAGAGTCATTCGTTCAGAATCAGACTACACTGGTCTCGTTGTATATTGTTAATTCACTAACAAGAACCTGCAAAAAAACCATTCAATCACAATCCGACTACAGAGGTCACACTGCATGTTGTTGATTTACTAAAAAGAATCGGTTCATAAGAATCATCTGTTCAAGAATCAGACTAGGCCCAACTGGTCACACTGCATGTTGTTGCTAATGAGAGTCATTCGTTTGGGAATTGGACACCATACGTGTGCCATCGTTTCTTTTTTCAGTAGCGATGTTGTTGCGCCACGAAATATTAGCTTTGGAATCTCTGTCAGAATATTTTTTATTTGATATTTCAACAGGCAAATGCACTTTTAAGAACCATTAACCGTACGTCATTCAGCTCTGGTATTTGATTTTTTCTTTTTTATAGAACCAGTTCATTCTGAATCGTTCTTGGTTCCCAACCCATCCATAACTCGCACAAGGTGACAAAAAGTGTGGGTGATGCTATTCGGATACTCATGCCTGAAGGCCTCAGCGAGAAAATTACTACCTTGAGACTGCAGCTTTAGCAGCAGGGCTGTAAATCAGTGTTTGTGAGAAGAACACAATGAACACAAGAAAGAACATTCCAGTCGTGAACAGACTTTCAGTAGAGTTTTAAAGCTTTATTAGTCTTACATTAGTCCCATTTGGAATGTTGTTGTTTTTTTAAAATCCTTTCCTTTTTTCAGTGATGACTTTAAAATGGACTACTATTTGCTAATGCTTTCATATGTACATCTCAACGCCTCAAGAACTATATGAGAACTTTCAAATGAGAATTATTGTTAATCGCCATTGTGTAACTTGACTCCCTCTTTGACAGCTAAACTAAGGCTGTGCCGTCACGGTCAACCCTGTTACAGCAAGTATGTCTATTATTGACTGTCATTGTCCCTTTGTTCTTGGCTCCGGATATAGCAGACACACCTGTTATCATAAAGTTTGGCCTTCATAAGATGTTCCCCTGACTGGATATCACAGGCTTTTAAGGTTGTGTGTGTGTGTGTGTGTGTATTTGTGAGAAAGAGAGACTGTTCTTTTTTTATCTAGAATGAAATAATAAGAACATAGCACATGAGGAAAAACCATCTTAAATCAGCCTAAACTAAAGTACAGTCAAGCTGGTGTGTTTGCTGGTCTTAAAGTCCCCCTGTGGTGAAAATCCAGCTTTTAATGCTGTTTATATGTTTATGTGGTGTTAATATGATTTAGGACAAACCATGTCAACACCATTGCTGAGTATGTTCTCCTTAAAACTGCAGTGAACCAATGACGGTCTCAAAAATGCGGATTGAAATCGCTGGTGTTTCTGGCGTCACAAACTTGAAACTAATCACGTCAATGTGCGATAGTCAACGAGTGATGATGTGAGCGAGTGGGCGCGGGGCTAATTTGCATATTCATAGAACCACGTATACTAAATGAGGCAGGGGGTAGATTTACATTCAAGCTATTTTAAAGGGATACTCCACCCAAAAATGAAAATTCTGTCATCATTTACTCACCCTCAAGTTGTTGCAAACCTGTATGAGTTTCTTTCTTCTGATGAACACAAAGGAAGATATTTTGAAGAACGATTGGAACTTTGGCACCATTGACTTCCATAATATATTTTTTTTTTCTACTATGGAAGTCAATGGTGCCAAACAACTGTTTGGTTCCAATCGTTCTTCAAAATATCTTCATTTGTGTTCAGCAGAAGAAAGAAACTCATACAGGTTTGCAACAACTTGAGGGTGAGTAAATGATCACAGAATTTTCATTTTTGGGTGGAGTATCCCTTTAAGGCATCAATAATTTTTTTTCAAGGAAAAAACTTTTAAATATGTAATTTTGGTGATCAAAGATGAGTTGTAAAGGATGTTTTAAAGAAAAAGGAAATTATTGACTATACAGGGGGACTTTAAAGATGATTTGGGCACTTTTCAGCTAGAAAACAGTTTTCTGACTATCTAAACCATCTGAACACCAGCTTGGCAAGCTATGAGACCATCTCTGACTTTAGAGACAGAAGGAGAGCTGAAAAAGACCTGCACATTTTATGTCAGCACCATAGGGTAAAAAACTGTAATATAATGTTGTAATGTGAGGATTTGTTGTTTTGAATCTGGCATCCCCTAATCACACAAGCAGATTGAGAACAGTAGCTCCAAACGGAGAGTGAGTGTGGGTTGCCTCCATTACAGCTGTCGCTTTGAAATCTATTTCCATCTCAACCTTGAGTCAAAACTTTACCACCAAGCTATCACTTACCTTGCTACCCCACACAGGGGAAAAAAGAGTAAACCCAGCCGGAGTTTACTGCAAGACTAGAGTTCAATTAGTCACTCATCGTCATGCTTGACAGACAGGCCGACCAGACAGTGATACGGTTTGAATATGGGGGTGGATCCTTTAAATAGAGCTCTGAGCAAGCAACAGTGTTCGAAGCAGATATGGTGAAGAGGTTGAGGACGGGTGCAACCTTTGTACAAAATGAGAACTGAAATAGTGCAGAACTGAAAAAATGTAGAACTGAAATAGAAGGTTGTCAGTTTCTGAGGTCGTCTGCTGCAGGTGGGTGAGTGGGTCTTACCACGATGATGTAGGCCTAAGTGAGCATGTGTTTATGTGAGTGCGTCTTGGAGGTTAGAATGTCAAGCCATGCATTGTCACCTATAACCTACAATGTCAACAGGCCATAAGAGACACAAGCTGCAGTTTCAGACCAGACAAACGGACACATAAATATAACCTCTGCTCTCAGCAAGAGTAAAAATGCTCAGCCCGGTCACTTTTAAATTTGAACTCATCAAAGAATCCTAAAAATGTATCACGTTTTCCACAAAAATATTAAAGTATTTTGTTGTTCGAATATTACCTTTCATGCAGAGTTTCATATAGCTGTTTGTGAATGTAAAAGGTATGCAAAGTGCATGGCAAATAAAGTCCAGTCTCAATTCCTGTTACACTGTTAACAATGTAACAAATTTTGATAATGCCAGCCATTGACATGTCTGCACTGTGAATCCACTTTGATGCACTTCAAAAGAAAGAGGATTCGTGCCGGAATTGATACGGAAAAACCGACACCATTGTTGCTGTTCGTTCGTATCACTGTATATTAAGTAAGCTGTAGACCAACCACAACAGGCTGGGCCATCTGACCAATCAGAGCAGAGTAGGCTCTAGGAAAGGAGGGGTTTACAGAGACCGAATCTTAAAACAAACCGTTTTCAGACTCTTCGACAAATTAGGTGATGTATATTATGAGAAAATTAGATGTTTTTTTACCTTGGATGCATGTGAACCTATTGGAGACCTCCAAAACAAAATGAGTAGCCTTTAAAATAGCATAATATGGTCCATTAAAGCAGCACAACTGTTTACAACATTGATAATAATAAGAATGTTTTTTTTGAGCAGCAAATCAGCATATTAGAATGATTTCTGAAGGATCATGCGACACTGAAGACTGGAGTAATGAAGCTGACGTGTGTGTGTGTGTGTGTGTGTGTGTGTGTGTTTATAGCTGTGAAAAATGAGTGGGCCTCCGCCACAACTGATGTTGTGACAATGAAGTCTATCTAGATCATCTGGCGCCATCGTCTGGTGAGATGGTGGCAACATATAATAATAGGGCCCGTCCCAAGTTATGTATAGAGTTTGGAACATGTTCCACACTGGTGAAGGGAGGGAGGAAGGGTGAGACAGGAAATTATGATGCAACATACAGTGCTTGTCTACAGCAGAATTTTTCAGGATCAGTCACATTTCTTTTCCTTAAACATTGTTTTAAGGTTAAACCGTTTAAGGTCCACCAATATAAAAAGTCTTTGTGGTAAGAATTACAAAATCAGCGTATAAAAACCATACCCGTAGGCATACTTTTAACAGTGTTAGGACATAGTTACGGATGTCAGAAAGATTGCGCACTCTACACCGCAGAAAGGGAACAGACAGCATTACTTGTCCGGGTTTGCCCAGGCCTGTGAATACAGTTTATTCACTGGATTCTTTTTTATGACCTCATGCAATCCTGTGGGTAAATTCTATGATGGATTCTCTTGAAAGTCTTAAATCCAAATCACAATGTTTAATTTAACTGAAAGATACAATTACAGATTAATCAAATCTAATTTCATTAGGTATTCTGTCAACAAAAAAATGATTCTTATAATCTTAACGACTTAACACAACTATATAGTTTTGTCATTATTCAGAATCCACTAAGAAACTGAAATCAGAGTTTGTTCACAAAAGAGCACCGGCACTTACTGCAAAAAAAGCCGTCAATGGAATTACATGACAAGTAAATTATTTACCACACTCTTTGTTCTCGATTACAGCATATAGCCTGTTTCTGAAGTGATAAGACCTAAATAAATCCTTTTAATTGTCAAAAACCTAAATTTAATAATGAATAAATAATTTCATAACAATTACACTGTAAAAGAATATGATTAATAAGTTTTGACAACATGATTAATTTTGTTTTTACATTGCTTTAACCCACTAAAATAAGTTTAGGCCTAGAAGTTATACAAGATTCAACTCATTTTCAAAGTCAGTTTAATTTACTTTTAATTAACTTACTTTTTTTAGTGTAATTAATTTAGTTTGTGTTGACATTAATTTTGAAATAATTTATACTAATTAAATTTAACATTTACGTTTAATTATTTTAATATAAGAGGATGATCGGGAATGTTGTCCAGGGCCCCATAAAAAAAGGGGGGACCCACTAAAATCATATAGCGTCCAAAGGTATGTCCAAGACTCGCCCCCTCTCTTTTGCCTCTCAAAATTTCGAACATTCTATTGATCACAATAGGCTAAAAGTTTCCCATTGATCTACAAGCACATTCCTGGATTAAGGAGTGGCCTGGCTGGAATGCCAATGATTTATTTGTCCAACGACGTCATATACCTGGCAGGACACGTGTAAAACAAGGGGTGGCTCTTCCGTAAGAATTACACAGGTCGTGCAAAAAACTGCTGACCGGAGATCAACCGTGAACCCGTTCCGCTGGGACTTGACTCTGCGCCGCAGCTGATTCAGGATCAGTTACGCCTCATTCTCAGCCCTTAAACCGTTGGGGACAGGGTGGGGTAATCCGGAAGTGGGCCGAAAAAAAGGAAGAGTTTAGGCAACTGAACAAATTGGGTGAAGAGAAAGCAAGGGGAGGGAAAGAAAGACTTCATGACATTAAAACTCATTCATTGATACGAATGAAAAACCGACCGACTGCTTGAACATCAAAACGCTTGCTCAAGCTAAATTCAACATTAAAAGTCTTCTGGCTGGAGATAATATCTCGTTGCTGTTTGAGGTCCAAACATTTGTACAAACACTATTGTTTGTATTTAACTAGATTAAAGAAAGCACCGCTGCGATTAAAAAGACAAGCGCGTGAACCATCTGATCCTCGCGTTACTTACACTCGCTCAGTCTGCGTTTGACTTGTTGGCGGGGCGTTGGTGCCTTGGACTTTTTTCTTCCTCCTCTTCTTCGCTTCTCGGTCCACTACTACGCTGCTCGGTTGGAATCTGATTTATTCGACCACACTACACCTAAAGTAATACATTAAAATGGCCGGATCCAACAGCATCGATGCAGTTAAGAGAAAAATCAAAGTTTTACAACAGCAGGCAGATGAGGCAGAAGAAAGAGCCGAGATTTTGCAGAGACAGGTCGAAGAAGAGAAGCGTGCCAGGGAGCAGGTAAGTGTATCATTATATCAATAGCGATGCTTTTTTATCACGTTAAAGTGTCGCATTTATCCGTACAATCGTTATGTTGTATCACATGCGTTTCTACCGAGCTCGTGTGCTTTTTCATTCACACCCAGATTCAACGCCCTATACGACGAATTATGTGTTTGTATCTCTTTAAAACTTATTTCGATATCTAATCAACATCGAGTATGCTCTTAGAGTGGCCTGTGACAACGATATGTTCATTCTAAACCATAAAGTCCAAGAAAATATGGGCCGGTTAGATGGTTATTGCAAACCCTACAAGCTAATGCGCGCCTTGACTCATCTTCATTGATGATTTTCATTTGTGCTAATAGGTTTATAGTTAATAAGATCAATGCAAAACTAAGGGCCATATTGGCTTAAATAAATACAAAAATCGTGCGATGACATCTCACGTTGTGTGTGCTTAGATGTGCTAACCTCAGATGGGTTTATAGCTCATCCTCTTAGTCTCACATTGTTGGGTTTTTTGCGGGTGAGGCCTAAAGGAAGTAACAAAATAGTTTCGCTGAATCATTTATATTGTCTTATTTATTTATTTATTTTTAAACAGAAGCATCTATTCATGTAATTCTATGTTCAAATAGTGCTTTTCACGTCATTGGTGCGTTATCATTCGAGTACATTAACATCTGGGTCGTCAGGTGCTCATCTCGGCACTTTGAGTTGTTCACGCATGTCACTTGGGCATTTAGCAGCCTATTCGAACCTTTGGCAAATTTTATGAGTTTTAATTAAATTAGACACTCGTCTTGGATATATATTTTGTTTTGCTTGAAATCGCTTATCGCTCAACCATGCCGTCTCTTTGGCATTGCGTGAGATGAACTCACCCCGCAGACTTTAGATTCCTCAGTCCTTATTAGGAGCGAAACTCCAGTATTTGTTAGCGGTGTCGTCATATCCGGAGTCCGTGCACGAGCGCTGTTTCTCAGCTGACGAGGCGCGGCCGCGCGGAAGTTAACCTGCTTTTGCGTTTCGGGCCCAATGAGTAAAGCTTCTGTCATCTTTGATGTTACTGTATAAACAATGTTTATCTTTAATATTTTTTAAATAAATGTTGCTGAAGTGCCCCTCC
Organism: Tiaroga cobitis; assembly: GCA_030578255.1. Lineage (NCBI taxonomy): Eukaryota > Metazoa > Chordata > Actinopteri > Cypriniformes > Leuciscidae > Tiaroga > Tiaroga cobitis. The sequence continues at coordinate 34,193,604 of CM060609.1, forward strand.
TTTTAAGTTACACGTCTTGAATAAAAGGCATGAGATGGTTCCCTTACAAAAAATTAGCCTACCTCAGGAATTCTGAAACCATACTAGTTATTTCAGATATTGCTGCGAGAATGGAACTGATAACCTTGTAATTCTTGCTTTTATCTTAAAAGCATTCTGAAATCTTGACTGTTTGAACGTTTAGCTACATATTGTCTGAATATGGCTGGGGCCCCAAAGGGCCTCAGTACAGTTAAGAGCCCATTCCTATGATATTTGTGGTTGTTACATTGTTGCTAGGGTGTTGTGGCTGGTTGCTAAGGCGTGGCTAGAAAGTTGCAACGATCTTGTGAATAATTGCTATGTCTCTACAGTATTTTGATCCAGAAATGTCCATTTCCTTTTTGTCTGTGGGATTTTTCTGCCATGTTTTCATGCGTTGGGTGAACATCTGACAGCCAATTAGTCCGAAAAGTTATAGCTCCCCTCTCATCATCAGTAAGCTACATGATTTGAGGCATCATTCATGTCCGTAGCTCAAACGGTGCAACAAGTTCCACGATGAAATGTTGTCTGGAAGAAGGATTTGAAAAATCCCTAACCTTCGTCAGAGCAATATTAATATTGCCGCCTTGCTAAAACAATTTTAGTCATTGTGTACACTCACTCTGCACATTATTATTGCCCTTTCCAAACATAGTGGTTCCACTCTGCTCAAGCAGAAGCTCCGAAAGGATTCTACCACATGAGGTTTTTCCACTGTCTCATTGGTTCCATTTTCCAATTTGGTCTCCATGTTTGTCGGCTTGATCCTTCTAGGTTATCCAAGTGTTTCCCCACCCTCCTGTTCCTTCACTTCACGCTCCCTGTGTGGCCCCTGAAGTTCAGTGGAATAGTCTATCTGCTCTAATCTCAAGTTGTTTTTGCCATGTTTGCCTTGTAGGCTGAGGCAGAGGTGGCCTCTCTGAACAGGCGTATCCAACTGGTTGAGGAAGAGTTGGATCGTGCTCAGGAGAGACTGGCCACAGCCCTGCAGAAGCTGGAGGAAGCTGAGAAGGCCGCAGATGAGAGCGAGAGGTACGTGCTTTAATATACGTGCGCTTTCAGAGTTCTGTTATTTCTACGTTCATCCCACCCTAACTTGCCCTACTTTCCTTTTAATTTGCTCTCTCTATGGAATAGAGGGATGAAGGTGATTGAGAACAGGGCTCTGAAGGATGAGGAGAAGATGGAGCTCCAGGAGATCCAGCTTAAGGAGGCCAAGCACATTGCTGAGGAGGCCGACCGCAAATACGAGGAGGTAATATAATGGTGTAATTTATTTTGTATACTATTATAGTATTTATTAGTATTTTGAATTGTTTTTTAGTAATTATAGTATTTATAGGGGGGAACTACTACTTTTTTTTAAGTTTTAGCTCTATTTTTTAGCGACAAGTTGGAATTAATAGTGCATTAATGTTTTACACGTACCAATTGTTCTTGTAAAATAAAATTCCATAACCAGGAAGTATTGATGTGTGTTACAGGTGGCACGTAAGCTGGTGATCGTTGAGGGAGAGTTGGAGCGTACGGAGGAGAGAGCAGAGCTTGCTGAGAGGTTAATCTCGGTTTTAAAATAAAAAAATACATGCACATAATCCTTGAACACATTTACAGTACATACCACACATACTGTCAGGTTTAGCTCATATTCCTTAGTGTCCATTTAGTCCCATTAAAACTCAAATTCATTGTTCACTCAGCGTGAGAAAATGCCTAATTTTGCATGACAATAGGAATGCTCTACCGTAACCATAATCCTCCTTTGTGTGTGTGTGTGTGAGAGAGAGATTGAGATCGAGAGATAGAAGGATAGAGTGTGTGTATGAGTGATTTCATTGGCTTGAATCCATCTTAAATTCATATGTCCCCTCCCTTCTCATTTGTGTTTGGGCATGTGTGACCTTTGACCTGACATACCTTCCCCTCCCCACTCAAACTAACAGCCGTGTCAAGCAGATGGAGGAGGAGCTGAGAGCTCTTGACCAGACACTGAAGACTCTGCACGCCTCAGATGAGAAGGTATATATCCTGGTTGCAAAAGTCTGTTTACGTGTCGGACGCTATGTGTCCGTTTGTTGGAGACGTGGGTATACAGACAATTGGAGAATGTTGCCCTCTACCTGGATCCGGAATTTGTCTACTTGAGTGAAAGTGTGCAAGTGAACTAGCAAGATAGTCACCAATGAAAAAAAGCAACAACAAAAGACTCCTCCTTCCAGCACTGGTCGTTTTTAATCTGTTTTACCTAGTTCATCTTTCCACCCTATCCCTTCATCTTTCCACCTTCCTTCCGCTCATCTAACCATCCACTTCCAGGTATCATTCTTTTGTAAACCGCATGAGTCGTATTTACTCAAGTGGCACGATCTGCATGCTCACGTAACACGCTTCAGTCGCTGTGCATTTTTGTCTCATCTACCTAAATCCGAAGCGTATGTGTTCAGGTTCCACAACAAACTGCTTAGAACAGCTCATGGCAACTTTCAGTTTTAGAATCACGCTAGTTTTGCTTCCTTGACCCTTAAAATCTGCTTACACAGTAGTGCTCATAGTATAATCTGAGGGTTTACTAGATATTCATTATGTGCGATTGGCAGTATGTTATAAAAACCAAGCACTTTTGGCACAGATGACAACACAAACTACACTACATTTAAGGGGATGGAGCATGCATAAATGAAAATTGTTGTCTTGTACTCATGTTGTTTGAAACTTTTGACTTTGTTTCTTCTGATCTGAAAAACAGATTTTCCTGTTTTTCATACAATGACAGTGAAAACGATTGAGGGCCTTCAAGCTCCAAAAATGTCCTCAAAAGCGGTTAATGCAATGTGTGATATATTCTTTGAAGCTTCTGAAGCCATATGAATGAGGAACTAAATTATTAACTGAATTACATCGTTATTTGCCGAGAGTCGTTAAAGGGATAGTTCCCCCAAAAATGAAAATTGTCATTTACTCACCCTCAAGTTGGTCTAAACCTGTATGAATTTCTTTCTTCTGCTGAACACAAAAGATATTTTGAAGAATGTTGGTAACCAAACAGTTGATGTACCCCATTGATTTTTATTTTTAATAGCTGGAATAAAAAATATTATGGAAGTCAATGGTGCCACACGACTGTTTGGTTACTGACGTTCTTCAAAATATCATCTTTTGTGTTCAACAGAAGAAAGAAACTCATACAGGTTTGGAATAACTTGTGGGTGAGTAAATGATGACAGAATTTTCATTTTTGGGGGAACTATCCCTTTTAATTTGTCATCCCCACACAAATATATTTACAGCACATATTTCTGTTGAAATGTTTGTGGTCAGTCAGGTTTAAAAAAAAAACATTTTTTTTTTTTGAAAAGTCTCATTCACCAAATATGCATTTATTTGATAGCTTTATTTATTTATTATTGGTCATTTTTGGAGCTCCTCAAATTCAATCACCTTCATTGTATGGTCATGTGCAAGCAGGGCTGCAAAGTATAATATTTGTTTAAGTCCTACATAATTAAAATGACATGAGGCAGTGTAAATGATGACAATTTTTATTTTTGAGTGAACTGTCCATCGCAAACCAATTATTTAAGGCCTCTCTTACTGTTCATGTGTTTAACGTCATCACTCTGCCACTTTTGCTGGCTTGTCTTCATGTCTTCCCTTTGCCCTGTGCCCCTTTCTTTTCTGCTTCCTCCAAAATCAAAACGGCTGCTCTGTATATAGCAAATGCGCTGAGCTGGAGGAGGAGCTGAAAAATGTCACCAACAATCTTAAGAGTTTGGAGGCCCAGGCTGAGAAGGTAGGGTGTGTGTGTTTTATTCTGCACGATCTCTGACTGGTTGCAGTGTTCATCCCTTTTTTTTTTAACTCTCAAAGGAACTCTGATTCAATCCCCACAAATGTGCCTTGCAAATTGCCTTCCAGGCAATTAAATTTAGGCTCTCTAATTTCCAAACTAGTGATCTATCCGCTCAAGTGTGCATAATATGAGCTTCCTCATTTCCAAGTGGCCTTTTGCCTGATGTATGGCTGTACATCACCCATAGCAAAAGGGCACATATGTCGGTCCAGATTACAGTGGTAGACCATTACATCAAGAGAAAGCTGTAATTGAGCACAGGGACGAAGTAAAGACCCCCTCTCATTTCCATATCCATCTTAACCTGATGAGATGTTATTTAGCATGACTGAAGGTCTGTTGCATAATGAAATTAAGTGTCACCATTTTGGTGCCTTATAGAATCAAGCGCAACCGGTCTCGGATGCCTTTAGACTAACTAAGCAGAAATGACACTGATAAATGCTGTTGCATGAGATCAACTTATGAGAGAAGCGCCCGTTTGTTTGCATGTGATTTGACTGCATGCTGTGTATTAAGGGATAATGTACATCCAGCCTGTTATCTCAGAATAAACCCCAATAGGGTGATCAGGTCTTGCATCACCCTGAATGGGGTTTATTATGAGATGACAATCTGATAGATGTTAGGGATGGTAAGATTCACCGATTCGCATCGGTGCATCGGCATAAAAGCTAACGATGCGATGCATCGATTTAAATAAGTGTGCATCGGATACAAGTTTGCATTTGTATCGCGACGCATCGTTTCTAACATCTGCATCGGTAAAAAAACGATTTATTCATATATAATTATTAGTAGATGCGCTATACTTTTACTATTTAGAAAGTGACCAATCATTTGTGACCAATATTTTATTATGTAACTGCTGCGTTCACACCGAACACAAATTGAGCGCCTGTAGCGAGTGATTTCCATGTTAAGTCAATGTAAAGATATATTGACGCGGGTCTGGTGGTCCTGTGGCGCGAGACGCGTTTAACGCGGTGCGATGGACACGATTTCGCCTCATTTGCGCGTCCAGTTCGACTAGATTGATTTCTCCTTTCTGAACTGTTGCGAGGCGTGCCCTGAGTCACCTTTAAACCTTAAAGTAGGACATTGAGTTTATCTGGTTTAAAGAAGCCTGTGACTGCCAATAATAGTTTTTAATAGATGAATATTTTTACATCTGAATACAGTTATGAAAGACCTGTTTGTAAAAGTTTATTTATGTTGATTCTTTGTTAAAACAGCACCTGCTTTTATTTAATCTTTTGGTTTTGTGAAGAAATATGAAAGAATATGCATTAAAAGTCAGATGGCACTTAAGCTACTTTATGATTTGCTGTATGTCTGAATAAAAGAAATAAAGTTAACTATCTATACCATATTGAATTGCATAGCATCATATTTTTCTCCATTGCATCGTATTACATTGAATCGCATCGTGTTGAATCGGATCGCATCGTAATAGTAGTGAATCGTATTGCATCGCATCGGTAGCTGCTTGTATCTTTAATGTATCGTATATTTGGCTATGCATCGAGATGCGTATCGCATCGGCCTCAGCTATGGAGATGCACATCCCTACTAGATGTACATTTTCCTGCTTATTATACAGCTATTTGCCACAAGTAAATAATTAGACACAAAATATTGATCCGTGTTGAAATATTTTATTCGGTAAAGTTTCTGCGGAGAGAGCAGTTGCTAGCAAGCGGCAAGTTCAAACTAGACGAATATTTAAGGGATACGGTAGTCATACCACTTATTGCACAGCATTTTGCCACATAAATAATTATGGGGATAAGAGATATTGATTTGAGATGAAACGGTTTTAAAATTGGACCTGTTTCTTGTCTTATAATCCAACAGTGTACAAAAGAATAGTCACAAAATAGCAGCAGCTGCATTTGTATGAAACGAGAAAGCGATTCCACTATACTAGATGGCATAATTAAATAACTGTACACAAAATATTGATTCGACTGAGTTTTAATATTTTATTAGCTCACCAACATAACTTCCACATAGAAAACCGTTCCTAGCAAGCGTATAGCGCTGCTGACTTCTGTAACCCGCATGAGACTGTTATCTGTTTTCAGAGGTTGTTATCGGGGAATAACATACCACTGGATGGTGTGATTGACCAATCAGAATCAAATATTCCACAGAGCCGTGTAAGAATGTACTATATAATATTAGGTGGAATGCTATTATTGGAACCCTTTTATTTCCCTAATGAAATCTATTGTTTGCTGCACATTATGGTTTGCATAAGTAATGATGGTGGTTTAACTTTCTCAAATACAGTGCAGGATTTTTTTTTTTTTTATAGAAATAATATAAATATATTTGTTATTGGTAGATCAGTTATGAGGTGGTCTTGTTTTTTTTTTTCTTTTATCTTAATGGCAGATTTCAAAGTAAATATTTAGCACTTTTATATTGTATATTTTATAATACCTAGATTCACTGGTAGTGATCTGTACTATATATATATATATATATATATATATATATATATATGCATTTTATCGACAGCATAAAAAAAATTATATACCGTATATGTATATACATCTTTGTGAATCTCCCCTTGAATTCTGAAGAATTTTTTCCCTTTCTATCATTCCTGGTGTTTTGTTGATGTTGCAGCTGCATTCCTGCACACATGTCCTGATCTGTTTAAAACTTTGGCAGAACACAGCCGCAAAATCAGCCATCGTGTCACAAGCCTTGCATAACAGCAGCAGGCCAGGGCTCAGCCGGCCCGCATAGAAACGTCGAGGAAAAGGGGGGTCAAAGCATAGACAGCTGCGCTACCTTACGTCTTAAGGGCTGTTGTAGAAACATGTCGGTGTTAAAGTGTCATAAAATTGGTTGTCTCTGTTTGAAGTGTGCCAAACCCAAAATACTTAACTCATAGGGTGTTTGCGCATGCTGAGTTGTAAGATTCTCACAAGACCCCAGCCCAACTCATATTTCTTTTTGTTCCCTACAGTATTCCCAGAAGGAAGATAAGTATGAGGAAGAAATCAAGATCCTCACTGATAAGCTGAAGGAGGTGAGAACTTCTCATTGAAGATTTGGCTTCTATTAGGGCTGGCAATTTAATGTTATCTTGAGGTTACATGTATATTTAAATGTTTACCAAATTTGGCCTCAAATGTTTTGTTCCCTGTGTCTTCTAAAGACTATCCAGAAGTTGAAACCTTCTGGAGAAAGGGTTTGCTAATCATTTTATAGGACGCTTTGAATAAAAACATCTATTAAATGTAAATGCAATTGCAAGGATCTTAGTTGCATATTTTGCTTTCTGATTTGAATCTGTATGCATTTCTTTTTACTTGAATGTAGTTCATTGTTTTAGAGGGAAATTTGAAGCAAATTACTTTTCAAAACAAGTGTAGTCCTGCCACAAACTCATGCCATTGGTTATGTTGCACCAATAGCATGTCACACCAATTACAATTATAACTTTATTCTATAGATAATCATGATTTTTTGATTATCTATAGAATCATGATGTTACCTAGTAGTTTGATCATGCATGAATGTCTTTCCTTGCCAGAGTTATTTACCATTATAATGTTTGTTAATATTTTAAAGTTTTAATAAATTAGTTTTTGTAATTTCTAGTAGATTTAAAAAAAAAAAAAAAAAAAAAAAAAAATCTGTATAGTTTTAGCTTACGTTATTTTAGTACTTAAACTAAACGGAAATGAGATTTCAAGTAATGAATATAGTTTTTTTAAATGGTTTTAGTTCAATATAATTCCCCTGTTCTCTGCTAGGCTGAGACCCGTGCTGAGTTTGCCGAAAGGTCTGTGGCCAAACTGGAGAAGACCATTGATGATTTGGAAGGTATGATTCCGTCGTTCTCTTTACCACCCATTCCTTCCATTAGCTATAATATATGATCCTGTTTTTTTATGCTGTTCATACTCTTTTCTTAGCATAATCTCACTGTCCTTTTCTTTTCCTCCGTTACATTCATAATCTTTATTTGCTGTTTTTTCCTGTTTCCTTTTATCTTTCCTTCATACTCTCTCCCTCTTCCGACCTTTTCCTTCCTCTCTGCTCTGTCTTTCTCTTTGTGTGTGAACAGATGAGCTTTACGCTCAGAAACTCAAGTATAAGGCCATTAGTGAGGAGCTGGATCATGCTCTCAACGACATGACCTCTATGTAAATATTGGCCCTTGCATGTGTGTGAGACTGCTACTCGTGGTTTGCTTTTTGTAGGACGATTGAGTTTTGCTGCAATGGCAGATTTGAGTCTCGTGACCGAGCTGGTTACCTAACCTTGGGCTTCATAACCTCTGATCATATACTTTTACCATACAGTATAAAGCTCAGCCGCAAGGAGTTAATCGTTGACTGGAACTGTTATTTCACAGATTCTTTTGAACTGCTGCTTTATACGAGTTTGTGTGAATGGCGTTGTGATTTCTATAGTGTGATTCTAACCCATACGTCAAGTAACTAATATGCTAACTATGAAATGGTTTCATATTTGCCTACAGATAAGGGGGACATTCTGCGCTTTTTGTAGTTTATTTCTTGCTAAAGTCCGCTTGAACTGCAAAAAGACATGGTTTAGTTTATTACTATTTTTAGCCTCCATTAAACAGGCCATATTTCCTGTGCCTTTTAAGAGTTTTTATGTAAATGGCCTCTGTTTTGAACATCCTAATAGTTAAATAAGTCTGACTCTTCAATGTTTCTGGATACTGAATAGTGCTGCTATGCAAATGTGAGTGATCATATGTTAATGTACTAATAGTTGGACTTCGTAACTCGTTTTATAGCTTACTTTCTATAGGCTAAATGGGTTTTTTGGATTGTGGAATGACGTCATGTTGTAGACTAACCTGAATAACCATATTTTCTATGATATGTCCCTTTAAGGCTCTCATTTAAAAAATTGGTATTTTGAGCTAGTTTGTTTTAGAGCTGTGGCTTTTATTTTTCTTAACTGCTTGCTTGTTAAATTTGCGACTTTCCTTATTCTGAAATGTAGAAATATTCTCACGAGGTATTTACCATTGGTGTCTGTTTACAGATAAAGAGTTTCTGGACTGTTCTGTGGCTGACTGTGACTTCAAGAAATTCTTCATCTTGTCTGACTGTCAACATTTCTTGGATATTTCTTTTCCGATCTTTTGTGGACACTTCCCTTTTCATGTATTTTTCCATGTGCTTATTTCTGTAGTCTCCGTTTCTCCATTTAAGTCCTGTTCTGTTTCTGCTTTTTCTGAATTTCTGTTCTTTAGATATTCATTATCTGCCCCAACATCTTCCTCTTATCTGCATCTGACGATTCAGAGACGTGTGTTGTTGTTTTGTCCCTGGTTTTGCTCTCTCTCTTGTGTCTTGCTATATTTTTCATGCCTTGTGTACATGTTTATTGAATGGAGGAAAAAAGCTCTGCTCTCTTTTGAATGTCTGCTTGTCTCTTATTGCAATGTGCTGGTGTTAGGCAACCAAGCATTTGCCTATTTTTAGATTGCGCATGAATATCTTATGGTTGAAAGAAAAGCTTGGATAAATTCTCTTTCACTGATTGATTAGTCATGAGTTTTAGCTATGAGTTAAGATTATGGTGCACAAGGCCATAGACTTGGAGGTCTGAAATTAAGGGGGAAAAAAGCTGGAATTCCCCAATTTGATTAAAAAAAAAATTATCACAAAGTTTGTACAATTTGCCATCATATCTAAGCTAACTGGAGGACAGCATTTACATCCACAATCTTAAACCATTTATGGTTATTTTCACTTTTTAAATACAGTTTCCTTGCATTTAAGTTTAATGCATTAAGACCTAATAAGAATTTACAAACTGGCTCTTCTTTTGGCTAGAAACATTGATTCTTGCCATTCAAATCGGTTTCGCTTTTCCAAAAAGGAAACTTCCCATTTCGAAATGGAAGCTGGTTGCCAAGATGGTCGAACATCTGTGAGCACTTGAAGTTATTTAAACCATTTAAGCAAAAGTTAGAAGGATGAATAAATGTTTAAAGGGATACTTCAGGATTTAGCATTAAGCTTTGTATTGGTAGAAAACCTGTAGTATTTTTAAATTACCATGCTTTCCACCCTCATATCCCCCTGAGACGAGAGTTTTATGTATTTTTTTTTGTCTGGAAAAAATCCTCCGATGACGCAAAAATCGTCATTTTGCGTCATCAGAAGATTTTTTGGCCAGAGGCCAGTGTTTCCGATACATTCATTCCGCCGTGGCGGGCCGCCACACCTAAAATCATCCCGCCACGGCTGCAGCTTCTCAGTGAGGTCCGATATTGTGCTATTTGTTAAGCCCCTCTAAAGGCATAAAAAACATTGTAAAGCACAAATTTTTCGCACTATATTCTAAGGCTTCTAAAGTCTTTCAATAGCATAATGTGAGGTAAAAATGAATATTTAAGTCGTTAAAGACAAGTTAATGGACACTCATTTCTCCTCAGTCATTCTCCATTCAGCATTCAAACAGCGTGTCGCATTCGGTTACGACAGTAACACGACGACACTCATCAAGATCAATGTTCCCATTATTATACTTTATTTGTAGATAAAGGTCTATGGTTTGCATAAAATGACTTTATCTTGCTGGAGTTTATCTAATCTTGCTGGCTCTTTCTAAATCATATTCCTTTCTCCCGGGTGTCTGTTAGATTTCAGCACTGGAGTAGAGAGCGCTATGAATTGTTCTTCATGCGCACTGTAACTGAAATTTAAAACTGTAAAAAAAAAAAAGGCTCAATAAACTGTTACATAGATAGAATACACTAAGCATAGATAGATATAATCTCTTCTGTTCGCTTTGTGCTTTGAACTTTTCAATGCCAAGCGCTGCGCGCTGTAACTTCGCGAAGTTCGCGTTGCTTCAAGTGCATCATTCTGCGCACGAGATGTGCATAATCGCTTTGCCGCTCTTATTGGGGCCTTTCATGTTATAATACTTAGGGGAGGTTTAAACACCTGGGGCAAGGGGGTGTGGCCAATGGGAATATGGCCTCATGGGCCACGCCCCCTCCCCCTGGGGAAATGGGCCTGCCACCACAGTTGGAAAAAATTATAGAGGAAACACTGAGAGGCTAAAGACTACATCCAGTAGTAGGGGCTGTTCCGCATGTTTTCAACCCGCCCATAGAGGGTGGGATCTCACTCACAGAATGTACACATAGTGTCAGACATCTTTTTTGGAAGCTAAGCTAGCAGGCTCTTGTTCTGTGGAGAAAGCGGAGTAGTAGGGGTTACCATACATCCTCTTTTTCCCGGACATGTCCGACCGTCAAGATCATACAAAATGTCTGGGATTCAGCTTTTGCTTTCTGCAGTCGCCATTCATTGTTTACATGCGCACCTTTTGTTTCAATCTAACTGAATTCATTCCGATTGGTGAATCTGAATGTCGTGTTTACATGAACGCTAAACAAGTGATAGGTTGATGTGCGCTAAGAAAATTCCCGCTCCTCCGTGAGAGATACGAGACCTGTGCGTCTCACAGTCTCTCATCGGCAATCACGCCATCGGCCTCGCGCCGTTCTCCCGCGGCCCTCGCCTCGTCCTGCTCGCCACAGTAAACATAATGAATGGCGACTGTAGAACGCAAAAGGCGAATCCCGGACATTTTGGGCGATCTCGAAATCCCGGGCCGACTCATCACGGAGAATCACTAGTAGCCTAGACTTCAACTACTGCTCTCTGTTACTGGTAGGCGTGGCCTCCTAGGGCAGCGAAGCAAGTGCATTCTGGGAGTTGTTGTCTTTCATCCACATAAGCCAAAAATACATTTTCTAGTTTTTAGTCTAGAAGTCTAGAAAGTTTCAAATTCAAAAAATTTCTCATCTTCATAATCTAATTTCACATTTCTTCTGTATAAATGACCCATTTTAAATACACATTCATCTTTCCAGAGGTGAAGTGAAATTTGTGAAATTTTAAGTGAAATTTGAGCTATTTGCTGAAAACAGAGGGCTTGTTGAAAGTTACTTATGAAAAATAAGTACTTGTATTTCTGAAGTTTTAATGAATGGCCTCGTGCAATTGAGCAAAAGGAAAAGACTTTCATTCAGCTCTAAGTTCTCTGAAAATTGGTTTATCAGTGCTGTGGTAAAAGCAAAGCATTGACACCCAGTATTAAAATTGTGCAACACTGGCATGAGTGTTATCACCATAAATTTGAGCTGTTTCACAATTAGGATTTATTAAAGGTGCTATATGTCATTTTTGATTGTACGGAAGTGTAAAAATACCATATGTTTGCAGAGATTTAGGAAGCATGCTAAGTTCAAAGACTCCTGTTTCCTGTAAGAGTGTTTGTTTTTGTTTTGGTCCATTTGGTCCCGCCCCCTGCCAATTTACCCAATAGTATTTCGACTCAGAGTCGCTAGTTGGTGGAAAAGCAGCGCATTGCAGCCATGGAAGCCAGCAATCGAACTGGGCCAGATCACAGATTCTACCAGACCTAAAAAGCCTCTGCAATAAAAACATTGCAAATGTATACATTAGCTGATCAACTTGCAGTGTAAGGCTCGTCTCTTTCCATTGTTAATCGCGCTCCTTTCTGTTGCATGTTCTCAATCTGGCAACCAGTGAGCATTGAGTCTCTCTCCAATATTTAGAATTTAGACTGCAGTACCATTTCCACTGCTCGCTGTCAATATTACATGCTGCACCTTTAAACCTGAAATGGTATGCAAATATAGTACTGATGAAGATGATTAGTAGTGGCATGAAATAAGTTCACCCTATACATAAGTCACTAAATGAATGTTATTGATCTTATAGTGAACAATTAATCTGTGTATTTTTTTGTATATTTTAACCTTGTTATTAGTCAAAATGACACAACTCCATCTTCTGGATGGTGGATTTCTCCAATCATTTAGTCTTAAACTAAAATCCCTTACAAAACATCGCCCCTTTCTTACAATCGACTGCAAGCTTTCATTCAGATCTGCCACCATCCAAACAACAATCAATGAATCGAACCAAGTCCCAACCCTACTTTTTTTCTTCAACATGCCTCACTGGGATGCACTTCACAATTTGGAACAAAAGATATGTCACTACTTAAGTTTCATTGCAACTGACTTTGTATCAGAATTTAAGTACTACTAGGGCTGCCCCCGACTATAGATTCTTCTAGTCGACTAGTAGTCACTTATTTAAGCCATTAGTCGACTAATCGCACGTTTATTTTAATTGAATTACTTAAATATATACTGAGGGGAATACTAAACCATAAACCATAATGAGTGTATATATTAGCGTTATATATAATATAGCCTATTCCAAGCTCAAGGGCTCGCATAAAGTTTGCTGCAAAACACCGGCAAAAGCAATGATTAAAAATGTGGTGCAAAAAATAGCATAAAGACTTTTTAATTATTTATTAATAAACTAGTTATCTGTGACCGTGTCGGCTGCAAAGATGAAGTTGATGATGCTGCCTCGCCATCTCTACAGTATAGAGAGAATAGAAATAGAGAGAAATGGACCTTTCATACAGATTACATAAACAGAGTATTTATTTTTGTATATATTATACATTTCAAGCTTTCTATAGATTTATTTCCCATGTCTGTGAGGCAAGAAGCCTATATGCTGAGTTTCGATTAATTTTTGTGACGCGCTCCATTTCACGGAGACCGAGACATCAGAAAAAGCGCATCCTGTTTATCTTTATTTTACAAAGGCACAGTGTTTTTTTGCTATGGTTAGTATTAGACTGTTTGGAATGTATTACTCAAATCTGTATGACCAAAAATGACGGTGTATGTTAAGTAGTTTCCACTGTTGTCAGGAAAAAATTCAAGGGATCGCACCTGCGCCTCCATGTCATGAAGCGCGCTATAATTTAGCTTACACACTCCGCTCAAACACTTGGATTTGCGCATATTTATCTAGGTTAACGTTAAAGCGAGCAGCCATTGAAAGTTTCTACTTGCATGTTTCAAATGATAAGCCATATTTGACTAACGTTTAGTCGACTATTAGGGGCCAGCCCTAATTACTACACAATCTCAAAAGGCTCTATAGTTAAAAATAAGGTTTTCAATCTGATGCCATTGGTGAACAGTTTTATAGTTGTTTAGAAAACCATCTATACTGGTACTTCATAAAGGAGGTCTTCACTTTAAACCTGATCTGAAGAACCTATAATATAACATCAAGAACCATACATCCAAATCAAACCCCTATTTAATAAATCATGTACAATGTTGTATTAAAATTTGATTTTGCAGGTTGTTTCACTTTTTGCTTTCCTTCTGGGATTCTTTTTTTCATTGCAGAGAAACTGAGAAATGCTAAGGAGGAGAACGTCAAGATCCATGCCACTTTGGACCAGACCCTGAGCGAGCTCAATAGTTTCTAAGGAAGACCTGGAGCCACAAAAAAAAAGCCTCCTCTTCCCTTCCTGACACCCTCATCTCATTTTTTTTTTCTTTGTCTCTGCACATTTGATTCTGCTGTTTTTCTGATCCCCTGTTCTCTTGTTCTACTGGAAGACGGGCTCACCAAGCCAACCAGCAAAAATGCTGTGCCTCTCAATGGTTCAAAAGTACTTTAAACTTTCTGGAGCTTTCTCATCTCCTCAGAAAATCCCAAGTGATTTCAGGAACAAACTACTATGGTATTCTTAAAGTGTCAAATGTTGTATGCCAGCCCTGGGGTAGCATTTTTTTGGTTTTGGTCCATGATCAGAGCTTTACGATTGTGGCAAGTTTTTTCACATCAGCCAAAACCCTCAATTTTTTCTTAATTTTACTGAAGGGTGATTTACTTAACATTTTGTGCCATAAAAGCCATCTTGGCAGTCTCATGCTTGGCTTTAGGTCACTCCACAGCCATTTTGTCCTGTTGATCCTGTGACGCAGGATGTTTTTGCTGGTCTTGTTGGTGCCTGATCCACTGCTCTCCTGTTACCACTTCACTCTTTCATCCTGCACAAGTTTCTGCTGCCTGTTTGTCGGCGTCACAGGTTTTGGGACCAAAACCACACCACGTGGTCTGTAACAGTATGCACAACCATGTCTTGAGGGCCATTGTTTTTTTGTTTTGTTTTTTTTGTAGTTTTTTGTTTTAATAAAAGCCTTTGCTTCTATTTTGGAGGTGTGTTTTTTTTTTTTTTTTTTTTTTGATATATGTATTCATTGTCTGGGTTTAATCCTCCTGCATATTAACACAAAAGTATGGCAAACCACTATGTGAAATGCTGCACTGTTGTGGGCTTATGGTTGGCATCTTTTGAGCAGAGGCCAACTCATGGGTTCTTTATTCAATCTGGTGGCCTGTTTTGGTATTTTTTTTTTTTGCTTTAAAGAGCCATATTCTACCCAGGGAAGAAAGGTTTAGGATTTTTTTGTTTTTGTACCGTGGGTTCAAAGCAGTGGCACTGCCAGATTCTAAAGGTCCAAAAGCCGTGCAGATCTAAATATGTATTATGAACACAGTAAATGGGAGTGAAAAGTAACACTTAAAGGTATAAAGATTAAAAAAGGGTGAACACATAGTTCTAACTGGAAAGAGCCCACAATGATGTTTAATCACTTTGTTACTGTCTGTATCTTGTGTAATGATACCTAAATTCTTTTTTAAATAAAGACCATGATTTTTACTGTCACTGAACCACTGTGTGTCTCTGGATTCTGGAGTCTCTTCTGATTATTGCCATTTAATTGAGGAATTATCTGTTGTGTGGTTTCTAGAAAACAAAGACTGAATGCTCAAACAGTCACTGATATTTAATTTCGAGATAGACATCAGTTTGTCAGGAAAAAAATTCTACTTTGACCTTTTAATTTTCAGTTATGATAAACATACAAGGATTTAGAACTTATTTCAGATGAAAATAACTAGGATTTTGAAAAATGTAAACAACATTCTGATAAATATTAAACATGGCATACTTAAGACCCCACTGTATGTGAATTAAATAGTTTTAAATAATAGTCCAACTGTGTGTGTGTGTGTGTCATTAAAATACAGTACTGTTAACATTTTTGGGTCAATAAAACACTTCTTTTTTGTTTTTAAATATTTCAAATAAATTATTTTGAACAATGTAATCATAAAAGAATCCTTACATTTAATTGTTATTCTCAAATAACTTTTAAACATAAGAATTGTTTCTTAAATCAGCATAATAGAATGTTATCTGAAGGATCATGTGACACTGAAGACTGAAGTAATGCTGAAAATTCAGCTTTGCATCACAGGAATAAATTACATTTTAAAATGTACATGAAAATAGAAACTTTTAAGCAGTATGGCCTGGTTTCACAGACAGGTCTTAGATTAATCCAGGATTAGGCCTGAGTTCAATTAAGGCATTTAGTACCTTTTATAAACATGTCTTAGTAAAAAAAAAAAAAAAAATTTTGGTGTGCATCTTGAGATAAAACAATGGCACTGACATATTTTAAGATATATCAGAGCAAGTTGCTTTCCGTTAACAGTTCAAACATGCATTTTAGTCTGTCTGGGACTAGGTTTAAGCCTATTATTTAGTCTTATCTGTGAAACCAGGGGTTATACATTTTTTTTAATATGGGCAAACATAGTGTATGTGTACGTGTATGTGAATGACCTCCTCACAAAGACAGATGTATAAGTGTGTGTGTTAACTTATATATAAATTATATTTTGCATTTGTGAATTCAGTAATTCAGTCTAGTAGAGTGGGTCGTTCTCTGATTTCCACAGCACATCTGATGCTGGCAAGCGGTTCTTCCCCCCAAATAGACAGGGAAGTTTATGGTTGGCCTTCATCACCACAGCAACTGTGCAGGAATTTGGTTTTCTAACGGCCTCGCACCAGGGCGGGTAATCGACTGGCTGCTTTCCACTAGAGGACAGCAAAGAACAATGAGCTTCCATATCAGCTACATATAGAGGGCTGTTGTAGTCATGCAAGTATGCGCTTTTGAGAACTTACTGTTCACAGCAGCCCACTCCAAAAGGCTCGAAACACACACACTGGAAACATTCGTCATTTATCCAGGACTCCCCGATGTCAAAAACATGGCCTTTGTGTTCACAGCTGGCTGCAGTGAAAGAGTGACTATTATTACCACTTTAAGTGACAGATCATTTGATGTACATTCAAACTGCTTTCTAAGATCTGCGTTTATCTGAACCCTTTCCTTTGTATTGTTTAGTCTAGTTTACCTTTTGAATTGAAGTAGCATTCTCCTCCGCCGGATAGTCCACGACAGAGCTGGAGGACGTTAACCACGCAAAACACAGCTAGCAAAACGTTCATCTCGCTCGTCTGCGTCTAGAAGGAAAAACTGGAGGGTAAATGAGCAGCAATTGCACATTTATACTCAAAATTGAATGATAGGATTCAGATTCTGTGAGCTAGTGATATTTTTGTATTTACAAGCATTTAGATGCAATTAATTTTCTATTCCACTAATATTAAAAAGGATACTATAAGAAATCCCACAGGGAGTGTTTGTAACACTCTTGAAAAATGCTTTTATGAAATATAGTGCTGCTAGAAGAAGAAAAAAAAATACTTTTAGCTCTGGTATTGTTTGTGATTTTAAAATAAAGTTACATCTAATTGAGCATAGCCTAAGCAGTGCAGGTTTTACTTTGTACATTATCAGAATGTCAGATCAGATTGTTATTATTGAATGCTGGATAAAAATAGTATATTACAAGATGTTTACAATTTATCTAAAAGAGAGAAAGGGGATTGTCTAAAATTCCTCAGAAATATTGCAATATTAAATCGCATCTTATTCTCATATTTTTATTATCTATTTTTCCCAGTATTTATTTTGCCGTATTTGTCATAAAATTTGCATATAGCTGTGTGTTTGTAATATATTGCCAATTTATAATAAAGACTGCTTGCTGAAGCATTATGTATTGTGTTGTCTTTTATTATTATTTTTTCCTATTTTGTGATGCAATTAATGCATAGTAATTTTATCTTTCTTTTTTATTTTCATCAAGTGGGTTTCATTTTTAATCTTTTGTTATGTTGATTATTTTACTTGTTTTCATTTGAAGCACTTGGTGCTTGTTGTAATGCTTTTTATATTGTAAAGACTTTGAACTGCATTCCTTGTATGAAAGGTGCTATCAAGCCTATTATTATTATTTCGCATGTTATCTTAATAATGACTTTTTGAAAGTTGATTAGTCCTTTAGCATTACATTTTTAAAGAGATCAGTTTCTTACCTTTTAAGATCTGTAGGTGTTCCCGTCCTCTGTCCTGGTCTGGTGTGTTCTCCCTGATGCTCACAGCAGCTTTATATACCTGCATCTCTCTCCTCTCATCTTCACCTCTCCCCCCACTCTGTCATTTATGTTTATCCTCACTCTATTCTTTCTCTCTTTTCTTTCTTTCTGTGCACACAGAATGTTTTACTGCTGATAAGAGGGGTGAGCCAAAATCGCCTAAAGGACTTTTATTATTTAAAGTTTACTTGAATTATGTTTTTATATTATATGTGACCCTGGATCACAAAACCAGTCACAAGTAGCATGGGTATATTTGTGGAAATAGCCAACAAATAGTTGTATCTCTGCCTAATATTGTCCTGTCCTAACAAACCATACATCAATGGAAAACGTATTTATGTATTTCTATTTCTATTTTTTATGTATATATATATAAAAAAAAATGTTTTCATAAATTTCCAAAATTTTACCCATATGACTGGTTTTGTGGTCCAGGGTCACATATTATATATATATATATATATATATATATATATATATATATATATATATTATATTATTTTTACAACCACAATTGGCACAAAAAAGAATAAATTATGAATCATGTTTTTTACAAGTTATATGATATGATATTATTA
The DNA here is from genome assembly GCA_030578255.1 of Tiaroga cobitis. Lineage (NCBI taxonomy): Eukaryota > Metazoa > Chordata > Actinopteri > Cypriniformes > Leuciscidae > Tiaroga > Tiaroga cobitis. Next base: position 34,212,306 of record CM060609.1, read on the forward strand.
CAACCGCAATTGGCAAAAAAAATATTTACAAATTGGCATATAGCATTCAATCAAAACGTATGTTTGTAATAATATAAGCCTTGTTAAAAAATGGGTACAAAATGTAATAAACTATGAATTATGTTTTTATTTTTCCAGTTCTTTTATATTATATTATATATTTTTTCAAACACAATTGGCAAAAAATGGAGAATAAACTAGCTTCTACACTAATTTAAGTCTTGTTTATATTATTGCACTAATTACAGTACTTTTTTTTTTTATTGCTTATTTTCAGTGGTTACATAATTGTAACAATACAAGACAGGTGTCTGCTTCTGGTTTGTAGTTACCTCATACTTTGCCCTTTCAAAGGTCAAAGGTCACATTGTAACTTTTAAAAGCTGATGATATTCGACTTCACATCGGAGAGGTCACCCATGCAACAGATTGTTTTATATTATCAGGGTTGACGTCACAGACACTAAGTCTGCATGTGTGTGTGTGTAAACAGCATCTTTACACACAGTATTGTCTCTGCATGCACACAGATAAAATGTGCCGTTGTGTGTTACACATGACATACACACACAGGCAAACATGCCTGCGGAATTAATATATGACGTCACTGATGCTTTTGCATCCTTTATGTGTGTCTGAGTTGATGTATTTCGTTGTCAGTCATTAGTGATCATGGAAATCTATAACAGTCTTTCTGCCTGTGTATTGTTGTAGCATTGAGATACCGATAAACTCATTAGTTCAGGGGCTCCAGATAACAAAGTGTAAAGAGATGTTTGGGAAGACAAGATTGTGTTTGTCTAATTGTCTTTTATTGTCTGTTTTGTCTTGATCTTTGCAGCACTGCTAATGCAAACACACCTGCTGCACATTATTGTTGTAAACACACACACACACACACACACACGTTGGGTTTCCATGTTTAATGGGGACTTTCCATTGACAACTACAAACTGTATATTCTATCCCCTATGCCAACTTTCGGCATTTTCTTTTCACATTTTCAAGAAAAAAAATAATTTCTAATTATTTATAAGCTGTCTTGTTCCCAAATGTCCCCACAAGGTCAAAAATGACTGGTATTGTGGGGACTCACACCACAAACTCTTTATGCAAATTATACGTAGGCTATGACATAACAATCTTAGTGTACACTGGATTTGTTCCGTCAAACAGAACCTAAAAGGGGTGATTTATGTTTTGTAACTATCGTTCAAAGTATCAAGTTTAATTTTGAAGTTTACGTCTCTTATGCTGCATTTATTTGATCAAAAATACAGAAGAAGCAGTAATATTGTGAAATGTTTCTTCTTATAAATCTTATAAATGCCTGTACACTCACTTTTGATCAATTGAATGCATTCTTGGTAAATAAATGTATTAATTCCCTTTAAAAACTCCAGACTTTTGAACTAAATAAAATATGGAATATTACGAAACATAAAAACTACATCACATTTTATAAAAAAAAAATCAGATTCAAATTTTAATGTTCTATTCTGTTCAATTGTAATCGTATCAACCAACAGATGTGCTTTGGAAAATGTACATCTTTGATTCAAATACTTGAGTACAAGTCTTGCCCAGACTTGACTGGAAATATTGTAATGGGGCAACTTGGCAAAGCTAAGTCAGCTCTGAACTTCTTGGTCTAAACCACATCTTATTTCCTCTTCACATCACATGCTCTCGATAAAAAGTTTCCGTAGTGTCTAGCTTCAGCCCTTACTTACTTCAGCCCCAGCCAGCAAAGGTAAGTGTCTTTAAAGCAGATTTTTAAAATGAAAAATGTTGCATTAAATGAATTTATGAGACTGGGAAATGAATGCAATTTAGCAATGTAACAGTCACGGTACAATCAAACCTAAATCAGTTAAACCTAAATATTAAAATTTCCTTTTTACAGATGTCTGAGGGAAATCAAAGCGAATGGTAATACTGCATACATTTCTGTACCCATTGATTTTTGCTCCTTTTACAACATGCAGTGTCACAAGACAATGATCATTCAAATTTAAGTTAAGAGTTTCTCTATTACTTGTTGGAATTGTTTTGAAACCTTAATGGGTTTTCTACAGCGATTGCAAAGTGAGAATCGGTCATTCGCTGAGCGAGGCTGAAATAAACCATGTGACCAGCAGGAGAGAATCAGCTCTGGAGTGTCTTAAAAAACACGGCATACAGTGTAGCCTGGTAATATTCTGGTTTTATTCTGAACTTTTAAACGAACCTGAATGAACTGCATAAAACATGATGTTAAACAAATACGGAGAACAGTTCTGTTTAGGGTAATGTCTAACTTGGAAAGGTTTGTGCTGTCATCTACAAAGGCAAACTCAATGAATTCCTTAAAAAAGGCATATTTACATACCAGTAGTTGCTTAATGAGTGTTTACTGCATTCTTTACAGGAGGATCTGCCCAACATCGCTGTGTTGGCTTCAGGAGGAAGTGAAAGAGCGATGGTGGGTTTGCTGGGATCACTGGTCGCTCTGTCTCAAGATGAGCTGTTGGACTGCATGCTGTATCTTGCTGGGCTCTCTGGATCTACCTGGTAAGAATATTAAAGGGGTCATGACATGAGAAACCGAATTTGCCTTGATCTTCTGGTATATAAGAGATCTATTTACTATTAAAACTTCCTGCTAGTTTCATAGCTTAAGACGTCCTCCCCATTATAAACGAAGCTTTTATTTAATCAAGCTCTAAATACAGCTCGTTCTAGATCCTTTGAACTTAGTGACGTCACGGTACGAAGTGACGTACCCGTCGTTTGCATATGACCGCCTCCAGCGCAAGACAACTACGCCTCATTTCGCTCGATGGTGTTTTTAGCCCCCAATGGCTCCTTTCAGGCAGCTAACCCTAACCTCATCCCTAAACCTACCCATCCCCTCGCTGTCTGGAAGGCGCCGTTGGGGGCTAAAAACACCAAACACCCCTCAGCTCACATCATCGCATGCGTTGACGTGCAGCGAGTGGGTCTGTTTACAAGATGACTGCAATGCCACGCAGATGTGCTGTTCCTGGCTGTGGACAAACAACATGTTTGAATGCTGCCGAACGATCCGGACGTCAGGGAAAGCAGTTGTGATCAGTTTTTATTTGCAGCATATGCAGCCCGCCAAAGCCTTATTTGTTCGGTGAGTGATGTAGATGAGTGTGACAGAGCATGTTCCTGAAAGAACGAGCAGAGAGAGAGAGAGAGAGAGAGAGAGAGGCACCTTCAAACTGTCTTGCTCTCCCTCGCGCATATGAATCAAAATCAATTGAGAATTGACACGATGGTAAAAGATCGGAAGACCGAAGTTTCACGTGGCGGAGCATTGTGTACATGTGATACAAAATGATTAACGTTAATAATTTATGCATAAGCAGTACTGACGTTAGCCAATCATAACAATGGGCGTTAACACTGAACTCTTAAAGGGGAAACACCTCCAAAACAGACTGTTTGAATCAGAGGGGGAGAAACAGGGTGGGAAAAGGTCATAAATCACTACATTTTTTAATTTTTTTGTACAAAAAACTATATTAATACTATAATTGCACCTAAGGGAACATAATAAAACAAAACAAAAAACCATGTCATGACCCCTTTAACAAATGATGAAACTTTTCTTCTTCATAAGGTGCATGGCGTCTTTATACAAAGTACCAAATTGGTCCAGCAAGCTAAATATAGTGAAGGATGACATCGAACAGAGACTTCTAAATGGAGACGTCAGATTCAAGGACAAATTGTCGACACTCAAAAAATACTACAGACAAAAAGACAATTTCAGTCTGTCAGACATCTGGGCAGTGCTGGTTATTAGCGAGATTGTGAAAGAGGTAAGAGAAAGGGATATCATGTTTAATGCAATCATTTAGCACATTTGCAGAATTTGATAATATTCTGCTTTTTAAAGAGTGGAAAGTAATTTTGATTATTTTATTCTATTGACAGTCTTGATTTTTTAAGTAAATATTTACCAGATAATATTTTATAATATGGGTTTTCAGACATGAACATTTGTGTTAATTTTTCATTAGCATAAGTGGAACACTGTATTTACCTTGTATTGTCCTGTGTGGATTTTCATTTACAATTCTTCCAGATTATATTCTGTAGCTCATCAGAAAGTGGGTAGCTTCTAACTTTTGAGAGACAGAGACTTTCTGTCTCTCTTATCCATAACATCCACAGACAAAAAGGGCAAAAATAACAAAACATTACTTTTAACTTTCATAAAAAGTTGTACGTAATATAACAGTGGCCAGCCATTTTGCCGTGGCGTCCATGGAGCGATTTGGGATTAGGAGCCTTGCTCAAGGGCACTTCAGTCATTTCATGCCGATATTGAGACTTGAGCCCGCAACCTTCGCGTTACAAGTCCGACTCTCGAGCGTTAGGCCAATATTTTTTTGTTTTTTGAGTTCTCAGTGAATAGAACGTTCAAAGGAACAGCATTTATTTGAAAAGACAGTCACTTTTTAACGGTAGTGAATTTTTGTACACAGACACACACACACACCAACAGACACACATTATTTACGAAACTATTTGCGCTGATTTGAAGTTTTTCTACAGATAGATAACTGTACTATTACCAGTCAGAGGAGCCAACACAGCAAAGATCCTTATCCCATCTACACCGTGACTGATATGCAAAGCAGATATGATAAACTAGAAGCAGGTAATATCAGTGTGTTTGTGCGTTGTATGTCTTTTCACTATTTCTGAGACTTACAGTGTTCTGCCATAGAGAAATTTGTTGAGATCACGCCACATGAGACTGGCTACTCCATTAGTGGGGCCTTTGTAGATACTTCCTGTTTCGGAAGTCAGTTTGACCAAGGGGTTCAAATAAAAGGCCAGCCTGAGATGGACATGCTGTTCTTGCAAGGTGGGCTGAAACAACACATACTTGTTCATCTTTTAGTTCACCTCCCATTCACTTGTCTATTTAGTTGCTTGCTGATTTTTTTTTCTGCAGGTATGTGTGGTAGTGCTCTTGCTGACCTAGAAAAAATACTGGAGGCACTGTTACATTTCATCAAAGGTAAGTCCACTTTGTTCATATTTGCCCAGTTTAAAAAAAAGACATGTCTTAAGCCTAGTCCCAGACTACAATGCTTGTTTAAACTACCGATTCTTAACTGAAAGCAACTTGCACTGACATGTCTTTAAATATGTCCTGACATGGTTTTATTTCAAGATGCACACCAGTAATGTTTTTCTAAGGCACGTTTATAAAAGCTACTTAAAGGAAGGGTATGTGATTTGCTACAGAAACATTATATATATACACACATATATATATATATATATATATATATATATATATATATATATATATATATATAGGGTGAATTAAGGGTGATTGGGACATAAGGTCGAATGGGACAGTATAACCATACATAGTTTATTTTCTCACCTAATGAGTGAAAATAAAAACTTTTTTTGCTGAGCCCTAGCTGTGAGACCACATAATCAAAATTGGTGCCCTTATTGGTGTGACATCCTGTAGGTGGGCGGGGCAGGCATCAAACAGGAAGTTGACCCTGAAATACATGAACTGATGATTAGCTTTTGCTGATTTCATAATAAGGTCCTAAAATTGTCGTAGCTACTATATTGTACAAACTTTTGATGGAAACACGAATATGATGCACTAATGATACAAAAATGTGTTAATATCATGTTTCTATTTTCAAAAATAGGTTGTTTTTATTTTGTTTTTATTTTGACAGTAGGCCTATGATTTTGGGTGATTGGGACAGTGCTTAAAGGCTTTGCTAATTAAGAAAATGATTAACCTTGCAATAGAGAACCATTGTTTATGCTCTGTATGCTCTAAATCAGTGGTTCCCAACCTCTTTATTTGTGTAAGCCCTAATTAACGACCTAAAATAAAATAAAACGACCTAATTCTGAAAACAGAAACATTAAAGTTAACAATTTTTTACTGATTGTGTTGCAGTAATAAACCATTTGCATGTTTCCATTAAAGGTTTGTGCAGGTTAAATGTGTTTGTCAAACATCTTCAGTAGCCTATTACAGAAATATATCATGTGTTGGGCTGATGTTTTAAATTTATGGCAAGAAACCATTTCAAATTCAAAAACTGTCCCATGCGGCATATTAATTATATAGAATAATATTTATTGAACAACCATTTTTAAATTAACAACAATTATAAAAGACAAAGGAAATAAACACAAACACAAACGTACAAACAGCACTCTAGTACAGATTCAAGTGAAATATAGCCAAAATATATTTTGAATATATAAGACTGGCCGAGATGACGCTTATCTCTGCGGGTACATGAGCGCTGAACGGCCGCTGACGGGCTGGAGCTCGAACCTGCGAAAGCTTCTGCATCTGAACAGATCATAAAATAGGCACTAAGATTATGTAGGCCTATTAGTCACGTATTTGAGGTCTAAATAACTACATTCTCGCCTAAAAAAACTACATTTCGTGACACAACTACAGTAGTAGACTAGCTATTAAAAATATTGTGGATTTGCTCAACCGCCATGACGGGTGCAGCAAGCGGAGTGACACGTAAAACGATACTGCTGCAAATATCGCACTGCTGGAAAAGGCTCTCAGCCAAATCAGATTCCAGAACCATAAAGAACCGTTGTATATACATGACGTTATACTCTAAGCGATTTGTGACTAATCAACACAACAAATCAACGGCAAAATGAATCTACAGCAGTCAAGTAGTACAGGTCAGAGCTCTTTTAGTTGTTTATGTTCATTATCATTGCAATGTTATGTGCTTTGAGACATGAGGTAGTTTAACTGACGCTTTTATTTGCTCCCTGCTGTGCACGTTCATGTGTGTTGAAGGAGGCGTGTCTTTGGAGACGCTCTGAAGGAGGGTGGGATCTTATGCTTTCAAACCTAGCTCGCTATTGCTATAGCCTCTCTGAAAATTGCCTATCCTACCTTTAAATGTCATAGTTTAAATAAGGCCTATACTCCTGGCTTAATCTAAGCCCTGTTTGTGAAACCAGGCCATTGCAAAAAAACTGTAATATTGTGAAATAGTATTACAATTTGAAATAACTGTTAATACATTGTTTGTAATATGTTTTAAAATGTAATTTTTTGTGATGTTGCAAAATGTAAATATACAACCTGTTCTTTTTAGTCCTAATGTTGCATGAGTTGGACATAATGGGTGACCAAGCATCTTCAGAAATAAATCAAACAGACGTTCACTCCCACAGTGATCCACATGTGGACGAGGCTGGCAAAGTGCTTTTGACACTTGTGGAACTGAATCTGCTGGTCTTAAGGGAGGAAGACCCTTCATCTCACATTCAAACTCTGCTGATTGACTCACTGAGTATCCATCACATTATATCACATTATATCCAAAACATTGAGTTACGTGGGTATGAGAATGAGAAACATGCTTTATTACTTTGATTAAACCCACTTTAAAATCCTGCCAACTTTAGCCTCAGATCCACTTCAATGTGTTCAACGTGTGCTAGAAATTCAGTGCATGATATAATTATGCTGTGTATTTCAGAAGAGCTGGACAAAGAAAAAAAAGAGAAACTAATCACCATGTCAAAACACATGAATAAGAATAGCATTAAGGATTACACACATTATATATGCAACCTGCAATCATACTGGAATCCGACATGTGAGTTTTCCCTTTTTTTGCATATATGCGACTCAAACTTGTAATCTATTCTGTAATTTGTTTCTGTAATTGATATTGTGATCAGTGGAGTAAGAAAAGCCAGCTGATTTAGTTATTTTACATGTTGGTAAAAAAGGACCTTTTGCATTTAGTATAGCTTTTGGAAATCATTCTTTTATTTTAGGCAAAGAGATATGGACTATCATTGGTAAATGCATTGAGTTAGTTACTCTCTGGATCTGGGGCACAACATACAACTTTCTGTACAACATGGCAGGTAAGCTAAATTATCACGTAATAAATATAATTGATTAAAACATAGTAGTAAATATTAATAGTAAAATCTATCAAATATAACATTATATATAATAACAAATTTAATATCAAACTATAGAGTTAAGTGCACATTACGTTTAGTAAACTCTGGCATAGCAATGGCAGCATGTCTAAATGGCCGTAGACTTATTGTACTCTATTTAAAGTCAGAGGTAAAGCTTCATCTCTTGGAGATGTCTAGCTGTTGTCTTTCTACAAATGTCTTATATTGCAATTTAATTAAATGAAGAAAGATTGAAATATTTTACCATCATCCTCAGCGGAGAAGGTTCCACTTCCCCCCTCCATCTTTAAAGAGGAAAAGAGGTGTTATGTTGATGCTGGGTTTGACATCAACTCACCTTTTTTACCACTGCTGAGGAAAGAGAGAGACATTGACATCCTTCTCTCCCTCGATTTCAGTGAGACAGATCCATTCGAGGTAGAATGATTGCATACTGGTTTTTTTTCTTATTAACCAGAATGGCGTATACTAATTAGTAATAATGTCCCCCTCCATGCACATTCTCTTTTATAAACACTGTTTTTAATTCACAGTCATTGATCAAAACCGTAGATATGTGCAAATACCTACACATTGATTTCCCTGAAATCCCTGAAGTATCAGAAGAGGAGAAATCTGCTCCAAAGGACTTTTATGTGTTCGAAGGCCCCAATGCACCAACTGTAATTCATATTCCTCTATTCAATATCAAGAATTGTGGTGATAAAGGTAATTGTCCAACTACTGCTTTGTGATTGTTGAAATGTTCAAATTGTCATATTATTATTATTATTATTAATAATAATGACAATAATAATAATAATTATTAATAATGATCATAATTATTATTATTTATATAGTTAATAATAATGTATAAATGGATATTTATTCACAATTAAGGATTTTATAATCATATTAAAAACTGCAATATGCAGAAGAGCCAATCATGAAAGCTCACAAATGTCCTAAAATGTCTCTTTTAATAGAAGAAATTAGAAAGTGGAGGAAAAGATATAAAACCTTCCAACCACCCTACCACCGTAAAATGGTCGATGACCTACTGGAGAAAGCTGGAATGAACATCAAAAATAACACGGAGAACCTTCTGACAGTGATCAAACGAAAGACATCACATTTTAGTTCCATTTATTGATTCTCAGGTGTGACTTGTCACATCACAATGAAAACTCACTGGCTTTAGTTAAGGAGAGGTAGAATGAGAGGGTTTGTTTGTTCAAGAGAGAAAGAGAGAGTGATAGAGACACAAAATATGCATATAAAAACATTTTGTGGAACATACAAGAGATATGGAATTGTATTTGTTGTTAATTGGGTTAATGGGTATGAATATAGGCCTAATAATGCAAGTCCCCCTGTGGTGAAAATCAGGTTTTTAATGTTGTTTATGTCTATCTGGTGTTTTTTAATATGCATTAAGACAAACACCATTGCTGAGTATTTTCTCCTTAAAACTGCAGTGAAAAAAAGACGATTTGAAATCGATGGTGTTTCTTATGTCACAAACCAACTTGTAACCAATCACGTCAAGGTGAGGGCAGGCTTTAGCATATCATTAACTATAACTGTTCTGAAGCAGTGAAGTCACAAGAGAAGTCTCAAGGAGATGATATAAAAAATCTGGGACATTTAGTAATATATCGGGTAAATTAAGTATTTGACGTATATTACCTTATTATGATGAACTATATGCTTTTCTCCACTGACTTTCTATGATGTTCAGAGTGTTTCTAAAGATGCTGATTATTAGAAGGTAGCTGTCTGACTCTGACATGGTGAACGAGAACATGGTTTGTGTAACATTAGCAACACATTAGCTATTTGATAACGTAGTCAAGCCAATTGCTAATTATACTAATTGCCATTATGTGTCCGACGTTGTAGAGACACATTACCATTCTTTCTGATACATCGACTTGTAGACAAGCCCGTATGAGTGAGTGGAGGCGGGGCTCATTTGCATATTCATAGATCCGCATATACTAAATGTGTGTAGTTACATTCAAGCTATTATAATTTTAAGGCATGAATACAATTTTCACAGTAAAAAAACACTTAAATATGTCATTTTGGTGATCAAAGATGAGTTTTAAGGGATACAATTATTGACTAGGGGACTTTAATATATCCTCAAATCTGTGACTGACTTCTTATAGGCTATTCAAGTTCCTTTAAAAGTTTCTCCCACAGCTTTTGCCATGAAGCAACAATGGGTCTTCAGCCTAATGAAAGCACATCTGTAACCACGTTGTAACTCGTTATCATTTTTCTTCACTTGTCCTTCAGTTCCTCATCTGCATTTGTGTGAAATTATCACAGATTAGTGCATTAGAAGCAAACAAGAATATTAGAAATTGCTGTTGTTTTTATATTAGTTGAGTTGTTTTTTTAATTATAATCCATTAAATAGATCATTTGTGATGCTGTACTTTGTATAGAATAGGGTTTGGGATATGGGAATAAGTGATGAGTACAGAAGTAGAATTCTTAAGAAATAGATATTTTTTTATTTTAGTCATCTCATTCTCAAAGTAGCAACATGTATAAATACAAACACACTCATGAGATCCACTGAGCAAAATTTGTAAGATACTGTAAATCCAATAAAACCCGCAATAAAACTGACCAAAAAAGTATACTCTTCAGTTGTTTTCTGTAGAGAGTGTCCATACTTTACAAATTTTATTTAGCAGATGCTTTTAATCAAAGCAGTTCGGCAATAATAACAACCATCCACAGAGATGCTATGGGTAGTTTCTGGGAGGAATGTATAAATCCATAATTTTAAAGCTGTTGAATGGTTGACACTGCTCTCACTAGACTTTTCCTTGAGGCAAGACTGCTGTAGCAGTGACTGCTGTGTTTTGAATTTGAGGGCAAAGATCCCTGTAATAAAAAAGACAGATATAAAGATAAATTAACTCTGACCGCAAGATTATTTTACATATCCTGGTGACCATCAACTAATCCATATCTGTATTCAGAAAGAATCATTTCTTCAAAAACTCACTTTAAGGTAGGATCCTTCTCAAGGTCTTGTGAAGGAATCTTCGCATGGGCACAGACTGGACTGTGCCCCTGGAGCTGCTGTTTAAGGTTATTCATTTCTTCACTCCATTTTGTCTTTTCACCAGCAAAATTACCTGAATAAGAGCAAGAGAGAGAATTATCGACACCCCTTTTGTTTGTAATTATATGTTTGCTTTATGGGAGACCACAAGGGGGTGCTAGTGGGTCAGTAAAATTAAAAAAATTTACAGTTTAACATAATATAATTATAAAAACATTTACTGAAGTTGATAGTATTACTGTTTCATTCTTCATTTTCTAAGGATAGTGGGTGGAAAATGTTATTTTTTAATTATTTAATTAATACAAAATATTAAATTATAATAATTAAGTCAAGTCAAGTCAAATATATTTATATAGCACTTTTCACAATACAGATTGTATCAAAGCTGCTTCACAGTATCAATCAAAACAACTTAACAATGTTTGTTTATTACTGGAAAAAAAGACATCCAAGTTTGGTAGAGCTGATCAATGGTATGATTGGTTAATTAATTTGAATATCCCCAACTGAGCAAGCCAAAGGCAACAGTGGCAAGGAACCGAAAAACTCCATCCAGTGACCTAATGGTGACCCAATGGAGAAAAAAAAACCTTGGGAGAACCCAGGCTCAGTCGGGGTCCTTTGGTGGATCTGGATATCCTAGGAATGACCAGAAGCCTCGAATTTAGTGATCTTAAAGAGCGCGATGGATTGTAAGGCGATAGAAGATCCGTTAAATAGGCTGGAGCTAAAACATTTAGAGCTTTATAAGTCAAAAGCAATACCTTGTAATTAATACGGAACTTTATAGGTAACCAATGAAGTGATGATAAAATCGGTGTTATATGATCAAATTTTCTTGATCTAGTAAGAACTCTAGTGGCTGCATTTTGGACTAACTGTAGCTTGTTTATTGAAGATGCAGGACAACCAGCTAATAAAGCATTACAGTAATCTAGTCTCGAGGTCATGAATGCATGAACTAACTTTTCTGCATCAGAGACTGATAGCATATTACGTAGCTTAGCAATGTTTCTAAGGTGGAAAAAGGCTGTTTTTGTAACATATGAAATATGCTTTTCAAAAGACAGGTTGCAGTCTAATGTAACACCCAGGTCTTTTACTGTAGCGGATAAAGTAACAGGGCATCCTACTATGTTAAAGTCGTGCTGTGAAAGGTTTTGTGGACGGTTTTTACAACCGATAAGTATTACCTCTGTCTTGTCTGGATTTAATAAAAGAAAATTACGCGTCATCCAATCTTTTATATCTTTAACACAATCTGTCAATTTGGATAATTTAGCGTATTCATCTGGCCGTGATGAAATATATATTTGAGTGTCATCAGCATAACAATGGAAACTATTTCCATGTTTCCTTAGAATATTACCAAGTGGCAGCATATATATTGAGAATAATAAAGGGCCTAACACAGATCCCTGCGGCACTCCATAGTTTGCCGAAGTTATGATCGATTTTTCTCCATTTAAGTAGACGAAATGGTAGCGGTCAGATAAGTATGACCTGAACCAGCTTAATGCTTGTCCTTGAACACCAGTGTAATTTTGTAGTCGATCTAAGAGTATTGTGTGATCTATAGTATCGAACGCAGCACTAAGATCAAGTAAAACTAGTACTGAGATACAGCCTTGGTCCGAAGCTAAAAGTAAATCTTTTGTGATTCTAACAAGCGCAGTTTCAGTGCTATGATGTGGCCTGAATCCAGATTGAAACTTTTCATAGATGTCGTTTTCTCGCAAGAAAGAGCCGAGTTGAGCGGACACAACTTTTTCTAATATTTTTGACATAAATGGAAGATTCGAAATGGGTCTGTAATTTGCTAAGTTATTTGGATCTAATTGTGGTTTCTTAATAATAGGTTTTATAACTCCCAGCTTGAACGTTCTTGGCACATGACCTAAAGATAAAGATGAGTTAATAACATTGAGAAGAGGCTCTTCCACTATAGGTAACACTTCTTTCAGTAGTTCAGTTGGTATAGGATCTAATAAACATGTTGTTGTTTTAGATGAAGTGATAAGTTTATTTAACTCTTTTTGTTCTATGGTTGTAAGGCATTGTAATTGTTCTTACGGGGTGATAATTGCGGCTGAATTATAAGGCGCGAGCTAAGATTGAACGTTTACGATTTTAATTCTGATGCTTTCAATTTTCTCGGTGAAGAAGTTCATGAAATCATTACTACTGAACTGTAACGAGGTATTTTGTTCAGTCGACGTCTGTTTATTTGTTAGTCTAGCCACGGTATTAAATAAAAACCTTGGATTATTTCGGTTGTTTTCTATGAATTTGCTGAGGTGCTCAGCCCTGGCCGTTTTAAGGGCCTTTTTATAACGTGACATACTGTCTTTCCACGCGATTCTAAAGACCTCTAAATTAGTTTTTTCCCATTTACGCTCTTAATTACGGGTTTCTCTCTTTAAAACATACGTAGTATTATTGTACCATGGTGCTATACTTTTTTCTCTGACCTTTTTTAATCTAATGGGTGCAACAATATCCAATGTTCTAGAGAGAATGGTGCTCATAGTGCTAGTTAGTTCATCTAGTTCATCTGTTTGTTTGGGTTCAGGCACCAGCTGAGACAGATCAGATAAGCTATTTGAGAAATGATCTATGGTGGATGGAAGAATTGTTCTACCTGGTCGATAACGTGGCGCAGCATGACATATTACAGCAGTACGTAATATGCAAGTTACCATGTAATGGTCAGTGACATCATCACTTTGTGGAATGATATCTATATCGGTTGGATCGGTTCCATATGATATAATTAAATCGAGTGTATGATTAAGACGATGAGTTGGTCCGGTGACGTTTTGCTTGACCCTGAAAGAGTTTAATAAATCTGTAAACGAAGCCCCTAACGCATCATTTAAATTATCTACGTGTATGTTAAAATCTCCAACAATTAATGCTTTATCGACGTTGACCAAAAGATCTGATAGAAAGTCAGCAAACTCTTTTAGGAAATCGGCGTAAGGCCCTGGAGGTCTATATACGGTAGCCAATGCTAGAGATAATAGGGATTTTTTTCTTACATCTAAGAGCGTAACATTTAGCACAAGTACTTCAAACGAATTAAACCTATGACGAGTTTTCTGAGTAACATTAAGGATATCTCTGTAGATTGTTGCAACACCGCCGCCACGACCGATCAGACGGGGCTCATGCTTATAACAGTATCCTGGCGGAGTAGACTCATTTAGACCGAAATAATCATTTGGTTTAAGCCTGGTTTCAGTAAGGCACAGAACATCGAAATTATTATCTGTGACCATTTCATTTACAATAACCGCCTTAGGTGTGAGCGATCTAATGTTTAGAAGACCTAGCTTTAGAAATTGTTTTTGTTCACTACAGCGAGATTTTTTGTTTTAATAACAATTAGATTTTTTCTAGATCCCGCAGTAGATTTATTATTTGATCTTAGTAAACGAGGAATAGACACAGTTTCTATGCAATGTTCTACACTAGTATTAATATCAATTAAATTGGTGCAGTAGAGACTGTGATTTGGATTTTTGGATACTAGTCAAACGTTATTTAACATCTTGGAGATGTTATCCGACAGAAGATTAATGTATTAATGTTTTGATGTCAATCAATATATATATATATATATATATATATATATATATATATATATATATATATATATATATATATATATATTAATATTATTAATATAATATAAATACTTTATAATGATAAGATGAAGTTTAGAAAGATCATTCAGAATAATTTTCTCACACATTATAAATATATATAATATAACACACAATATAATAATATAAATATAGCTGCCTTTAAAATTCAGTTCATATCATTGGTGTGGGTCCTTGCATATTTAAACATACCATCAGTGTCACTCTTCTCTTTCTCCACAGCTGTAACATCATTATTCAACCCTGCCTGTGAAACACACAACACAGAGGAAGATGGTTAGAAATGAGGACTAAACTATAGCATTTGTTACATAAAACACCCCATCAGCATGATGAGTTTCTTTAGCATTACCTAGATACCAAAACACATTTCTTTTCAAACTATTCTTTTTTTAAAGGTGTAGTAAGCAATTTCTGAGGAAAGTGGATCGGACTAAGCACCACAACACAATTGTAGCCAATCAGCAGTAGGGGGCGTGTCCACTCATGATAGGGGAGGAGAGAGCAAGAGAGGTAAATTTGAATAAAAACAGTAGAAAGAGAGATGGCTGAGAGACATTACAAAAGAGAAAAGATCAGAAGAATATATCACTGGAAAAAGAAGGGTTATGATAAGGCAAAAGCTTTAGGAACTGTGTTAAAGGTACAATATGTAAGAATTTTGTAATAAAATATCCAAAAATCACTTGCACAGTGTGATATATTTCCTGTAGTTGTGTACTTACAATATCCCAAAAGTCTCCAAAGATTTTTTATTTCAGAGAAATTCCAATTTTAAATAAGTGGCCGTCCCGGAAAAAAATGTCGCCTGTCAATGACGCAATATCCGCGCTATCCTCGGTTTCCGTTCATACTGCCATAGCCATGACGTAACTATGGCGACAGACGTGGACAACTGCGTAGTGCGTAACATTTAGCGGCACGCAGTACTTGTTTCTTTCCAACATAGACCATGGCAAGCAGACTTTGGGATAAACAAGGAGAACTAAAATGAGGATCAATATCAGCGTGGCGTTTTTGAGATGCCGAGACCGAGAGCTCCACGTCTGCGACTAACTTGGACTTTACAGAGCTTCACGAGTCACGACTTGACAGCTTTATTAGACAGGTGAGCAAATGTACATAAAACAAATCAATGTTATATAACGTTAGCTCAACATGATGAAATGTTAGAATATGGTCAGTATGTTAATCTAATGTTGATCTAGCTTACTGCTAGTTTCGTCTAGCAAATGAACTAACACGTAGTATAACATTATAACTTTCAACACATATTTAAATGCCGTTTAGTGTGATAGTGTAACGTTAGACCAAGTGAAGCAGCGCTGCGTTACCTCACAAGTTTAATTCGTCTAATAAACTGACCTGTGTGGGTAATCCAGCACTTGCGGGTAGTTCGGTAGAATTAAATGTCCTTATTCCTTTATATCCACGGGACTCGCGTGTGATATCTGTCTCTTTAGCAATCGCGACCTGCTTCATACCACTGTAATGTTAAAAAACATGAATGTTTGCATTCATCCATAAACATTATTAGATCCATCAGCTTGACAGCAAGTTCCATCATTCAGCTCATCACTGCGTCATAAACCTACGCCTTTGTTATTGTTGGAAACTGCACCCTCTTGTGGCGAAAAAAACCTACATATTGTGCCTTTAATATTAGAAAAGCTTTCCAGCGCTGGAGACCTAAGGCCTGAAAACGGACGCAGAGGTTGTGTTGTTTCTGCTCCACACGTGAGGAACTAGCCCGACGTCATCATATTCAGATTCAAGTCAGAATGTGAGTCTGATTCTGCTCCATTGGGCTGTGATTATGGGGCGTTTCAACCGAACTAGTAAAATGCCTCTGCACTCAATTGGATAGACCGAATCCCGTAGGAAGGAAGGCAAAAACATCTTTCTGATCGACAAATGCCTTGATCGCGGTTCTCTGCTCCTCTTTTAAAACGGATGCGCTGTCTACATCTTCGATAACAGACGCGATGGCTGAATCTACACATCTAAATTCTCCAGCGGCAGCCATTCTTTATTTCCATTCAACGAATTCAACCCAAGCGCTCTTGGGTGACGTGGATGATTACGTTACGGTCGATCATCTGTCCACCATCGTATAAAGCCTGCCCTGACAATTTGATTGGTCCGAACAGCTTTGGTTCGGGCATGCTTCACAACGGATCAAGTCCAGACCGAACTTCCCATCCTCAAATGTTGTGGGCGGGGCTAAGTTCGGCTGGCATCCAGGCTAGTGAGCAACATTAGTTTTGCTATGTTTCACAGAACATGCTGTTGTTGTAATGTTAGCTATAATAACAGGACAGTTTTGAGTGTCATTGTTTGTCTGAAGCTGCTGTGCTGCTGGCGACTGACAACAAGCACTTGCTTGTATATAGGCCTATCTACTCTATGTTCATTTTTGTTCATCCTTGTCATTGTTATTTAAACTTTATTTTGCTTTGCCTCAGCTATGATAAAGAGACATCCACTCTTTCATTGCGCGTTCGAGCATTTTGAGGACATAGCAATGAAGGGAGTGTATATTTTTTGTGTTGCATTTAAATAACAACCGTGTTTCTGTTACTGTACCTTTTAACAACTGATTAAAATGAAAGGTACGATGATGTTGATTAAACTTGTGTGGTCACTACCAGTTCAACAGGTGAGTTGTTGTTAGTTGTTAAACCTGCTCTATAGCTGGGTGTCAGTGCCTTGCCCAGCATATAATGTATATTTAATTATGCAAATATTATACAATGTTATTACATTTAGATATAACTACAAACATTTGAATCAGGAAAACTACAATTGACTGTACACTTCCCTGCCAGAAATGTAATCTTTTACCAAAATGTAAATCCAAGTTACTAATAGGCGATAACAGTGTATAAATGTGTAAATAGTATTTCACAAACTTTCCTTAGGAAATAATCTCTCTCTATCTCTCTCTCTCTCTCTCTCTCTCTCTCTATATATATATATATATTAGAGAGAGAGAGAGAGAGAGAGAGTATATATATATTCTTTATCTATATAAATAATATATTGATCGACATTACTCACCACTGAATCCTTGCATGCTGTAACCTCTTTGTCCTTTACCTCCTTAGCAGAGGTTAATTTCCCGACTTCATCCTGAAGTTCCTTGATCTCCTTCCCTGCGTTGTCCAATTTCAACTCTGTGTGCTGAACTGCTAAATAGTAATTTTCTATACCCAGCTCTGATTCTCTCAGTGCTGCCTCTACGAACTCCATTTCGTTTGCTAGTTTGTTTACCGACTCCATTTTAATATGCATATATCCCAGCAAGGCCATAATCATAACTATGGTTAAACACAGGATCAGGGGCCAGTATGACTTCTTCTCCATAGCTATGTGTATGTCTAAAAGATTTTTTTTTAATCAATTTATGGAGGTTGATGATCAGGTTTGATTTCCTATATATATCAGTTCTGTTAATATAATCCTTTAGATGTCTTCAGTCGAAGTAACATGCATGTATATGATGAATATAGCTGTTTGATCTCTAATAGAAAATACAGAGAAACAGAGAAAAAATATTAATTTAAAGTCATATAGATACCTTTTTAAAAACAATGAATTTACAGTTATAATGTCACATTTAAGACACTTTAAAAAAATAACGAATTTACACTCATAACAATAGGCCTATTTTTTTAGACAACAACAATCAATTTACAGTCATAATGACACATTTAATAAAAATTATTTGAATGATTATAAATAGTCTCAGTCATAGAAGTCAAGTGTGAACCAACCAACCAACCAACATAAATGTGGAGGTAAGGATATCCCTTTCCATAATATAGTATTTCCTTTTACAACTCTGCTGAAAAAATTGCTAAGACCAGCAATGGAGCTTATGGCTGGCAGCAGATTTGCTAAACCTCTCCCAGACTTGCTAAACTTGCTAGTCTATGCTGTCTAAGTTGGTCTTTAAGTAGCCTACCACAAATAAAACAGAAAACCGGAAAATAGAAGACCAGCAAACCACCTTAGGCTATATTTTTCCTGCCATCTGGAGCCATACACTCGATTCAAAACGTTTGAATGTAAAACAAATTAAAATGCAAAAACATGAAATGCTGTCCTGATGTGAATTATTAACTTGTAGTATAATATTTTGTAATTATTTGACATAGCCTACATATTAGAAGCTTATTACATAGCTATTTCAGCACTACAGGCTACAAGAATAAGAATGTCATTCGGATGAGTGGAATGAAACTCACCTTCGCCAAGAGCAGGACCACAGACAGACAGCAGGACGCACACAGAAGAGTATCGTAGTTGCTAAACAAAGGTTGGTTGGGAGTGGACAGATATTAAAATGGCGCTCACTGAACACAATATCACAAAAGATAAGGCGCTTTACAGGTAGCCTACATAGTAAAGCCCTATATAAATGCCTTATTCATTCATTCAAAAGAAGCATAAAACAACAGAAAATACCAAGATATATTATCTCTGTAGTAGGCCTACACCTTTACTCTTATTATACCGCGATCTTTCCTTCCCTCTTAGTCTTTCAAATGTGACCAGTCGGACCAGTTAAGCAACAAATATGCATTTACAGTTTTATATTTCTAGCAATGACACGTGACCCATTTGCAAAATGAAATTGGTTTCTCACAGTCAAATGACTTTTAATTGCTTTACATGTTTCAGCAGTTTCTAAAGGGGAAACTTTTCAATTGAATTTTGCACCTTAGATTCATTTATTTACCCCCAGTCATGGTAGCACTTTATTTTACAGTAGCTACTGTTCCCCATGTATATTATAATTAAAATAAGTTACCTTATATTACCCATACTTTCTTAGATAAGTATGCTGTAACATGTAATTGCATACTGTAAAATAAAGTGCACCCCTATATTTTTACTAATAAAATATATAATTGCATAATGTATTGTTTTTTTACATTCTGAAAATAAAAAAGCACATAAAAAAGCCTAGGCTACACGATTTTTTATTGTTCTTTTCTGTTCATTCATATAAGTTTCTAAATCCTTTAAAAATAGCTTTGAGTATGAGGAAGTATGTTTTGAGAGACCAGTCTACTCCTACGAAAAGACCCTGCCTCCACCAAGGCGTGAATTGTGGGCGTGGCTATCTGTTTATGTTTATGTTTTTTTGTTTTTTTTTTTGGGTGGCGCTGTTGCAGAAATGACATAGGCTAGCTAGCCTTCTATAGGTTTTCGATTGAAAAAATAAATGTTAATTACGAAAGAAACTGTAAAGTTGTGTAAAGTTCAAAATTATATTTGATATTATTAAGTGTCTTTTGCACCCTGATACAGTGTTATATTAACCCTGATTCCTATACAATATGTTTGTCAATGTTTACATTGCTGAGGGACATTAACATTCTGTAACACAGTTCTGGTATGAATGATTGGGACATTTTGTCTGTTGTAATAGTGTACGAAACACATAACATTCTTTGTTCTTCTCTTACCAGGTATGTGCTGTAGACTGTGCCACACCTTTTTCTTTTCTTTTTACTGACATAATCACCTGCAGTGAAAATACCTTTACTGAAAGCTTTGTTCGATAGTCTAGACTCCATTTAAAGAACAAGCTTTTTTCAGCAGATAAGTGTGATCAACCTTTGAGAATGATCTTTCCTGTAAAGTTGGAAAACTTCAATTGCTTTCTCTCTCGTGTCATTCATTAGTGTCAATTGCAATGTTGTGGTAATTGTTTAATATCCATATAAAGTCAGCAAATAATGAGTATTTTGGGTAAACTGTTCCTTAAATGACAGTAACAAGTACTTATTTCTAATTTCAGGTGACAATTACTCTCCTGCAACAATGACGTTTACGTTCAACTGTCTGGAAATGTTCACCCAGCATAAAGTAGGTTTACAATATTCCACACTGGCAGTTAGTGAGCAGATGGCAGACATGATTATGGAGAACCAAACCTGCAGAAATGAAATAAATACATATATAGATACATAAATAATTGTAATAATAACAAAATAAATAAAGGACTACATTTATTGATAAAACAAATATAATATATATTTTTTTGTATTACTTATATTACTTTTTCCCTTTATTTATTATTATTATTGTTATTATTTATTTTTCCAATGTATTTCTATACTTTTTTTTACTTTTCCTAAATTAATTTATTTCCAGATTTATTTATTTTATACATTGTTTTTCACAGATTCACATTATGGCGAATAATTTTGTAGCAAGTGTCCACGGTTTTCCAGAAATATTTAAGAATTATTTTTAATATTTAAGAAGTGAAGGTGAAATCAAGTGTTCCTGATTTATAGCACATTGGTATTAAACACAGAAATAAAATAATGATTATCATGATCCATAGATTAAAATATCAATGTTAAAGATCTTATCTGGTTGCAACCTAACCCAAAAGTCACAATATTGCACCACTAGAGGGCACATGAATCCCACCACCCAGCTTGTGGGACCCTATAATGCTCGTTCTGAGTGCAGAGTCAATATCAGTTTGTTTAACGCCTCTTTATTCTGCACTGTAGTTTCCAGAAGAAACCATATTTTGTTTTTCTCAATTGTTCTGCAATAAAATTGGAGGTAAAAATTTAAATAAGAATAGGCTATATATAACATAAATATAATGTTTATATAGGCATATAATATAGTCAATACATATTATTTATATATTATTTTCAATATATCTATATTCAGTATATTTTATCTGATTTATTTATTTTACAATTGTGAATATCAAACAGCCATACATTAAAAAGACATGTTCTACACAGATTTTCCACTTAATTAACAAGAAAGATATTTGAATATCTGATATAATAGGCCTATAATATAATGAAACATTTGAATACATGTACATGTTTTCAATACAATTCAGTACTGGAAAGAATTCGAATGAGGTACATTTCTGTAACCTCCTCAGAAGTCCATGTTAAATATGCATATGCATAGCATAATCTAATTTGGTTTCTTACGTTTCCATAGTAGTCACATAGGCTATTGTTATTTAACTTAGGCCTAAAA
Source organism: Tiaroga cobitis (assembly GCA_030578255.1). Taxonomy (NCBI): domain Eukaryota; kingdom Metazoa; phylum Chordata; class Actinopteri; order Cypriniformes; family Leuciscidae; genus Tiaroga; species Tiaroga cobitis. Next base: position 34,234,080 of record CM060609.1, read on the forward strand.
TATTTAGCCAACAGAGCTAATTTAAATAAATTGAATTTGTTTTCAGTCTAGGTTGGAAGATATTTATTGTTTTGACGCATGAGCAGGCCATGACGTTCGAAACAGTTTGCCAAAGTGAACTTTCTGGAAATGTTTGCTCTGGCATGTAAACACCTTCGAACTACCATTGGTCTGTGGCGATTACGTAATAGGTGCTCTGAGAGGCTCCACCTTCTTCGATTTGGAAATCTTGGCCCTGTCCCAAATGGCACACTTAGGGCCCTATTTTAATGATCTAAGCGCATGGTCTTAAGCACATGGCGCAAGTGCACTTAGGGCGTGTCCGAATCCACTTTTGCTAGTTTAATGATGGGAAAAATGGTTTATTTATTTGGTTTATTTATTTATTTTGGGATTTCCCTGTAAAACCCAGTTCCCTTTCGCATTCCCTTTAAAAGCCAGTTGCGCTCGCACCATGGCGGCTTCGCTGTTTAAAAGGCAGAATTTGCAAGCGGAATGATTGAACTTCAGAGAGCAAACGGATCTGCTCATGCGCGAGGTTAAACGGGCACTTGGCAACTATTTCAACTTAATAAATTCATTTGAATGGTTCAATAACCTGTTCTGGAGAGAATGGTGACTTTCCACGCTCCCCCCAGCGTTCCCAGGTGGAAAACCAACCTTGCAACATCGGGACTAACGTCCCGGTAAGTTGGAAATAGGAAGTCTCGTGAGAAGCGAGAACGAGCGAGAACGAGCGAGAAACACGAACTGCTTTATGGCAATTCGACATAATTCTATGATACTGTGTATGATGTATTACCCACCTCGGTAGACATAGCTCCACACAATAAAGTTGGCCGGCTCCGATAATAACAAATGCACATAAGCAGCGGTAGAAAGCGGGAGGAAGTTGCCGCAAGTGAGTTTTTTTTTTATGACAGTGTTGTGAAAAATACGGAGCTCGATGAAAAAACATGCGACAAAATCAGCGAAGAAATGGCTAGAGTTGCCATGTTCCCCTTTAAAGAGTGCAAGCAGACCATCTACGGGACAAACCGGATTCCACCATATCTTTACGTACACAATATTAATCTTTTACATTGCAATCCTTTTATTTTTAATATTTGGCATGTTTGTGTGCTGCTGCGCGCCCCTTGTGTGTGTAATAAGCAGAGTGTACACGCGTTGTTGACCCGCCTATATAGGCGCACATTACTAACGTGCTCTTTAAATAACAAAAAAATATAACGCCATTGACTTTAGACCAGGTTTCAGTTGGTAAATGGCGCAGTCTATTTCAGTTGCTTCAAAATAGCAACGCGCCAACAATGCGCCTGGACACACCTGTAAATTTCTTCTGTTCAGTCCCTTGAGGTTGGGCGTCCGTGAGTAATAACATGAACAGACTGCCGCTTGATAGTAGAAAATGAAGTTCTAATTGAAAAAAAACCCCACTAACACTGTTTTTCATGTTTAATATTGTAAAGCTGCTTGCTTTTAAACAATCTATTGCATAAAGTGATATATAAATAAACGTGATGTCGAATTACAGCGCTCGTGCAAACATCCATCACATCGCTATGATCGGGTGCTTTCTTAACTACTGTTTTCTCATCGCTGTCATTTTTGTTGTGTGTTTATGTTGTTGTTCATAGGAAACTACACATCACATATTAACATACTCATCTAAATGCCACTTTCAGCCGCATTGGCGGCGTCAGGATGTTGGCTAAAAGTATACCGCTGCATTTCGAACTTCTTTTACCCCAAAGCGAAGAACGAAAAAGAACTGCTGTGAGTACATCGGGGCCTTAAAGCCCTCGTGATCTTCCTCTGAGTCCGCACTTTGACTGTCGGGAAGAAGCCTGCTGCGGATCTCGCTCATTGTGGGTTCTGCAAAAGTGCGCAACAAAGGCGCATATCGGCTGCAAAGGAGGCGCCCACGAGCACTCTTCAGAAACCTAAAAGGACAAATGAGACACCCTTCGGTCTTGTGGACTCGCGCACGCGGCGGCCATTGTAAGTCCACAAGACTGCAAGTGCACACAAAGGGTTCTTCTTAAGCGGAAGGCTACGTCCTAGTAAGGCTGCATATCTCGACTGCCATGTCAACAAGCTCCGTCAAAGGATGTCTGAAATATGTCTGGAGGAAAGTTTGAAGGATCCTTGGAAGGCAGCCTTCATTTCGCGTCCTTCATTCAGCTCATTTTGAAGGATGCATCAAGTGTATCCTTCACATCTTTCAACAACCCACAATCAATGCACACATTCCAATTCACAAAAAAGAACTGACTGAAGTCTGCACTGATCTTGTCTGAGTTCATTACGAAATGTAAGACAAAAATAATGATTTTGGAGATGATGATGGCATGATGCTTTCTATTGTTTTGTTGTAAATGAATCACATGATGCTAAACTGTGCGTAGTGTCAACCACTGGAAGACCACAGACAGTTGTCATTACCTGTACTGCATTAATAGAAAGGCATTATGAAGGTTTTTACTAAAAAGTATTATTATATTAAACTATAATATTAATAGAATTTCGCATCGCGAACACAGGGGTGGAAACATTTATGATGTAGCCATGCGTACTTGACTGTCTCATAGCGTTTAACGCTAAGGACTTACAAGCCTCCAATGGACTGGACTAGGAAGGACACAGCCTCACTAGGATTTAGCCTTCCATTTGAGAAACACCTGAAGTGCTTATACACTCTAAAAATGGGTGGGTTAAAAACAACCCAACTGCCAACCCAGCACTGGGTGACACCTGGAAATAACCCAGAAAATTGGCTTACACATTTTAAGCCAGCAGGTTGGGTTGCAAATTAAGTACATTAATTCAAATTTAAAAAATCCTTTCAAACTGAAGCCTTAATTTTTTTTCTTAATCTGAAAATGCCTCTTTTTGTACAGTGTAATATTGTGTCGACCTCCTATTTTTAGAAGCTATGTTTTAAATCACTAATACTAACAACTAATAAGTAATATAAATAACACTAAAACTAACATTTCATAATTTACATAGATTGTTTCATTTCATTACATTATGTTATGTAGGGGTGAATTCAGGTAAATTGGGATACTATATCACCCCCCCCCCCCCCCCCCCCCCAAAAAAATTATCTTCCAAATATCCTGAATTATGACTCTCATCATGGTTTATATTTCCCCAAGACTAAAATATAAAACACCAGGACTTTGTCAACACTGCGAAATATCTAATCTGTGTTGTGGCATGGATATCAGTAATATTTACACTTCTTGTAACATCTGTGAACTTTGATGAACTTTTGCTGCTCAGATTTGTACGCACTGTTCATAACATCACAGTATTATCTGACCTTCCAGTCGTCAATCCACCTCTTTAAATAGGCACTGACAGTCCAACTTGGCTCAAATCATTCACTTCAGGACATAAGCTGCAATGGAAATGAAAACTACACTCAGCATCATTCTAATTTTTCAGCTAACTTTAGGAGGTATGGCTTGCAAATGCGAAATATTCATAAATTTATCATAAATTGCAGCATGCAGCAATTCAGGCATATTGACTTGCTAGCAAATAGATGCGCGCATACACACACACACACACACACACACACACACACACACACACACACACAATACTAATTTGTTGTGCCCTCTCCCAAGCAGGAGGAAGGCACAATCACCCTCAGATGCAACTGGAGCCATACTTCCCTCCAGCCAAACCATCACTGGAAAACCTCAATGCCATGTGTCTACATGGAAATGGCCGTCCCAGATTTCCTGCCAGCTGCATCTCATCTTCACATTATGGATATTTTTATCGAGCGGGAACTGCAGTAAATAGAGTAGAAGCGTGGTTAAGTGAGTGCTGCCAAAAAGGTTTGTTCTATGGATGCCAGCAGATCGTTTGCTGCGCCAAACAGGCGGTGAGTACAGACTGAGAACAGGCATACTGTATAAAGAGACATACTGATCCCTATTTTCATTGTTTTTGCAGTGGGAAACTGCTTTGTCCCTTTTCTGTTTTGAGGAGAACGCCACCATGACCTTGGTCCATGAGTGCTGTAACAAGCAGGGAGAAGAAAGATGGAACTGCTTTGAAAGACAGGCTCCTAACCCCTCCTTCCAACCCCTCTCTGGTTACAGGGCCCCCATAATATCACCTGATAGGATTTTCAACTGGGACCCCCAAAACCTGTTAAAGGTCAAGATGCTAAATTATTATTTCTGAATGCCATATGACTACCTGAGCATTTGTATTTGTTTTAGCAACACAAAACGTGTGTCAATAATAAGGTAGTGCACGAGGAGTACAGAGACTTGTAGTGTATGAAGAATAAACAATGTGTCAATAATATATATCATAACTGCCTTTTTTTCCCTTAAATATCCAACATACATGTAGGCTGTACCGTTTCAAAAAGGACACATTAGGGAATGTTAGTAACTTAAAGGTACATATTAGTACCTTTTGGAAGAAGAGAGTGTACCTTTTTTTTAGTGTGTGTGTATATATATATAAATACACATAGGCCTACATACAATAGCTAAATTATTGATTACACCCCTGTATATATGTAATTTATTTTTTATAAAAAATTTGTATATATATACTGTCCTGTTGTCATGACAAAGACACTGACAGGTTATGATGTATTGGTTTATGTCAAGGTGTTACCAAGACATCTCAAACAATGTCATATTTGCATTAAAAATGTCATAATTGAGCGAATGACACTTAATGACAGTTGTCATAAACATGCACGAAACCTCCTTCATAATCATGACGTGTCATGACATAATTATGAAGGTGTCATGTCAGTCTTATGCATTTCTTTCATATTTGTTCACAACTGGGAAATAATCAAATGGGATTTCACAAACTTGATGATTTCTGCACCGTTTCGGTACCGTACATCTCAAATAATTTCTTAGAACTCCCTGCTAAAATGGGTATTTTTCTTGCTTTGTTCAGCTGCCAGAAGTGGGATACATCAAGATATTTTGTTTTTCTCAATCCAGCTCCTCAAGCATGACATATCACATTATTACCCGCAGAACTGGCTGGTTTGCAAGAAGTCATGGGAGTATTTCTCTCATGTACTTGAGCAATCCATTTTAATTAGATAAAAAAAAAGATAAGATAAGATATTTCCGTGAACCATGATCTATTTACGTATTTGAATTGCTAATAACAATATGGTCAGAAAAAAGGTTTCTGGTGGCTGATGTGGTAAATTTATGTGCTGTTAACAGCTTAAATGTGCAAATACGTTTCACAAAGTCAGCCTCATAAATCCTCCCTAAAAACATCCCCTGTTTCTCACACTTAAAATACGGGAAACATGCTGAATCAGAATGTCAGATGAGGGTTTAAAACTCATAACCCCATAACCCTCATAAACCCTGTGTAAAGTAAAAAATTAAAGTGATTCTTTTGCCATATTGTCAGGAATCAGTAAATAAAAAATGCAATTGTGTCTTTGAATTGATATCATCATTGCTAATAAAATTAGAGAAAACTGTGAATTTGTATGAAGTAACCATATTATAATTTCTGCCGCTTCGCACATGCACTGAAGCAATTGAAATTCATGACAAAAGCATGACCTAGCCTACACAAAGTTGTGGTCAGAATTATTGGCACCCCTGGTAAATATGATTAAGGTGGCTGTAAAAATAATTCTGCATTGTTTATCCCTTTGATCTTTCATTCAAAATATTTGCAAAAATCTAACCTTTCATTGAAGTAAAAGAACTGAAAGTAGGGGGAAAATCACATTATGAAATAAATGTTTTCCTCCAAAAACATGTAGGCCACAAAGAATTGTTTATGAGTTAAATATCTCTGAAGTATATATTAACATTTTTTAGCACATCAGGGTGACTAGGAACATAGCTATGACAGGAGTATAAGTATGAGGAAACACAAAGGCCAAATTCCCTTTAACATCCATCACAATGAGTGAAACCCCACGAATGCAGTTCTGGTGTGTATCAAAAGATTGTTGAGCTTCATAAGTGTTGTAAGAAAATGGCTAAGGCATTGAAAATTACCATTTCCACCATCAGGGCAATAATTAAGAAGTTCCAATCAACTAAAGATGTTACGAATCTGCCAGGAAGAGGACGCGAGTCTATCGTCCTAATGGACGGTGAGGATGAAAGTTTGAGTGGCCAAAGACTCTACAAGGATCACAGATGGAGAATTGCAGAGATTAGTTGAGTCTTAGGGTCAGAAAGCCTAAAAAAAAATCAAACAGCACCACATGTTGTTTGGGAAGGTGTCAAGAAAGACAAACTGTAAAATATTCAGTTGTCTGACACGACTGAAACTTCAAAAGGGACCAGATTCTAAGGTCAGATGAATCTAAAAAAAGAGCTTAATGGCAGCAAACCTACCAGATGGGTTTGGTGCAAAAGGGGATAAAAAGTACCCCATGCCCACGGTTAAATATACTGCTGGATCTTTAATGGTGTGAGCCTATTTTTTTGCTGGAGGTCCTGGACATCTTGTTCAGATACATGTCATTGTGGATTCTATCAAATATCAATAGATAAAAAATTAAAACCCGATGGCCTCTGCTAGAAATCTTATAATGGGTTGTGGTTGGATCTTCCATCAGGACAACGATCCAAAACAATCATCAAAATCAACAAGAAAATGTGTCACTGAGCAAAAAACGAAGCTTCTGCCATGGCCGTCCCAGTCCCCCTATAGAAAATGTGTGGAGTGAACCAGAGAGATGAAGCACCAACATGGACCGGCGAATCTGAAGGATCTGGATTATATGGAGGAATGGTCTCTGATCTCTTGTCAGGTGTTCTCCAAACTCATCCGGCATTATAGGAGAAAACTCAGAGCTGTTATCTTAGCAAAAAGAGGTTGCAAAAAATATTTAATAAAAGGGTGCCAATAATTATGGCCAACTGCTTTGGAGAAAAGCATTTATTTCATAATGTGATTTTCCCCCCATTTCAACTCTTTTACTTCAATGAAAGGTTATATTTTTGTGAATTTTTTGAATGAAAGATCAAAAGGATAAACAACGCAGATTTATGTTTACAGCCATCTTTGATCATATTTACCAGGGGTGCCAATAATTCTGACCACAACTGTATCAGTACTAATTGCATTCACTGCTATAGCTTTAGTGAACTTTGCAGAACTAGCCATTCGTATTGTGACTATCCTCTGCTTTGACTTTGAATTCATATTATGGGGGAGTTTAATTAAAGACAGATAACCGTAGGCCCTTATCTCCATACTTCAAACTCTGCTGACCCACCAACTTTGGCCCGCCTTTCATTCTCCTTCCAATCCCTTTAAATAAAGCCTTGCAATCTTTTAAAACTTCCATCAGACCTGAAGAAAACAGTGCACATTTGCAAACTGAAAAGAAGGATATTTTTACTGCAGATATTAACCAGTCATGTTTTGGAAAAGCACACTTGTGACTACTTTGATTCTTCATCTAATTTCATTGGGAGGTATGTGCCTTTTATCTACTTTATTCTATTTATTGTCTTCTTATTTTGGAGCAAAAAAAAAAAAGAAGAAGCCTTATAAGCATCTTCTAAATGAATAAATGTAAATGTATTTCTCTAATAGATAGTTGATGTTTCATTCTCCGACTTTCTTATTAATACATTTAAGATGGACCTTGACAAAAAAAGGTTACTTTTCTGCATAATATTAATATCTTGTCCTTCATCAACTCCGGCTACTTGGTTATTTTGACCTTCTTCCATTTAGTGGGACAGAAATTTTACCCTGAGGTGCTGCTGGAATCAAACTTCCCTCCAGCCAGACCTTCGGTTTACAATCTCAAGGCGATCTGTCTTTATGGCAATGGCCGCCCCAGATACCCTGACTCCAGTTTCCCTTCATCCAGTTACGCTTACGCTCGTCGTGCTGGAAAGGCAGTAAACAGACTAGAGGCTTGGTTCAGTCGGTGCTGCTATGGAGGTTCAGCCCATGGAAATGGACAGATCATTTGCTGTGCGAAACAGGCAGTGAGTACACAGAATGAGAAACACAATATATCATTTTACTATTTACATTTTGCTGAACAGAAAAACAATTGTCTTCCCCCCCCCCCCCCCTTGTTTTCGCAGTGGAAAACTGCTTTGTCCCATTTCTGTATTGAAGAGTACTCCACCATGACCTTGGTCCATGAGTGCTGTGTAAAGAAGAATGAAGAAAGGTGGAATTGCTTTCAAAAAAAGGCTGCTAACCCCTTCTACCAACCCCTCTCTGGTTACAGGGCCCCCAGAATATCACCTGATAGGATTTTCAGCTGGGACCCCAAAACCTGTTAAAGGTCAAGATGCTGAATGACAACCTGAGCATTTTTATTTGATTTAGCAGCACAACACCTGTGTCCATTAATCAACTGTGAAGTGTCAGAATATAACATGATTTTCAAATAAATTAAACATGCACAGTGTAGAAGAGCTGGAATACAACCCTGTGCATCAATTTATTTATCTAATCACATGTATTATTGTATACAGAAAACATGCAAAATGCAATGAGCAGCAGCTTGCCATCACTCAATGTATTTCCAAAGTTGTAAAAAGATTCAAATAAATCTGAAGCCTTTTCATTGTTTAACTTTGACTTTTCCTTATATATATAAATAACTGTTGCTAGTCTATCTGTATCTTTCGCATCCAATTTTTTTGCATGATAAATGTATTTTGGATCACAAATCATAAATGTATATCAGCTGCCATTCGATCTAATTTCTAAGGTAAAATGTAAAGGTTTGGAATTTAGTGAAAGATTTTATTTTAAAATAATAAACTTGTTTTTTGAAAGAAATGGTAACCTTCAATGGTTAGAATGGTGTTTCAGCTTCTTGATAATTGGTCTACACCTTATTTAGTTACATTATACAATAATAAATGTAGGGGTAAAATACCCGAACTATACCCTTTATGGAAATATAATGTTATCCCTAACCCTAATCCAGAATGTAAAAAAAAAAAAAAATCCTTATCGTTATCCTTAAAACTTGAACTAAATTGAGCTGAATAATAACCATTGTCTTCTGGGTGTTATAGCTAAATTGAACTTTGTCAACAATTAAACTATGCGTAATTGCAACATTGACACCGTTATTGATCTGAATTGAATTCACATTTAACGAAATTGAAGTGAAGTATGACTGTCTTCCATAGAGCTCGTTTCATAGGAAGTCGTTTCATAAGTGGATTTTAAGAACAGCAACACTGTTATTGGTAACGCTTTAGATTACAGCCCGGAAAGTACTGCGTAATTAAAGCAATTTTACAGCGTAACCTTCGGTAATTATAGTGTACCTATAACGTACTTACAGAACTAAGGGGTACTTATTCTACTATTATGATATAACAATCTTACATTTGTGATCAATTTAGCAAGAACATACACTGCGTACCTTTTTGAAATAATAGTGAACCAGTAGCCTACATACTAAATAGGGTTTATAAATGCATAGATATGTACCCTGTCATTTTTAAAATGTAATCTTTTCAACAAAAGTGCACTGAAAACGAAAACTATTTCAACTTTTGCTTAAATATTGTGGAAAGATACTCTTGTTTCATGTAGCTTGTTACCCCCTTGTTCCATGTAGTTACAGGGTAAGTGTGACATTGCGGGCTGTATATTAAAGTGGTGCTTGTTACCCTCTTGTTCCATGTAGTTACAGGGTAAGTACAATAAAAATGCATACACAACCTTATATCACTGACTCGGAAGCCTTTATTTATTATACAAGCACCACTTAGCTACCCTGTAACCACATGAAACAAGATATATTTCTCAGTATTTAAAAGTTCTATAATACTTACAATATAAATATTTTTTTAATTCTCCTGGTTGTTACCCCTTTATTCCCCAAACTTTACATATTGTTCCCTTATACTTCAAGTACTTAACACTATAATTACCGAAAGTTACTCTGTAAATTCCTCCTAATTACACAATACTTTCCGGGCTGTATCTAAAGCGTTACCCTGTTATTTTACTGTTTATACAAACGGCTTTGAAACAATCTATGTAAAAAATCGTTTTATATAAATGTAACTGGACTTGCAACTTCTTCCATAAAATAGTCTTATGGCAAACTTCCAGTGTATTTTCAGCTCAGTCAAAGCTTAGCTTTCTTTATGCTGTAAGGTTTGTATATGATTTGTAATAGGCTATGTAATTATTGTTGAGCATTTTTTGCCTATAAGCACATTTTATTAAATCAAAAAAAGACACTCGACGCTGTTACGTTACAGGTCCCTTGTGACCGCTTTAATTAAATTAAATTTTTGTTTCAAACCTGTATGGATTTCTTTCTTCTGCTGAACACAAAGGAAGATATTTTGGTACATTACTAAGTCAATGAGCTCCATCAACTGTTGGTAAACGACATTCTTCAAAATATCTTCAGCAAAGATATGCATACAGGTTTGAAACAACTTGAGGGTGAGTAATGACAGAATTTTCATTTTTAAGTGAACTATTCTTTTAAGTTTATAAATGACCAAATGTCCTCGGGGAAAATGTAAAAGGTTTTGAATGAAGCTCGAGTGGCATTTATCGGTCGAGCGCCCCCTGTAGAAAACAGATTTGTCCAAGAATGAGCCATTCAACTCGTTCAACACAACCACCGCCCGCGCCCATAGACGCGCCTAGCAGGACCTATGAGCAGGAGCAGGACGGGCAGGACAGAGCTGCGCAACAACGTCACTTCCGCAAATTGGGAGGAGGCTCGAGAGAAGCGAGCGAGGACTCTTCCGTGCGATTAAGCGGGTTATTTACTTCGGAATTCGGATGGACCCTGTAAAGTAACAACAACAACAACAACAATTTCGAGTACCGCAGAGATTCGCACGAGACAGCGAGCCGTTCTGTGAACATAAACAGAAGTTTAACTATAACGTTACTGTTTTTTATTCTTAAGTAAAAAACGAAGAGATTAAGTTGAGGTAAGCGCTCTTACCTGTTGTTGTTGTTTGTGTGGGTCTCTAGCCATTAATCCATTAGTATGCAAGTAAGCAAACAAACACATTTTTATATAGCGAGTGTTTTTAAATGATAAAGTAAAAGTTTTGGGTAACCAGTAACCACCACACTCATTTAGTGCATATCACGGCAAGATACTGCCACACCAAGTTAAGCAACTTTTTGTAACCTTACATCAGTTAGTTTCCTTCATGTTTGGGTTGACTAACAGATTTTATTTGGACATTGTGATCTTTCAGGGCTGTGTGTGTTGCATAAACCACAAGTGAAAACAAGCAGGACCATATGAAACTTCCGCCAGAAAATGGCTACGCCAGCTGTAGTTTCCACGGATGGAGCGAGCTCCAGTAAGAAAGCATTTGATTTCCTCTTGCTGTTTATGACACATTAGTGTAAAGTAGATTATGCTGTTTTACTGTGCTCTAGCTTCAAAGAATGATCTCACCTATAGTAAATTAGTCGTGTGGTTTCCTATAGCAACAAATGTGTAGTTAGGTGCTTTGAGCACACGTGGAACAATCACCACTGTATAGTACACTGAACGATACAACACACACACACACACACGCACACACACACACACACACACACACACACACATATATATATATATTAGTACCGGTCATAAGTTTGGAAACATTACAATGTTTAATGTTTTTGAAAGCAGTCTCTTATGCTCTCATCAAGCCTCATTTATTTTTTTCAAAATACAGAAGAAAAACTGTAATGTTGTGAAATTTTATTTCAATGGTTTTCTAGTTTAATATACTTGCAAATATAATTTATTTCTGTGATGCAAAGCTGGATTTAAATCAGCCATTACTGATGTAGTCTTCAGTGTCACATGATCCTTCAGAAATCATTTTAATATGCTGATTTGATACTGATTTGATACTTTGTTATTATCATGTTGGAAACATTTGTGCTGCTTAATATATTTTTGGAACCTGTGATACTTTTTCAGGATTCTTTGATGAACAAAAAGTTAAAAAGAACAGCATTTATTTAAAAAAGAAGACTGGAACTTAAGACTGGAGTAATGGCTGATGAAAATTAAGCTTTGCATAACAGGAATAAATTATATTTTAAAGTATACTTAAAAAAGGAAAACCATTTTTTTAAATTATAATATTTCACAATATTACTGTATTTCCTTTGTTTTTAATCAAATAAATGTGGGCTTGATGAGCATAAGAGACTTCTTTAGAAAACATTAAAAATAGTAACGTTTCCAAACCTTATAGTGCAATATACTAGGCATACAAAAACATTTTTCATTGTGTTTTATTTACTAAAAATAATATAGAATGGTCAAATTTTGCCATTTATTGGTTATCAGCCATTACATCAAAATAATTAGGCTAGCTAATTCACCCTAGATTTAGTAGTTTATTTGCTGGCAGGATGTTGTTCATTATTTTATTTTATCTTCCTTTTTTTGTTGTCCTTCAATTTAGCACACATGATGATTTTATAATTTGCAGATATCCAATAGCTCTTATAATAGCGTTTAGTGGTACATATCATGGGTGTCGGAAGCAAAAAAAAATGTGGGTGGGTCATCCTCCAGATTTTTTTTTTTTTTACTGGAGTAGATTAGGGGTGTTCCCGAAGCCAAATACCTTATCTAAAATATCTATGCAATAATGAGTGAAGTGAATGAGTGAGAGTAATGAAACGAGCGCAAATCCGTCTATGCATGCATCTCTCAGAAACCACAGCTTGGCAAGAGTAATATCAACTCAAATAGGATATTGTATATTATTGTATGAATATTTAAATGATTTAAGCTTTGTTCAATATACAGGCTACTCGAATGAATTGAATAAGCACAGCACGATCACAAATCAAAAAGCGCGTCTCCGTCTCAGCAACCAGTTCTAATAGCCTATAATCAACTAAGATTAATATACATTAAATACTACATGATGTGTCTATTTAAATGTTTTAAACTTCGTATGATGTCCCATAGGAACCTGAGACTCGCGCTTAGGTAGGGCTGTCACTTTACGTTCGAAAATCGATTGCACAATCGATCGGACCAACCAACACAAGTATCGAAAACGAAAATAGGGAATCGATTTTAACGGCCCTTTTTTTTTTTCTTTTTTTACCAAAAATGTGTTTTAGGTGGACAGATCAATACAGTACACAGAACATGTAGGATGTTGGAAAATAACAATGTCTTTTCTGTTAACCAAATGCTTTTTAATATTCGCCATTACTTCAATGCAAGTGAACAAGCGCGCCGTTATTTGTTGCTTAGTGATGTGTGTGTTCAAGTAAGCCAGAAATGCGCAGATTCTGCACAATACGCTGTATTTAATATATCATGAGGACTCACGAGTTGCGTATTTGCGCTAAATCCGCGCAGATTTGGCTTACTCGAACTTCCACAGCAAAGAAAGTGAGAAGCCTAAACATAGAAACACGCCAGATCGGCTCGTGATTTGACAGCGTTACCCGCCAAAGTTAATTTTTACCCGCATTTGGCGGGTCGGAGGGTGTTAATTTCAATCCCTGAATGTTGCGCTCCTGTTTGTCATTGTGCACGAAACTTCACTGTGCGTCTCAAACGCCCTCTTTACGCTCGTCCTAATGCCTGTTAGGTGTCCGTGGATTTGCCTATATTTGGTGATGAAAATGGAAACGTCTTTAGACATGGAAAATCGATTTTACAATCGATTCAATGAACACTTACGTCTCAAAAATCGAACAGGATTTTTTCACAAAAGTGACAGCCCTACGCTTAGGACATGACAGTTCTCCGTTACGGACGTGACCACTCTGGTAAAGCGGCACTAAAGACTGCTTTTAAACTTTCACAGAGCCCTCAAACAGAAAGCACAAAGCCTTTCTTTAAAGTGAATTTCGTTTTGTATTAATTGTATCTTCATTTTAATCAATGTTTCATTAACCAATTGCCAGGATTTAATAAATAAGAAGTAAATATAGCAGACAATAATCACGACACGGAGGCGCCGGCGCATGAACTGTAGCTCGTCTCATAAATTAACCGAAACTCAGCGTAGCCTACTTGCCTCACAGACCTAAAAAAAAAATATATATATAGAAAGCTTTTAAACAGAACAATTCAAAACGAAAGAAAACAGACTGCTCTCTGCTTACGTAATGCGTATGAAATAGGGCTGAAACAACTAATCAATTTAATCGATTAAAATCGATTATTAAAATAGTTGTCAACGAATGTCATTATCGATTAGTTGGTCTGCTTACGTCACGGGAAGCGTTTACTGGTGATTGGTTGAAACGGGCCAATCATGATGCTCTCTGTCTTACATGCGCTGCGCTTCATGAGACACACGCAAGGTCTCTCTCCCTTCGCCGATCTGTTGTGCGCGCAGAGACCGAGATCTTGTTTACAGTCTATGTTTGGAGCACAGTCTCTTCTGTCTGGCATGCGCGCTCTTGCTCGCGCGCTCTAGATTCCGGGAGTTTGAACTAATTTGCAGGCATCAGGGAGCCGCTATCAATATGCGGGAGACTCCCGGATCTTCCGCGAGACTTGGGATGTCTGTATTTTGTCTCGAGCATCAGGTTGCGCAATCAGTTCGCTCGCAACATAAGTGATGGATTAAAATAGCGCTTCCGAAGAAATAGGTTAAATTAAAACGGTGTTTACAAAGTGAAGCACTAAATATAAAGCCAGTTAATTACAGCAGCAGTAAAAGATTGTTTTTAGTCACTGTACTCAGTGGTTTTCAGCGAATGCTTGTGCACTAATGCATCATTTTTCCTGTCCTTTTAATCAACCCTGTTAGCTTGCTGCGTACCTCCATCCCGTTCTTTTTATAGCATTTGTCTAATATTAAGTTTTAATTGTTTTTCAAACGCGATCTACCGCGGCTCTATGTTCACACACTTGTTTTCAGTCTTTCTATATTTATTTTATCTATTATCCTTATAATTCCATTAATTTAAAATAAAAATTAAATGAATTATATATTTGAGATGTTTTTAGTTTATATCTTCACATCTGAACAACATGTCTGTGTAAATTTGTTTTAACAAAAATTACTAAAACATATTTTGGATATAATTTTTAATTAATTTTACATTAATCATGGTTGTCAACTTGCCATTAGCAATTATCATTAAAAACAAAGCAAATATTGATATTAGTAAAACTCAATGTGTGGCTTTTGCACTTTTTAAAGTACACTTTTACACATAAATACCCTTGTGGCGAGCAGGACGAGGCCGAGGGACGTGAGAGAACGGTGTGAGGCCGGTGGCGTGAGTGATAATGAACGACACCTGTGAGACGCACCGGTCTCGCATCTCTCACGTCCCTCGGCCTCGTCCTGCTCACCACAACCCTGATTTAGGGTTTTATTTAGTTATAATAAACAAAAAATCAAATTGGGATTTTTATCCGATTAATCGAAAAAATAATCGTCCGATTAATCGATTATCAAAATAATCGTTAGTTGCAGCCCTAGTATGAAATGTGCATTTCTCTCTGGCGCGTTCACTAGGCTACTGCAAAGATCGCAGTCAGCATCGCCAACTTCATCTTTGCAGCCGACACACACAAAAACACTTGTTATAAACAATTAAAATGTCTCCTTGCTATATTTGACATATTCATAATCATTACTTTTGCTGGTTCTTTGTGACAGCTCTTAGGTGCTTTATTGGCAGCGCCACCCTTACATGTTACATGAACGTGTCACACCTCGTCACCACACACCCCCAAAATAATCGAGGTTTGTATCGGTTTGCGTCAAAAATCGTGATACGAACCGAATCGTGGGTTTGGTGTATCGTTACACACCCCCAAATATAGTAACGCATTTTTTGGCGGTAATGGCGTTATTAAGATGGTAATAGCAATCAATTAGATCACTGCAAGTGACTGAAAAGTGAGCAGACATATGCACTGAATTAGAGACAGTAAAGGTGAGTGGGTCCAATATCATTGGTCTTAGAAAGTGGGTGGGTCTTGTCCCACCCATATACAATGGTTCCGACGCCCATGGCACATATATAATATAAATGTGTACTATGGTGCTCAGATAAGTGATGGATGCTTTCTATCAAAAATTAGATATGAAAATGGACTGTTAAAGATACTCACTTTTTAATATTTCATTAGTGATTGTAGAATTAGACATTTTTGTTTTGTTTTGTTTCTTTAATAACTGTTGTCACTCTTCAGATGTCTTTATTTTGGAGGTTATTCCAGCCGAAAGGTACATGCATATGTGTGTGTAAAAGCACATGTGTGGCTGTGTTTGCATATGATCTCTAATTTGAATATCAGTGTTGTAGACTGCAGTAGGCCCATGACTGCTTGGGTTGTGCTTGTCTTTATTTTAATCATAGTGCCACCTCAGACAGACTCAGCTGGTGTGATTGGGTTACAATGTTTTCTTGGAAGAACAAAGGAATTGAAACCCAGGTGTCTGTGCATGCTGCATGTTTACACTCACAGTTGTGGTTAACAACACACCTCAAGTCTGAACAGCTATTTAGCATTCGTATTTGCATTTTATTTAGCTTTTCACTCAAAAGCAAATTATAATCACTTCAGTGTCTGGTTAGGATACCAGTGCACAGGGAAAATGTGAAGTCTTAGAAGACAGTCTCATGCTTCACATACTTGAAGTATGAGCTCTGCATTTTTGCTTGGCAAGAATCTTATACTTTATTATAATTCAACTAGCTGTAATCCATAAATGCTGCGTAATGCCTAATGGCTTTTTTCACTAGTCGTTTTCATGGAGAAGTTTTTTTTCCTACTGTAGGTGTTCCTGGAAATCGAAAGATGGCTTCCTCGGAGGTAATTATATGCTTTTTTTGTTGTTGCTTTAATAATTTCATATTCACATTCCACTATTTTGTGGTTGTTATTATAAACTTCCCAATTTATTGATGGCTCTATACTAGGGTTGTCCTGTCACTGTTCCAAAATCCCAGTAGTCGGTACCAATTCCAGAAAAATTTCATGGTTCTCTCTCTTATTTGTACCAATTTTGTTACCATTGTAAAAACTAATTTACTATTTCAGTTAACTATTTGAAAATATAAATTAATTATTGTCTTCAAATGTTTATAAGTAATCATAGTTTATAAAAAGATCAAGTGAGAAATGTGTAATACAATGGACAAAGAAACACAGAACATGTGGGAGGTCTATTAGTTTGCATATATTTTGACATACAGTATCAGATTTTTCTTTCCCGTCTGTTGCTATGGTTATATAACTGTCAGTCATTGTAGTTACAGATTCAATCTGGCATTACAGTTGTAAATCCAGAAACTTAGTTTGCATTGCAGTGTACTGAGCAGCATGAAAAACAAAACTTTTCTTCAAATTGTTTACGGGTTATAAACAGGATGCAAGCTAAGAGCGCTCACTTTATAATCACTAAAGCTGCCAATCACTTAGGCTATGTATGTACAGAAGAATCTCCCAGTGAAATCATGAGAATTGCACCATTCTATAATTGATTCAAAGTGATGTAAATAAATGATTAATGCTTTAAATATAAACATATAAATAGTTTTAAGTTTTTGGTTCAAAGTTTTTGTCTTGTTGTCTGATGTGTTTATTGAGCAGTCATTATCTTTCAGGGTCTGAGCATCTCAAGCTCATCCCAGACGAACAAAAAGACCTTGGGCCACCGAGGA
Organism: Tiaroga cobitis; assembly: GCA_030578255.1. NCBI lineage: Eukaryota > Metazoa > Chordata > Actinopteri > Cypriniformes > Leuciscidae > Tiaroga > Tiaroga cobitis. Next base: position 34,251,717 of record CM060609.1, read on the forward strand.
ATTGACCCTACGGGGGAGACTACGTATAAAAAGGTTTGAGCTGTGTATTTTTTAAATCCTGTAAATATTTCAAAATATATGTGTGTTAGAGATAAGACCGGATCAAAAGAATCAGCAGTTTAACATCCAATCTCAGTTTAATGACAAACATTCCTAAATCTGTCATATCTACATAGATTATTATAGTGTTATCTGTTGTTTGTGTGGCACAATGACAAAGCCTAGTAAATGGTATGGACATGTACATACAAAACTAGCAGGCCTTGTGTTATTGCTTCTCCCTTTCAGTTTTATTAAATCACATGCAAGACCCATGCATTAGTGCTATATTCAGATTAACTGTCTTGTATTTTTGTGTACTAAGACCCGTTTACACCAAGGACGATAAAAAGAGTTCTAAAAATCATTCTTAAAGGGATAGTTCACCCAAAAATGGAAAATTCTTTCATCATTTACTCACCCTCAAGTTGTTCCAAACCTCTATGTGTTTATTTGTTCTGCTGTACACAAAGGAAGATATTTGGAAGAATGTTTTAATCAAACAGATCTCAATCCCCATTGACTACCATAGTATGTATTTTTTCCTACTATGGAAGTCAATGGGGATTGAGATCTGTTTGATTAAAACATTCTTCCAAATATCTTCCTTTGTGTACAGCAGAAAAAATAAACACATAGAGGTTTGGAACAACTTGAGGGTGAGTAAATGATGAAAGAATTTTCATTTTTGGGTGAACTATCCCTTTAATATAAAAGAAGTCCACACCACAACTATAACGGCACAGGGAAACAATATCACTCTGTAATCACTTTCAGAACAATTTTTTTTTTCCAGCTGATGAACGATGATAACTTTTTAGTTATCATTCTTTGTGTGAACGTGAACGGGCCTTAACACATTAACATGTTCTTATTCGGCTCTTCGTGTGCCCTCTGTTGAAAATCTTTAGACCACATCGTCTGCCTTGAAAGGTGCCATTCAGCTGGGCATCACACACAGTGTGGGAAGCTTGAGCCAGAAGCCAGAAAGAGATGTGCTCATGCAGGACTTCGAAGTGGTAGAAAGCATCTTCTTTCCCAGGTGCGTTTGTATACGTGTCTGCATAAGAGTAGCCATGAGACGAAGGAACGTTTTGCTTTAGTAGTCACACATTGTGTACTTGAATGTGCTTGTATTTGTCTTCCTCTCAGTCAAGGCAGTAGCTCAACTCCAGGTCATCACCATGGTGACTTCAAGTTTAAAACTTATGCTCCCATTGCATTCCGCTACTTCAGAGAGATGTTTGGTATCCGACCTGACGACTACCTGGTAATCTTGTTTGTTCATTAAACAGGGTTCCCTTGGTTTCCTGGAAATATATGTGTTTTAGGCCTGTACTAGAGTGCCGAAGTGATGACGTCACTTTGTAGGACAACTCGGAAGCTAGCGGCGCATGGGTTCCCTCGATCGAAAAGCTATGCATTTTCCCCATAGACTTTTGGAAAATCGCAAAAAGTAAGATCTGTGTTTAACAAAGAGTTGTGACCCTTAAACATTTTGTCTATCAAGATAATCTTTACAAGTTAATCCAAAATTTATACATTTTGAAGCCTATATAAAGTTTTTAAAAAAACACAAGAAGACACAATAAAGTTTAAAAAACCACAAGCAGGTTATAACTGTGTGTTCTATGTCATAGATCAAAACGTGAAAATATTTAGAGGCTTTGTTCACCACAGACCTTATTTCAGGCGATTTAGCAAAAACCCATTCAAAAATCCCATAGACTTTAGAGCGAGGGAACCGGGAGTGCTAAAATGCTAACTCACTTCCGCGTTTTGGCCTACAGAGTGACGTCGTAACTTCGGCACTCTATAGTCATGGGATTTTTTTTTTGTGGGAATCTTTTTGAATGACTAAAATGTTTCATCAGCTAGAAATTACTGTTGAGTTTATGTAGAGTTAAACTTGCTTGCAAGCCATTGTGGGTGGTTCTTTTTCAATTCATTTCTCATAAAATGGTCTGAATGGTTCATTATCACATCATACTGAATAAAAAACAAAAATAGTTTTAACTGGAAAAACCATAAAAAATGAATGTAAGATGATCGTGATCAATTAATTTCCATCTAAAAAGGTTGATCTGGTTTTGTCTTGTTCAGTCCAAGTTATTTTTTAATGGGATTATATTATTGTTGTTTCTTTGCTGTTCTTACTTGAGATTATGACTTAATGAACAAAAACTCATCTCAGTGATGGACATTACTCCAGTCATATGTTATCTGCTGTGTGTGTGTTTTCTGCAGTACTCTCTTTGTAATGAACCTCTTATCGAGTTGTCTAACCCTGGAGCAAGCGGGTCTCTCTTCTACGTTTCTAGCGATGATGAGTTTATCATTAAGACGGTGCAACACAAAGAGGCAGAATTCTTGCAAACACTCCTGCCAGGTTACTTCATGGTAAGTGAGGGTTTCTTTGTATTTATTTTAGTGCTGTCAATCGAAAAAAAAAAAAAACTAATTCGTAACACATTTTTCTGTAATTGATTGCGATTAATCACAACTAACATTAAAGTTTTAAGTATATTTTTATTATTTTATATTTAATCTCCCAATTAATGTAGAAACTAGATTGTTGTCTATATTTAAAATATTTGTTTAATTGTATCTTTTTATGAAAGAAGGCATCACCGTTACCAATACTGATACTGATGTCTCTATGAAATAGATTTTTTCCCCTCATTTTTAGCCATTAATTATAGCCATTCAGCATTACAGTATAACTGAAAGCTACTGTATACGTTCTAACATTTATTTGGCTTTAAAAAACACAACAACTTTTTAATTTAACAGAACTTAAAACAATCTTAACATAAACCCATTATAATAAATGTCACATTTACCTGTGCCCTTCAATATATCAGGGCTCAATTTTTTCTATTAGCCCAGTGTCGGACCAGTTTTTGTTGTTTTTGACACATGTAATCTTGTAAACAGTGCTTTAAGATTTTCAGTTAGGTCTAACAGTCTTCACTGCATATATTATAAATGAAATATAAATTAATCCTTAAAGCTACAAGTTATTCAGTCAAGAGCAGTGAGTGATTTTCTTTTTCTTTTGTTCTTTGATTATCCTTAAAGGGCGTATTGCAGGGTTTCTTTTTATTATTATTAATATATAACCTTGTATGAAAGTACCATATGAAAAGTTAATGCAGGGTGTAAAATTGTTTGCAAGACATAAGGGCACAAATTTAGTAGAAAACGTGATTTTTGAGTAGAAATGTATGTAAAAAAAAAATGTATGTGTTAATTTTGACAGCACTCATTTATTTACTAAAACATTGTTTGAATCTAAATTGCTTTCTAGTTCATTCTTTTGTTGTTTGAACATTATAAGCATAGTAGTTCCCTTCATACAATTCACCATTTGTCTTCTAGAACCTCAACCAGAACATGCGTACGCTGCTTCCCAAGTTCTACGGTCTCTACTGCGTTCAGGCAGAGGGGAAGAACATCCGAATCGTAGTGATGAACAACCTGCTGCCATGCGCTGTACCCATGCACCTTAAATTCGACCTGAAGGGCTCCACACACAAGCGACGTGCTTCGCCGAAAGAAAAGTCCAAGGGTGTGCCCACGTTCAAAGACCTAGACTTTATGCAGGACACGCCTGAGGGCATAATGCTGGAGAGTGACCACTACAACGCCCTCTGTAGGACCATTCAGAGAGACTGTCGGGTAAGGAGACAGAAGTTACATTTACATTTATGCATTTGGCATACACTTTTATTCAGAGTCACTTACATTGCATTCAAGATATTCATTCCTTCAGTCCTCTATTATTCAAACCATGGTCTACTGGTTGAGTTACAGGAGTGATCATCGACATAAATGACAAGTAAAGAAGATGTAGAATGTAAACAAGAATATTTTTTTTATGTGCAGCTTGTCAGTGAAGCATGGCTCTGTGATCAGTAGTAAATGCTGCTGCATCTTAAAGCATTGCTAGTTTGTGTGTCGCTTATAATGTGCATTTGAAAAAGCAACATGCGTCAAACATACTTCCAAACATGAGAAGCATTTATGAACCTCTTGTCCAACAAAAGACAACATTTAGTAACATGTTTTTACTCACTTCATAACATCAGATGAGTGCTTGGAAACATCCTTCTGTGAGATGATGTGGCTAGTTAGTTTATAGTATTCTTAGAATTGAACCAGAATTGTTTTTGAAGGTTTATGGGATGGGGGGATGGGGGGATGGGGGGGATGGGGGGGGGGGGGGGGGGGGTAAAAAGTAAGTAAAAAACTATTTTCTATCCTGTTTTTGACCCTCTCTTTCAAACACACTATTTTGATGGGCATACCACATTCAAGACTTTCAAAACGCCAACTGCTATAATTGGCTAACATATTTGCATATTAAAATAATAATTTCAACGTCCCCACCATTACACGTGTGGAATTGTTTTAAAAACTTCCAATGCTGAAAAATATCTCGTTACATAGAAACATTTGCCAACTTTGTGAAACATTTGTGTGTGTTAAATAAGGTTTATAAGTCTTGGTTGTGGCAAATAAAAGTTTGAGTACTTGGAGTTACCACAGTTATAATTGACAAAGGATGACTTTTACGGTGTTTTGTGTAATTGGAATTATGAATGAATCTACCATGGTTTGTCATCCTGTCTTAGAGGTTATTCATAGTCCATCCTTTTCGATAAAGTGAAAAACGTATACATTGTCATTTGCAGTGTTGTGTTTTAAATAAAATGCAGCGTGTGACGTGTAATGTCTTACTGATGAAAAAACAGATGTTGTTAGCTAAATCTTTTCATGATCACATCACAGTGAATGGCATAGATCAAAACAATAACAAGAGCAGCGTTCTCTACATGCTTTCTTCTGTATACGATAATCCAACGCATTAACCCCATAAATGCCGAAGAAAAGGAAAGAACAGCAAGTTGAAAACTATTCAGTTTGACTGCGGCGCTACATTATAATTTTTTTGTTTCAGTCTCTGAAAAGTCTGCGCTAAACTTTGTCTTGTTCAAAAATGAATACGCAGTAAAATGAAGCAAACAAACTGTCTTACTGATGCGATCTGGCTTGAACTTCGTTAAAAATTAAGTTCATCCACGCTTGCTTAATGTTAAGCCCTATTCGGACAGGATTAATTTTACAACGGTAGATGGAGTCATGTAATTTTACCACAGGACGTCTGTAATATTAATGGGCAGTTTGTACAGGATAAGAAATCTCAGTATAACTAGCTGAAGTGGGAGGGGTTACTCGATTTACACACCGCCGTCACCTCGCTGTCGTCATGTGCGTATTACGTTGCTTCCTAATATCATGTCCGCGAATGCATAATCTATATACAGTATATTTATATAACAGTTAGGTCAGGTCAAACGATTTATTAATTAAATTCTAATTGGATTCTTTTGGTAATAAGCACTTACCTAAAGCTAGTTGTTCCGATTCCGATACTAGTATCGGAAATGCCGCCGATACCAATAAAAATGCTGGCATCGGTATCGGCGAGTACTTCTACCCATGTACCGATCCGATACCATTTTCTTAAACAATATCTAGTTATGCACGCTAGCTTTGCATAACGCTGCAAATCGGCGATCAATTCTTCTTCGCTGCTCTAAACAGTGGTTGCTTGTGGCGACACAGGAAGTTGTGCTGTTGCCACAAGCAACCACTGTTTAGAGCAGCGAAGAAGAAAACGCGCGCGCGCACGATAGCAGTATGTCCGCTGCAGAGCCGTTACTGTTTAGCAGTATTTCAGACTGGACCAACCAGCCAGGAAAACGGTGACATGTCTCGTATGTCATACTGCAATTTCGAGGAGTGGAACAAGTATTATCAACTTCAACACGAGTAACTTAAAGCATTTGAACACGCGTCACCCAGCAGAACACGATTACACAAAGGCAAGGGCAGAGAAGAGTGAGCCGCGCCAGAATCAACAATCTCTGAAAGCTTCATTCAAACAAAGAGAAATGTTTTCAAAAGACAGCCAACGAGCGATAAATATAACCGACAACATGTATTGAGTTTATTGTTCTGGATGACCAGCCGCGGTCAAAACTGAAATGCTGTTTATTTAACAAAATTGTTTATGGACTTTAAATTATAAAGAGATTATTTTCTTATATTATTCATATATAATTTTTTAGATTCCTAGATTTATTTGTTGCACTTTTTTATGCAGTTATATAGTAAAACTAAAATACCTTTTTCAGTTTACAGTATTAGATGTGTGGTTGTATTTTAAGTTCTTTTTCACTTAAGAAAGATAAATAATATATTGCTGTGAAATGTATGTCAGATAATAAAAATACTCTAGTTCACTGTATGTATTTGTTCATGTTTAATTAAGGGATAAGTCTGAAACACGCCATAAAATAATTCTATCAATTCATACAGTGCTAGTATGAATTGCAGCTGTATAGATACTGTACACACCCAGGTATCGGATCAGTACTCGGTATCGGCCGATACCCTGAGTCCAGGTATCGGAATCGGTATCGGGAAGGGAAAAGGGGTATCGGAACATCTCTAGGCTTCGTCCACCTGACAAGTGCTTTCGACCTTCTTTTTGATCTGAATGGTATGTGGAAAACACTTGAGTTTTGCCTTGTCCCACCGCCTAGAACGCAACTGAATGATTTTTGAACGAAGTGCCTCCATACTTGAAAAAACGTGGAAAACTACTTTTTCAAACAGGCAATTACCTGAGGTAATTTTTTCCAGACCTTTTTACAGAAGGTAAAAATCGCTGTAATCTTACCGTAATGAATTACACATCTCTCTTTGCATCTGTCTGGTATTACCTACTACATGACATGTGTGAATCAGATAGATTTTTTATCTGCTAAATGTGCCTGTCACACTTCCTCTATATATCCTTTTATCTGTAGGTACTACAGAGCTTTAAGATCATGGACTACAGTCTGCTGATGGGTATCCACAACTTGGACAGGGCAGGTGAAGAGGTGTCTACTGCAGTGCCCGATACCCAGAAAAAGGCACCAGGCCAGAAGCCCCTTTACTGCACAGCCATTGAGTCTATTCAAGGGGAGACCAAGGGCAAGTCATCACCACAGCCCTACGAAAGGTGAGTGATCAACCTTTGACTGGCACCTTGAAACGGCAAAGCACCAAAAAATACCACAAGACTGTCTGTGTGTTTGGCTATAGAACCTTTTTTTGTAATCATTTACACTTTTTAAAAGTTTAAGGTAGGTAAGATTTTTGAAATGGGTCTCTGATGCAAGGCTGCATTTATTTGACCTGCATTTATTTATTTAATTCTACAGTCAAAACTTTATTACAATTTAAAATAGCTGTTTTCTATTTTAATATATTTTCAAATGTAATTTATTGATGTGATGGCAAAACTGAATTTTCAGTATACATTACTCTAGTCTTTAGTGTCACATCTATTATGCTGATTTGGTGCTCAAGGAACATTTATCAATGTTGAAAACTGTTGTGCTGCATAATATTTGTGAAAACTGTGATACATTTTTTCCCCCTGATTTTTTTGATGAATCGAAAGTTCAAAAGAAGAGCATTTATTTGAAATCGATTTTTTCACCACATATAAATATTAAAACCAAATAAATATGAGAAAAAATTTAGGTAAAGTCACTCAATGTGACATCCCTAGTTCAGAGATGCTATTGTACTGTTATGATTATTCTTACTGAGAAATTATTACTTTGTGCCTGGACAACTGTTAACAGGAAATATTTGTTTTTTCTTTGCAGCATGGGAGGAATTCCAGCATTCAATTCAAAAGGAGAAAGATTGCTGGTTTTCATCGGCATCATTGATATCCTCCAATCTTATAGGTAGACTGTATTTCCACATCTTTGTGTTTTCTTCATAATAAATCCCTATAATTTGCTAATAACATTCTGTATTTAGGCTTGTAAAGAAGTTGGAGCACTCATGGAAAGCTCTGCTGCATGATGGGGTATGTCACACACCCCATATCAAACACTGAATAAAAAGCGAACTTAACAAATAAAATAAAAATCATTTATGTTTTGTCTACTATTTGATTATGTCCTCTGCAGGACACGGTGTCTGTGCACCGGCCGAGTTTCTACGCAGATCGTTTCCAGAAGTTTATGTGCAGCGCAGTCTTCAAAAAACCTACATGTAAGTTTGATAGTTACATTGAAACATCTGCAACTGCTGCATTAAAGTGCTGACACATTAAAGATCGTTTTTTCTTTCTTACGCTAGTAAAAACATCTCCCTCAAAGAAAAGTCGAGGAGGAACCGTGTCTGTTGGGAAGAAGTCAAACATCGCAGTACAGTCACAACAATCCCTTCCTGTAGCAGCAGAACAAACACAGCCACAGCAGACTACAGTGCAGCTGTCCAGCCCAGACAATCAAGGAGACAGCGGTATGAGAACACATTGAGAGATAAATAGAAAGGGGAAGGTTAAGCAGAGTGTCTGAGCAAGATAAGAGTCAAGGCTTTAAATTCTTGTGGTAACCAAAATAATTCTTTCCTGATACTAAATGGCTTAAATGTAAATAATAAGCCATATTTCTAGACTGGTTGAGATTGTTTCCTCAACCAGTTTTGGAAGTTTCCTTGTTGATCCTGTGTCGGGATGCACAGATATAGATATTAAAATTATATACTGTTGTCCAGTGCTGGTCCTGGACTTCTGGGGGCCCTAAGCCAAACTTTGTCCGGGGGCCCCCGTCACTGTCAATGCGTTCATAAAAACCTAAAAATGACCCCCCAACCCTTAATCTGTTCTTTCAGAGCAGTTTCACTGTCAACCAACAACAGTGAGTTGTAACGTTCATTAATACAATAAACAAATAAAAATACAATACTACTAACCACCTACTACTAATAATAGCCTACAATACAGAAATTTAATAAAATAATCAAATGTAAAACATAAATAAAAAAAACATTGCATAGTCTTCACTGTATGAATTGCATATACACTGATTCATATTAAAGTTACTAATGTTATTCAGTGAAGAGCATTGAATGATTCTCTCGTTTTCTTTTGTTGTTTGAATAACATTAAATGACAGAGAGAGCAGAGGGTTTATTAGGCTGCTGTCACTTTAAGACCAAATAAACTGACAAGCATTCAATTACTTTCCCAGCTGTTTGTTCACTGAAGACATAACTGAATGCATTTAATTTAAAAGTCCCCAAGATGGACATTTTGGGATATTTTTGCCTGTACTTGTCCCTTGAAGCGCACACCCGAAGCCCAAAGTAGCCTGTACTTGTCTGTGTTTCTCTCCATCTTTGATCGCGTGGACAGAAAGTCACCTGTTAAACAGCTTAATACTTTTTTACACGTGATGTAACATGATTTCACTGATTTGGATGTTACGAATGGTGACCGTGCACTGCTTAAAGGAAAGAAGCTGCATCATGTTTTCATAATTGTTGGAAACCAAACAAAACTAAAAGTAAACACAACCCTAAATCATTCTTGAGAGCAATGGGGCCCCCTGGTGGTTCGTGGGCCCTACGCAACGTGCGTACTTTGCGTATAGGGAGGACCCCGACACTGCTGTTGTCAGAATAAATTAAATCTAAAACTCTTGAAACTAATGTAAATCCTTTTAAGTGATCTAAGTGAATTTATTCATTACAAAATTATAATTTACAGAATGACTAAATATTACATTTAACAATGTTATTTAATGATTCATTTTCAAAGATTAACTTAAACAGAACTAGTTGATGGCAATTAAATAAAATATTTAAAGTCGGCATGAAATGAAATTTTTTAATCACGATATCATAACTAATCCGCTTAAACCTCAAGCTTGCATTCATCTGCCTCCACTTTAGAATTCAACACCCACTTCTCGAAATGCAATCAACAACCGATGAATAGAACCAAGTCTCCATCCTGCATTTTTTTTTTTTCCAATCATCCTTTACACTCAGATATATCAAAATACGGAAGGTCTTTTGATGCTTCAATTTCATCCCATTTACTTTAATAGCAAACAATACTGATATATTTAAAAAAACATCTCCAATATTGACCAAATTGATATGGTACTGACATATTCTACATCTGTTGTTTTGATGATTGCTTGATTTCGATGAATGTATAAACTCTGATCTGAGAAGAATGGGTCTCTTACTTTTTTGCCTGCAATCTATATACTTAGATTCTACTTGTGGGTCTTTCTAGCTACTTGTGGGTCTCAGCGGTGTGGCCAGGGTTGCTTAACTTGCTCTTGCTAGTATGGAAAAGATTGTTCATGTTGTGCTATGTTTTCAATGCTAGCAGAGACTGCATCATAACTTTGTGTAGTTTAAAAGTTAGATGCCTTTGTGTGCTGATTACAGAGCAAATGAGAGCTGTAAATGTCTGCCCCCTACAGCACATGCAAGGACAATGCCAATAAAGCCTCCAGTCTGAGGCTTTTGCATTTGAATCATCTGACATTTTAGAGACCTAGATTGAGACATTATCAACATGATTTCCCCTTCAACTAAATCATTATTGACTAAGGAGCGCTCACTCTTTTGGCACTTCTTCTCTTTTCAGGTGCTCGTCCTGACCTGCTCCCACACCAGATTACTGAAGATGAGATCACGAGTAGCTCCGCTGACACAACCCTGTCAGCAACCTCTCCTGTAAGCTCTCGGCCCTCCACGAACACTCCAGTTCTGAGGTATGTGAAGGTTAGACTAGATGATTTGGTTGAATTTGATGAAAGATGAGTTTTACAACTACTACTATTTATTCGATCACATACACATGTCTATTGATGCATTTCATTTCCAGTCGTAGCAGTATAGCTGCTCAGTCATCAGGGGAAAGTTTGGATATCGAAGTCATTTCACTCAGCGAGATTGTTCCACAGACAAGCACGTCAGAAGTAAGAGACATTTTGTTCTGGGCTGCAATCTGTTTCAGTGTAGTAGACTAAACGACATAGAGTAAATTCTATGAGTAAAGTGTTTTTATGTCCTACTACAACTGTGGTTCTCAACTAGTGGGTCACAAATTTAATTCAATTCAAGTTTATTGTTTATTCAGTTTTTTCGAAGCAGCTTTACAGAAAACTCTTGTTTCATTGGTACAATTTAGGAAATATTCTGTTATCAGTCAGAGTTCAGTGTATCAAAGTAATGTCCATATGGCAGTATTTTAAAGCCTTAATATTATATGTTATGTGCTTAAGCAGAACCAGTGAAAATGTTAGGCAGCCAGCAATTACAACTTGTGCTTGTAATGATTATAATATAAGGATAATATTTGATAGTTTTGTATGTCGATCCAGAGTTGGCGCCATCTGAAGTCTTTGGAATTGTCTGTGTCAGCTGAAATAGCAAAGGCGGGATCCAAACTGGAGCTGCCGCAATCTATAACACTTTAAATATTTTGTTTATGCATTTACAACTTGTCAGTCATCTTTTTCTGCCTGTCATATTAAAGGGATAGTTCACCCAAAAATGAAACCTCTGTCAAAATGTACTCACTCTCATGTTGTTCCAAACCTCTATGAATTTATTTCTTCTGCTGAACACAAAAGAAGATATTTTGAGGAATATGGGTAACCAGACAGGCCCAAGCACCCATTGACTCCCATTAGGAAAAAGAAAATACTATGGAAGTCAATGGGGCCCATCAACTGTTTGGTTACAGATATTCTTCAAAATATAATCTTTTGTGTTTAACAGAAAAAAGAAATTCATACAGGTTTGAAACAACTTGAGGGTGAGTAAATTATGACAGAATTTTCGTTTTTGGGTGAACTATCCCTTTAATAAGTTTGCATAATGTTCCAGCTATACATGGTTTGAATATTTGATTTCACAGCACTTTTTTTAGTTTTAGTACGATAACCAATTTGCTACAATGTTGTGTTACCACTTTACATCCAATATAATGTCTGAAGTGAAACCATTTGGGAACCTCTGGTCTACCATGCCAACAAACAAATAAGATTGTGAAATGAAAGGATCTCTCTATCCTCAGAGTGCATGCACTTTTGCACATTACAATGTGGTCTTTGTGTCATTTAACAGGATATGTGAACTGCCTCCTACAAAGCATGCTGCATTATTTGTCTAGTCATTCTACCCTGTTGTAAAAGTTTTATTTATTCTTTCTTTTGCTGTTGCAGTGAAAGACTATGGATGAACAGGACAAAATAAAGCCCTCAAAGACAAAGATTTACTCTCTTTTAAGGATATTGGAACAGGATGATGGAGTTGTTGTAAACATCCGAGGAAGTGAAAACTGGAGAATCTTGATTACAAAAGAGAGAAGTGCACATTTTCTTAAAACTGTAAAACATTAGGATAAAGATATCCCCCCCCCCCCCCCCCCTTATATATATATATATATATATATATATTAAGATATCAATATATATATATATATATATATATATATTGGATGTCAGTACATCCAATTTTGCTGCTAAGAAATGGAACCAAAAGAAAGATGCCACTGTATACCTCAACAGTGTGTGATATCACTGTTCTCAAACAGTTTCATTTTTACAAGAACTCCCAGGACCTGATAATGTTCAAAGCAGAAGAACAGTGATGAGAATGTTGCATCATGGGACTGGCTCCTGGAGAACAAACTAGTCTTTTGAGGACCTCTGTGAGTGTTTTGTAATGGACTTCATTTGACCATGCATCTTTTTTTCTCTTAGTTTGCCAAGGAGAGCTATCTGCTGGAGTCGTTATTTACTTTGCTAAGGGTAGAAAGGAAATTTGGCTGGTTGTGAGTTTTAAAGACATTTTAGGTCATGTGTCATGATGTCAATGTCATGATTATCTACCCCCCCAAAAACAAAAACATGTTGGATGAGTCAATCCAGATCAGGTTGCCTGAACAATCATGTAACAAGGCAGTTTTTTTCAAAACTTTGAACCTCTAAAATGGGTTCGATTTGATTTTAGAAATTGGTTCAAATGCAGTACTGTGGTGTTTTTTGAATATTTAAATGTGCCTTAATCACAAGAGTTATTTTGCCTTGTAATTAACAGGAAGCCTTTCACTGTGCATGATGCCCTCAAGTGGATTGTGCCGGTTTTCATGGGTCACCTATACAAAAAGACAGTATATATCTCTCTCTCAAATATTAGTCTGTCATGTGTGACTAAACTATTAACATAATTCATTAAAAAAAAATATTTGGAGTTAGTTTGGAGATTGATTTACTTAAACTTTACATTGTTTGCAAAAAAGGAAAAGAAAAAAAGAAAGCCAAAGCAAACAAGGCAACAGATCACTTTTGTAACAGTGGCAAAAATATTAAACCATGTATAAAATACCTAATTAAGTATTCCGGCTCGCAGGACTGTTTTTTTTATTTTTTTATTTTTTTAGCATTGATTTTAAAATGTCAGTTTTTTAGGGCACAGTAAGACAGACCTGGCAGAACAGCTACTGTAAAACAATATATAGCATCTGTGCTGTTATCCTTTAATGAAATTTAGTTTACATAGACTGTGTAGAGTATGAACTTCTCTTAATGCCTCTGTTTTGTTGAGAGAATTGAACTCAAACTAAACTAAATCCTGAACTAAACTTTTTTTGTTTTTCATCATTTTTGAATGTGCATGCTAATCAATCAGCCTGAATGCAGAGACATTAATGATGAAAATTCAAATATTATGAAATATGGATACGTAGGTGAGTAAGGGAACATTGCTGGAACTTTTTCTGTGACAATTTTTATGAACAAAAAACATTCCTGTACAAAGTCATATTTATTTGTATGTTTGCTTGTAATTTATTTCTTTATCTGAAGTTCCAAAGTGTCTTGCAGGTTTTTATGTGACACGGTATGCAAGTTCTGACACCTGGTGGCTGTGTAAATTTGTTTGGGGTGGTGAATGCGTTTTTTACTGTACACTCACGATCTGGGATTCTTGTGCAATTGCTGTTTGCTCTGAAAATGCTTATTGCCTTTAACTGAGAATTGTCTTAAGTAGTAGCTTGAAACATAATTTAAAATATCTCTCTCTTAAAATGACATTCATGTATTACAGCTCTCTGTCAGAGGATATTGAGACTTTTGGAGTGGAAAATATTGTAACATTTCATGCTGTATGCAAATTAATGAAATAAACAACACTGAAAAAAATGTCAATAGATCAACTTCCTGTGTAATGCTTTACTATCAGACGATCTCTTCAAGCCTGTTAAAGGAAATGTATTGGTTTTGGGGTTCATCTGCACTTAAATTTCACATTGTTCCAAAAACAAGAGATGTTAGGCAAAATTACTGTCTCCAGTCGACATTAACATTCATTGTTTTTGAAAAAGATGCAATGAATGTGAATAGTGATTGAGGCTGTTAGTCCTTAACATTTTGCCTTTTCCTTAAAATTCACTGTTGTGTTTCGCGGAGGGGAAAACTAAAGTTTGGCACAACAAGGTGAGGACATTTTAATTTTTGGTGTGAACGATCCTGTTCTCAGACACGTGACCTCCGACCACATGTGGGCGCTACGCATTTGCAAAAACATTTCTACGCCGCGAGCGGAAAGAGAAGCAGCGACGGAGCTGTCGACCAATCAGCTTTGCGGTTACAAATATCGTCAGTATCCTACGTCTGTAAACCAATCAGCGATGCCGTCACTTTGGGAAACGGACTAGAGGATTTCCAAGATGGGGCTCGAAAGTACTATGGTCTGGTAAGAAATAAACAAACGCGTTGTTTTAGATCTAAATGCGCCTTTTGTATAGTTAATACTCCTCCGACTTATTGTAAATACGTAGGTTTTTCGTTCTGTCACACTTTTGAGCTCATAGTTGGAAACAAGTAAGATAATTCAATAGTCGCGTTCTGGTTAGAATGACATTCTCCTGAGTCATTATTCAGCAGGTAGATCTATCATAAAGAAACAGATAATTAACACATTAATGACCCATAATGACCACTTGTTTGTGAATTCGGTCTGATAGCATCTTATTCAGTCTTCTAGAACTGTCATGAAGTGATACTGAATGTGTTGGTCCAACGCCCTCTAATGCTGTCTAGATAGGAAGCTTGCTTGTTTTTGATACACAGTCATTTAACTTAGCTAAAGCAGTTGTCTACTGCTAGGATCTAGTTCACTCACTCTGGCTGTTATGCAAATGAAAATAGCATCACTATGTGCTAGTGTTTGATTATTCATTCCTTGCAAATGTCAGACAGTTAAGTCACCTTTATTTATAAAGCGCTTTATACTAAACTAAAGGCCGTTCAGCGTTGATTCAGTTCAATTCAACAACCGTGTAAAGTTAATCAATTATGAAATGAGTTCAGTTCAGCTATAACAGCTCTAAAATTATGAAATGAAGTCGAATCAATCAGCTATAAAGCATCTGTACAGAAGACAGTAGTGTCATCATCCAGCTCAATTCAAGTTTTGTTCTTATCCGATAGTGTCATGTAGTCAAATCAATAATATTTTAAACCACATCTAAGCAAGCCAGAGGCGACAGTGGCAAGGAATCCAAACTCCATCGGGTGACAGAAATGGGGATGGAAAAAACCTTGGGAGAAACCAGGCCTTTTCATCCAGCTCAGAATACATCATGCCGACATTTGGTTGAAGGAAGAGCTGTCATCTGTCTAGCAGATCTGACCTTTAGCCAGTAGTGGACGAATGGCTTATCAATGACTGAAATCATGATGAAACTACTTGTCCTGGAATGACACATTCATAGTTGGCCATAGGGGCTCATCTAATTGATGTAGTCTTCGCTGGCATTTAAAGTTTTATGAAATATTGCCATTTATTATAAATAATTGATTTGTGCACATGCTTATTTTTGTTAAATTCATGTGCCCTGCCCTCATAATCTTTAATCCCATCCCTCTTGCATTGACATCTCTTCTCTGACATTCACATGAGATCATAGCAATAGCAAACCACAACTATCCAATCAATTCCAAATGGACAAAATCAAGTCCCGCCCTACATTTTTACTCATTCAAGAAGCTGTTTAATTCTGATATACAGCATAATAGGGAAGAAAACACTTTCATAACTTGCGTTTAATGCTGACTTAAAGGATACAGACCGCTTGTCTGGGTGCCGCTCATCACCCAGTTTATACTATTACACTTCCATAAAATCAATGATTGTTTTAAATAGGAAACATGCTGATTGCCTTCATTTGTCTTTACAGTGTGGACAACAGTGAATACATGAGGAATGGAGACTTTCTGCCCACCAGGTTACAGGCACAGCAGGATGCGGTCAACATTGTCTGTCACTCAAAGACCCGTAGCAACCCAGAGAACAATGTAGGCCTAATTACAATGGCCAAGTAAGTTTGTCTGTGTTGTATTTTATTTCATGCAGTGGTGATGTTTGCATGTAATAACACATGGTTTGGTTTTGTGCAGTAATTGTGAGGTCCTCACCACTTTAACACCGGACTCCGGCCGCATACTCTCAAAGCTCCATGCGGTTCAGCCAGTGGGAAAAATCTGCTTCTGCACCGGCATACGAGTGGCACATGTAAGTACATTCATTGATGCTTAAAGGGGTAGTTGACCCCAAAAAATTTACATTTACTAACAATTATTTTTTTTCCAAACCAGTATGACTTACTTTTTCATTGATAAGCCATGACGCACAAGCATCATATGACTCCTGTACTATATACTAATCCTTCTAAAGCCATACGATAGCTTTGAGTGATTACTTCTGTTCTAAAAGCTTTAGAAGTTTTCTATTTATCTAACACACACACACACACACACACACACACACATATATGTATATATATATATATATATATGTTAGATAAACAAAAAACAATTAATAGACATCATGTAGAAGCTGTTTTATTTAAATCTTTCCAGTAAGTCATTCTATATATTTCTTTAGTGAACAATTTTGTGATAAAATCAACAAAATTTTACAATGAAATCAAATATTAAAGAAATGAACACAAGCAAGAAATAGACGCTGGAGAGTCAAAATGCGCCATTGGAGAGGCGCTAATGAAACATAACTGTTTCCGTCATTGATTTCGGCCCTTTAAAACCATTACGTCAGCCAAAATTTCCGAATAAACGCTTTACATATAGAAGTCTCTGCATTTTAATCAGATGTAATAATTGACGACATATATATATATATATATATATATATATATATCTTATATATTTTGAACCCTTAATCTCCATTCTTTGTAATTGCTTGGAAAAAACTTCCTGTAAATTCTTCAGAAATGTTCCTTTTGTGTTCAGCAGAAGATAGAAACTCGTACAGGTTTTGGTCATTTTTCTTTGAAAAGTGAAAGTAGTATTTTAACCCTCTAACATTTACTTTTGTGTATGTCTACATGTAGTTGGCACTAAAGCATAGACAAGGCAAGAACCACAAGATGAGGATTGTCGCTTTTGTGGGCAGCCCAGTGGAGGACAACGAAAAAGATGTATGTTTTTATTTATTATTCATAAATGACAAATGCTTTTCATCTTCCATGTTGATCAAACTGTCTATATTTTAGCTAGTAAAAGTTATACACATTTTTTTTATTCAAATCTGTTTCAGCTGGTGAAGTTGGCCAAACGGTTGAAAAAAGAAAAAGTCAATGTAGATCTGATTAATTTCGGAGAAGAGGTGACTGCTCAAAACTTTCTTACCTGTTAATCACTTAAACATCTTTCTGATTTTTCTTACCTAAATTTTTCGCTTTGTCCCTTTTAATCAACCTGTTCAGGAGGTGAACACAGAGAAACTGACTGCGTTTGTGAACACTCTGAATGGAAAGGAAGGCACAGGTTCTCATCTGGTCACGGTTCCCCCTGGACCCAGCCTGGCTGATGCCCTGCTCTCTTCTCCCATCCTGGCTGGTGAGGGTGGTACCATGATGGGCCTGGGTGCAAGTGATTTTGAGTTTGGAGTGGACCCCAGTGCAGACCCAGAGCTGGCCCTGGTAATATTTCACATTCATCTCTGGGATAATTGCACTGAAGAATGAGTCCATAAACGTAAAAGTGAAATGTCATTTTTTTTAAAGGTGACACTACTTTTACATCTGTTTAAAATGCAGAGACGTTTATAAGTAAAGCGTTTATTCTGAAATTTTGGCTGACGAAATGGTTTTAAAGGGCCGAAATCAATGACAATGAACACTAAAGCTCTGTGGTACCTCAGCATTGCTCTGATTGTTTGTGCATGCCTTACAACTTCAGCAGCATTATTGAATGATCAATTCCCCCACATTGATTCAAATTATTAAAGCAATTAGCAACAATTTTAGAATGTTGTTTAGGGCAATCTCACTTGAGATCTATTCTGACGACATTAAAAGGGGAGATGTTTATTCGAGTTGCTATTGATATACAGGCGCTGCGTGTGTCTATGGAGGAACAAAGGCAGAGACAGGAAGAGGAGGCTCGTAGGGCGGCCGTCCAATCAGCAGCTGAAGCTGGCGTTCCCACCGCAACCGCTGACGGTAAACACGTGTGGATGTTTGAAATACTGAAGGATGGTGGTGGGCACAGT
The DNA here is from genome assembly GCA_030578255.1 of Tiaroga cobitis. Taxonomy (NCBI): domain Eukaryota; kingdom Metazoa; phylum Chordata; class Actinopteri; order Cypriniformes; family Leuciscidae; genus Tiaroga; species Tiaroga cobitis. The sequence goes on from CM060609.1 coordinate 34,270,224, forward strand.
GGTTCTGGGCAAATAATCAGAAGGGTTATGCTTTATATTAATTTTAATTAATAAATCATTAACAAACATTATATAAGGCTTAACAGATCATTGGTTAATATATATTCACATAGCTAGAAATTTGAGATAATGTGCTGGTTAATGTTTACTAATGGACTTACCAGATCATGATTTAATTGATGATTACCAGATCATTATTTAATGTAAATAAAATGCTAACAAATCTAATTACAATTTTCACATTAGCCAATTATAAATTGTTTGAAATTTACAAATGTTGTGGAAAAATAGTCATTTTAAGCACTTTGAATACTATTCATGTTAACATATTATTATTTATGCACATTATTATTTATTTATTATATCAACCGCATTCTGTAAAGGTCATACTTTTTTTTTTTTTTTTCATTTATTAATTATTTGTTCATGTTTTTGCAGTATTCAATCTAAAGTTGAAACCATTCATTATTTATAAATGTTTATACACATTTACTAACCATTTAGTACATTAATGGGCAGTTATCTCAATGGCAAAGTGCTCCAAATGACCTGAATTCACCCTATTTACTCATCTTTACAAATCATTTATGAATTATTTGTTCATGTTTTTGCAGTACCCAATCTAAAGTTGAAACTACTCATCGTGTATATATGTCTACTATGAATCATTTAGTACCTTTATGGACATTGGACTTTTAGCTGCTGTAACAATGTTTGTGTACAGGGTTAAGTTTAGCTAAATGCTTGCTAAAGACATAATAGCACCACATACTTGTAATTTGGGTGCAAAATATATTTTTATTCCCTCAACAGGATATTCCTCGAATCATACATCAACATCAAAATACTTGTTCGTTTATCAAAACAATGTAATATAACATTTTGAACTGTGTCCCCGACCTCTGTACACTGTCGACACCCTGACCAACCCTTAAACCTACCTGTACCACCAAACCTGTCCCTAACATTACCTGAATCACACCTCAATAGCAGCAAGTGTTTTGCAATAGAAAACAAAAAGTACACTTTTTTTCCACATAAGTACATAGTATTTAAAGAAACCTAATATAAAGTGGGACCAGACATTCTTATATTGTTAAATTTTCTGTTAAACATCCGGATCATTCAAAGCTACCAAACGACTTTTTGCATTTGTAAATTTAAAAATAAAGTGCATAAAGTAATAAATGACCTGATGTTTAATGACATCTGTAGATTTTCAAGAAGTGCCTGATCATATGAATTGAAAGTTTAATGACATTTGTAAGCATTTTAAATTTACATTAAATAATGATCTGTTTAATCAATCAACATGTAATATTTAATTGGGTTCTTTAGTAAACATTAACAAGCACATTATCTCATATTTCTAGCTGTGAATATATAATAACTAATGATCTGTTAAGCATTATATAATGTTTGTTAATGATTTATTAAAGTTATATATAAAGTTTTACCGCATATGGTACAAAAACATTTTATCTTATATTTTTTTTAATTTACATTTACGCATTTTGCAGACTCTTTCATCCAAAGCGACTTACATTGCATTCCAAGATACACATTTACTTTCTTATCAGGTCTTGCTTTCCCTGGGAATCGAACCCATGACCTTGGTGTTGCAAGCACCAGCGCTCTACTGCTTGAGCTACAGAAAAGCATTGCATCATTCATGTTTCTGTTTTTTTTCCTTTTCTTCTGCCTTTTATATCATTAACAAATCATAGTCCTGAATAACCCTGTTTTTTAAATGCTGAATCAGTTATTGACTCATTTGTGCGGCCTATTCCTTTTACCTTAAAGCCAATTCCCGTAGCAGACAGTGCTGTTTGTTCTCTCCCTAAGAATCAGAGGAAGCTCTTCTGAAGATGTCTGTCTCTCAGCCCGAGAGTGCTGTGGCAGCACTGCCAGACTTCAGCAGCATGACAGAGGAGGAGCAGATAGCCTATGCCATGCAGATGTCCCTGGCAGGTGGAGGTTTGTCTCGCCCTCGTGTACCTTGTTAATCTTAGAACATACTTTGTGTGCTTGACATAGGATGTAATATTGCTCATTACCCCTCTTATGTCAGAATTTGGAGAATCAATGGATACGGGAGCTCCAATGGACACTGCGGAATCTAAGGTAATTAAAAATATTGTCTGCTGGGCTCATCACAGTTTCAATATTCTAAAAAATATAACTTCATTTTTAATTTTACAGTTTCAAATTGAGCAGTAACCCCTGGTGACTTGCACTTTTTAACTGATTCTACAGGAAGAGGATGATTATGATGTAATGCAGGACCCAGAATTCCTCCAAAGTGTCCTGGAGAATTTACCTGGTGTTGACCCCAACAATGAGGCCATCCGCAATGCCATGGGCTCCCTGGCCTCTCAGAGTGGTAACAAACAAGAGGGGAAAAAAGACGATGAGAAGAAGAAATAAGTTCAAGTGTTCCGTGATTGATTGTGATTGCTGTACAAGCCATTTAACGTGTGAAATGCAGAAATGAGTTAAATTCAAGTGGCCAGCAGAAGTCTTTATAAAAGCAGTTTTAGATGCATATTGAGTTGCAATCAGACATTCATAACCAAATTACTGCAATGTTGTGTGGTACCTCAAAAATTCACACATGGCTTGCTTTTTCCCCTTTTTGCTGTGCACAATTGATTAAATATTTGATAATCCCATGCAAGACATGTAATCTGAATGTTTTTTTTTCTATTGCCATTAAAATTACATCTGACCAGAAGCCTTACAGGTCCTTATTTCGCTAAGAAAAATGTTTTACCTTGGCTTGTCAGTGACAATATAATGAAAATATTACACATGACACGTAGTACGTTTTATTAATAGAAATCTGATGACAAGCATATAGAAATTATCAAATGTTCTACACATTATTTACAATATAGATTATATTTTTGTCCCATCCAGACATAATATATGAATGCTCTAGGTTAACCTATTTTTAACCACATCTCAATATTACAAAATTTCAATTGAAAACATGTAACTACGAGATTTTGACAGAGGACTAGCAGCATGTGTAGTTATGAAGTTTTATTTATAGCTATTTACAGATCCTTTACAGAACCAAACCTCTCACTGAAGGCACAAAATTAAGAAATCAAGACAAATGAGCAGTACAGAGATGATTTGAGATAAGGTATAGTGACATGACCCTTGTAGCACATGGCTAGTGGGCAACAACAGTTTAAACTAAATGAAACTGAGGGCTCAAAGAGCATGTTAGAGGAGAGAGGTATGGTAATCAACTAAATTCAAGATCAATTAAAATACAAGATAAACATTTAGCCGATATTTGCTTCAAACATGCAAAAACAAAGTGTAAAAAAGATAATAGTGTCAACACTTGGGAAACCATCTACCTTCCAACATTATCAAAGATCAATGTACTTGTACATACGTATCTCCCATTGCATGAAGTATGTAATGTTCATAAAGGCTCAGCACGCTGCTAAGTTTTTCAGTGCAGTCTGCACATTCAAATCTCTCCTCTGACTCTTCTTCTTGAGCAGTCGCTTCTACCTCCATATCAACACTTGTCTCCACAAATCTAGCTCTCTGATGCGTGCAGCTGTAATTATGTTCACCATTTGCCATCTCTTTTGGGCTTTCACTTGAATTTAGGTTGGTGGTTTCCTGACCTGCTGTGGCCTGAGGTAGATGTGTGCTGTCCGACTGAGCAGTGATTTCACTGTTTGGAAGTTCAGGACTGGTATTCTGAGAGTTTGAGACCTCCTCATGTTCATCAGGGTCCAAATTAATGACTGGAATCTGTACTCTGCGACTAAAGGGGACATAGAGCCTGTCAGGGTGGGAATAAACATACAGGCTTTCATCATCGGGTATGCCATCAAGTTTGAGGTTTGATATATGATTCCTTCGAGTGGAGGACAGGGTAGATGGTGTCTCACTACAACAAGAATCTGACAATTTTGAGGTAGGTACTATTGCTGAATGGACATGACTCTTTGCATCTTTGGAATGCCGTATCTGATGAGCGTAGAGCAAATCCCCCGTTGAAAAGCTAGCTTTACATCTCTTGCATTTGTGAGGAAAATCGAGGGGCTTTGAAGGAATATCAGGGAGGACCGGACCATGGTATGTGGTGTGTGTTTTCAAGTGTTCCTTTAAGACTCTTGTATTTGTGAATGAGAGATTGCAAGGGAGACAAATATGAGAAGTAGAACCATTGTGCAGAAGACTGTGCTTGATTAAGTTTGTTAAACTACTGAAAGTCTTAGAACAGACATCACATTTGAGACTTTTACAAAGTTGTTTATGAGACTCACATTGGTGAGCATGTAAGCTTGACTCCTGAATGAAGGTTCTGGGACAGAGCGAACAAGCATACGCTTTCTCTCCAGCATGGTCAATCATATGTTCTTTAAAGGAGCTAAAGAAGCGAAACTGCAGATTGCACTGATTACAAGAGTAGCAACGGCTTTTTAGACGATGACGTCGCTGATGTAGCCATAGTTTACTCCACCTTTCAAAGAACTGTCCACAATGTGCACAGGTATATCTGAAACCAGGAGCATGCATTTGCAGATGAGCACTCAAAGTCCTGTACTGTTCAAATCGCTGACCACAACGTGAACACTTGAATTTCCAAAGACTCCGAGTGATTTCAATGCATTCTAGAGAGCTACTTGTGGAAGTACATCTTACATCAGAATGAGTGGGAGATTGGGCAATTGGGAGCTTGATGGGTGACTGGGTAGAATAAATTTGAGGAATTTCAGAAAGATCTGTCTCTATTGTTTGTGTAAGTTCCACATCTATCGATTGAGGCAGTTGTGGGAGTTGTTCTGAGCTGGTCGACATTTGGGTATTCAGGTGAAATCCTGTACTTGATAGAGTCTGAGATGAGGTAGGTTTACACTTTAAAGGGTAGGTTTGGGTAACACCTTGCATGATTTCAGAGAGTGATGCACCACAAATCTGCTCCTCCCCACTTGACTGGCAACAAACCTCACAATGAACATTCATATCTGAATCCTTCTCATAACACTGTCCACAAGAAAAACAAATGTATGGGGGAGAGCTGGTATGTGTTTGAAGGTGAAGAGTGTATTGGCACCATTTCCTGAAAAGCTGTTTGCATATTTGGCACTTGAAGAATACTGGTGTGTTCACTTGACCATCAACTCCTTGACTTACAATAAAGCCCTCAATGTTACCACTTGCCCCATCATTCCTCCTTGCAATGCAAGTTTTGGATGCCTGGTGCATCCTAAGTGCAGACAGGGCACTGAATGCATGACCACAGTGAAAACAGGAGAAAGGGGTCTCGCCGGCATGGTCTTGAGAATGCTTTTTTAGGGCCTTTAGCTGGTTAAATCCTTTTCCACAAATTGAACATGCATATGGTTTAACAGGCCAGTGGCTTTTTTCATGAGCTGTGAGGCTTGATGGTTTCCAGAACTTCTTCCCACAGTCCTTACAAGTCAAGGGCTTCTCCACTTCATGTGATTGCATGTGATTCTGCAATTTGACGTGGCTTACAAAGTTTTTCTTGCAAATAAGGCACCTGTAATTGTTTGGAGTCTCTGAACACACATCTGATAAAGTATTTTTCTTGCTCTTAATGCTCTTCTGTGGTTCAGTGTTTGTTTTTGATTCATGCAGGTGGACTTTAAAATGACATAGCAAATTTTCTTTCAGCAAGAATTTTTGGCTACAGCAAGGACAAGGAAAAGAGGTATCCTGTTTATGTACATTACGGTGAAACTTGAGTTTAGACAGTTGAGCAAAGGTTTTTCCACAGATCTGGCATTTGTAGGGTTTATCACCTGTATGAATGCGTTGATGAATGGCATATGCTGTAATGTGCCGAAAGGAAACACCACAGTATTTGCATGTGAGAGGTTTCTTCATTATTTCTTTAGGCTTGGATCTCATTGTTTTCTTTTTAGACACCTTTTTTGGCATTACAACACATTTCTCACTATCCTGTGTGAAGCCATCCACTTTATGTTCTGTAGATGTTTGAAATGTGTTTTCTATTTCAGACAAGTTGTCAAGTATTTTTTTTCCTGACATTTCCACACTTTGTCCATCTGTTTGCTGAATACATTTCAGCTCAATGTTGGGTTTAATTTTTGTATCCAGAAAAATGTGTTCTGACTCCTCTTTGACCACATTGCTAGAAATTAAGTTGCAAATTCCACTAGAGACTCCCCCAGAAAGTCCTGTATTATCAATAACCGCAAATAAATGGTTTCCATTTGGTTCAGCATCGTGTTCTTTGTACTTCTTTACTTCTTTCATTAAATTGGAGGATAGATGAGTGGAAGAAGTGGACATTTGAGTGGAAGTTTTCTCCTTATCATTGTTCTCCGATGTGACTGTATTATTCTGGTCCTCAGTGGCACATTCATTAGTTATACCAAACGTTGTCAGTAACCTTTTGGCTGGTTCAGAACAATCTTGTCTTTTGTCATTTTTGTTTTTTGTTGTTAATCTTTGAAGCTCTTCATGATCAGTTACAAGATCAGGGGGTGGTTCTTTAATTTTTCGTCTCTTCCGACCACGTTTTGCTCCTTTCACTACTTTAACTGTTGCCTTACTCTCAATCTTTATATCTGCCAGGACATCTTCATCTTGTATAGCAGTTTTTTCACAGAGTTCCCATTTCTTCGCTGTCGTAGGCATAGGCAAAGATATTTCCCCTTCCTCATTGAAATCGTTTGTGGAGTTTTGAGGGATGGAATGTATATCTGCTTTTTGAAAACCTTTGACTGAAGGTTCAGATGTTCTGCTGGATACTCTCAAGCTTGACAACTTAAGTCTTTTAAAGTTCTTCCCTTTTTTATACTTAGGTGCAGGGATGTTGTGTGACAAGTCATCAGTAACACTCTGAAGGGATTCTGAGGGATCAGCCCCCAATTGTTTGGTAAAAGTTACATTATCCACTTTCACTACCTTCCTCTTTTTAAGGGGTTGGACTTTCTGCTTCACTGGACTTGCAGCTGCTTTGGCAGTATTTTCTGTGCTGTCCTGACATGAAGAGAGGTCCAAGATCTGGACAGATTGAGAGGTGTTATCTTCTAAATGTGCTATAGATAACTTCTGTTTCTTGTTTTTAATTGAGGGTGGTCTTCCTCGTCTTGGTGACCTTTGCTTAGTGTACTGGCCTTCACAATCATCAGGATGCAAGGAGCTGGAAAGAGACTCTGTGCTGTCCTGACATGAAGAGGGATCTGAGAACTGGATCGATGGAGAGGTGTTATCTTCTAAATGTGCTATAGATAACTTCTGTTTCTTGTTTTTAATTGAGGGTGGTCTTCCTCGTCTTGGTGACCTTTGCTTAGTGTACTGGCCTTCACAATCATCAGGATGCAATGAGCTGGAAAGAGACTCTGTGCTGTCCTGACATGAAGAGGGATCTAAGAACTGGACCGATGGAGAGGTGTTATCTTCTAAATGTGCTATAGATAACTTCTGTTTCTTGTTTTTAATTGAGGGTGGTCTTCCTCGTCTTGGTGACTTTTGCTTAACAGTGTGCTGGCCTTCACAATCTGCAGGTTCCATGGAACTGGAAAGAGTCTCTGTGCTGTCCTGATATGAAGAGGGATCAAGGATCTGGACAGATAGAGAGGTGTTATCTTCTAAATGTGATATAGATAACTTCTGTTTCTTGCTTTTTATTGAGGGTGGTCTTCCTCGTCTTGGTGACTTTTTCTTAATGTACTGGCCTTCACAATCTGCAGGTTGCATGGAACTGGAAAGAGTCTCTGTGCTGTCTGGACATGAAGAGAGGTCTGAGAACTGGACAGATGGAGTAGTGTTATCTTCTAAATGTGCTATAGATAGCTTCTGTTTCTTGCTTTTTATTGAGGGTGGTCTTCCTCGTCTTGGTGACTTTTGCTTAACAGTGTGCTGGCCTTCACAATCAGCTGGTTGCATAGAACTGGAAAAAGTATCTGTGCTGTCCTGATATGAAGAGAGATCTAAGATCTGGACAGATGGAGAGGTGTCATCTTCTAAATGTGCTATAGATAGCTTCTGTTTTTTGCTTTTTATTGAGGGTGGTCTTCCTCGTCTTGGTGACTTTTGCTTAACAGTGGACTGGCCTTCACAATCAGCAGTTTGCATGGAACTGGAAAGAGTCTCTGTGCTGTCCTGGCACGAAGAGATATCTGAGACATGGACAGATGGAGTGGTGTTGTCTTCTAAATGTGCTATAGATAACTTCTGTTTCTTGCTTTTAATTGAGGGTGGTCTTCCACGTCTTGGTGACTTTTGCTCAACAGTGTGCTGGCCTTCACAATCATCAGGCTGCATGGAACCAGAAAGAGTCTCTCCAAGCCTCGTATGACACTCAATGATGTCTAAAGAGCCCTGGGTTGACACATCTTGAACAAATGGACCCGAGTTTGTTTTTTGTGTGCGGGTTGATTTTCTTGATTTCATTACTGGTTCTTCTGGAATAACTGCTGCCCTCTGTGAGTTATTCGAAATTGGAGTTTGTGTGTTGTTTTGAAAATCACAGACAATTCTGTTATCATAAGATATATCTTTATGTTCCTCATCTTTAACCGTTTGAGTTAACAGCCCTGCTTTCTTCTTTCGCCTAACTTTTCTACTCTTTGTTTTAGGGGTTTTTGTGGCTTTGAGATCTTTAATTCTACTCTCTTCCTCTTCTTTTTCAGGCTGTTTACAGAAATCTTGGATCTGTGTAAAGGTGACCATGACACCTGCCTCATCTGATCCAGTATTTTTCTCTTGAGACAAAGAAACATTAGCAAATTCATGCGTTTCTGCAATTTGCTTGGATTTTTTGGCTTTCTCCTTCTGCTGGTCACAGCTGTCTACCTCCAACGTTTCAAAATTCTCAAAGGCTATCTCCCGCACAACAGATGGTGCGTCAGACTTTCCGTCCTCTCTGAGAGCCAGCTCTTGAATGTTGCTTTGTTCATTATCTTCTTTTTGCACTAGCAATTGTTTCACTTGTGTTTTCTTTGCCTTCTTCAGCGGGCTCTGAGAGCATGCAACATCTTCTGTGAAAACCTGGTTTTCAACATGACTTTCAGCTGATTCATTAAAAATGTCTGTTTTTATGCAAGGGTCTTGTGTTGCATCCTTACCCAGAGATATTGGTGGAGGCAAAAGTGCTGACAAAACTGTATGATGTTCAGCATGGTCCTCTGGTTGAACATTTCTGACTTTTAGTGTTGATGTCTTCTTTTTCATATGTTTCATTTTCAATTCTTCTGACCTTGAATTTGTGTTTCTGTTAGAAACTGAATATTCTTGCTGCACAGTTGCTGAAAAAGACTGTTCTCCAATTTTTCTGATTGCTTGGGTAACATGTGTTTTGCGTTTAGTGACCTTTTTACTCTGTCTTTTCGTCTTCACTTTTATCTTCTTTTGGTGTACACCATCTGAATTATCCATTTCTGTAGCTGACGCAGAATCAAATTGATGGAGTTCTTGTTGCATTGATTGGTCAACTTCAGGTGTTACTGCTTCACCTTTAATGTCAGACATTTTCTTAGATTTTTTTGGTGCTGTGTACACCCCATCTGAATTATCCATTTCTGTAGCTGACGCAGAATCAAATTGATGGAGTTCTTGTTGCATTGATTGGTCAACTTCAGGCGTTACTGCTTCACCTTTAATGTCAGACATTTTCTTAGATTTTTTTGGTGTGCTGTGTACAAATGAAGTTGAAACACATTCAGTGTGCTGCAAAGTGGCTGTAGAAGTCTGCATGATGAAAAGAGCAGCTGCATGGTTGTCCTTCACTTTCTCTGCAATTGCATTTTCCACAAGTTTTTTTTCTTTTAAAGTCATCTGTGTATGGGAGGCCACAATATTTGCACTAGATTTTGAGGTTATTGCAACAAAATCTTCTTGCTGGTTTACATTGAGTATTTCTTCTGCCTCATTTTTTATTTTGGTTACAATCTTTTTTCTTGGCTTTTTCAGTGTTTTGGTTTGTCTAAAACAGCTTGAAGAGTCCATCTTTGAAGGTGAAATAGAATTTTCTTGTGTCACAAATGCTAATATTGTGTCTTCAACCAAATTATCATTTAAGTGGTTGTCATTTGTTTTGTTTCTAGAGGGACTTTTAACTTTCACGGTCTTTTCAGGATTCGGAACCACAATAGATGCAAAATCTTCTGAAGGCAGAACAGAAACATCTTCCTTTTGGCTAGTAGTGGATGTTTGTGCCTCCATAAATTGGATTTTTGTCTTTCTCCTTTTACTTGACGTATTTTCTGTTTTCTTTTGGCTGACACCTGAAATGTCAGTTACTGTAGAAGACATAGAATCAACTGAAGAAATTGACTGATTCAAATGAACATTTTCACAGCTCTCACTGACTGTGTTATGAGAAAAAGTTTTGTCAAATGTTTTTCTTGGACTGAACCTTCTTATAGTTGGTTGCACAATGCTAGCATCAGATTCTGAGAGTGGATTCAAAATACTTTGTTGAGCTGTTGTTTGGTCAACTGTAGGTATATGTACTGCTTTACATTTAATATCTGACCATTTCTTTTTCAGTGACTTCCTTTGCGTGCTGAGAACAACTGGAGACTCAACGTCAGTTTCCGCAGTTGGAACAGAATCTATTTGCTTCAGAGTGGCTATAGAAGGTTGTATGTTCAAAAGAGTAGTGTCACAGTCATCTGTTCTAGTAGCGTTCTTTACAGATCTTTTTACTTTCAAAGTGCTTGTATTGGAAATCACCATGTGTTCCTTAGATTTTGATAATGGTAAGGGAATATCCTCTTGTTGGGATTGTGTTGCCTTGTTGATATCTGCTCTTTTCTTTTGCTTTGATTTCTTTGGGTTTTTCTCGGTGCTTATAAAGTTTGAAGATTCAGTCACTGAGGTTGAAACAGAATCTGCTTGACTCACAGACTCTAGTAAAGACTGACTATTAAGCAGACTAGTTGCATGCTCATCATTTTTGCCTTTAGAAGCTTTTATACCAGGTCTTCTCACCTTTGGATGCTTCTTGAAGTCCATTAAGTCTGCCTCAACTTCTGTAAATGTTGTGGGTTCATCATGTGGGTCGCCTTTGCTTTGTAGTGTTTGCAGAGCATATTTTTTGGTTTCCAATGTTTTATTTTTTGTAGATTTTTCTGGACTGCACTCAGCAATACTGGACTCTAATCTAGAGGTGGCCTGTTGGATTATTTCTGGGTTGCTGACTTCTTTTGCCAGGGTGGCGTCACTGACCTGAAAATGTGATGTACAGTCCTCTTCTGAGGACAAGACAGTGCCTTGAGACAAACACTGATTGCTAAATCTAGCAGATTTTTTTGCTTTTAAACGTAATCTTGTTTTGTTCTTCAGTTTCCTTCTAGAAACAGCCTTCCTGCCGATCATAGCGGTTGACGGTGCTTTTACCTGAGAGGTTTCAGAGCAGTTATGATCTGGTTTTTGTGAGGTTTCTGCTGTATCTGCCACTAGCTCAAGTTGTGTCATCCGCAGTTGTGATTTTCTTCTAGATGAAGGTGGGTTTACATCACCATTTGCAATTAAGTCCTCCTCTTTCAGTGCAGTGCTGTCATGATTAGTCAATGAAAAGTTTTGATTAGCGTCTTCACATTCAATTGTGTCTGGTTTGTCAGCACTGTCCGAAATTACTGATCTATACACAGAACAATCATCTCTTTTATTAGATTTATGTATTGGTCCATTTAATTCCTCAAGTTCAGATTTTTTTCTTTTTCTTGCTTTCTTATGCTTTTGCAATGCTTTCTGTAGGTTAGGCTGAGAGGAGCAATCGATCCTTGACGTAGGAGGTGGTGGAGCTGCATGAACGTTCTCAGTGGGTGGAGGAATACTGCTTTCTGAAGTAATGTTGAGAAATGTCCTTTCATTTTTTCCAGAGTTTTGTACCTTTTCATCACAAGGCAGAAGAACTGTACTTGGATTTAATTTGTCACTTTCCTTTGGTTCTATCTGAGAATCCTTACATTTATAATCAAGGTGAATTTTTTTGGATACAACAGTTTGATGTGGTACTGTCTCTGATCCTGAAGAAAAGTTTTGAATATCAGGGGCAGATTCTGTTTCCATCTTTAGACCGAGTTCTGCATTTTTTGTGTTCACTGGTATCTTTTGAAAAGCAGTTTGAATTTTTCCTGGTACAGACAGGCTGCTCTCTGAGGTCCCATCTTCTGTTGGAATCTGCAGTTTTGAGTTTTCACATTTGACCACAGCTGTACTTTGACTGCCCACTGAGGCTGGAGAAAGTACATGATCTTGTTTTTTTAGTTTACTTGCGTCAGGAAGACATGCAGCGCTTTGCTCTATTAATATAGTCTCAGAGGCATGGAGATTGCTTGTGTTTACCCTCTTGTCTTGCACATCATATTGTAAGGAATGATCATGGGTGTTAACTGAAGCGTTTCCATCTGTAACCTCTGCTTGGTGACAGTCCTTTTGAACATCAAGATGATGAAGACCATATACAGAAGAACCTTCAAGAACAGTTATATTGTTTACTGTTGCATGTTTTAAGCAAATACTTGTACCCGCAGTTTTTCTAGGACTGACATCTTTGCACGACTTGGGTCCTTGTCTTGTTCCCTGGAGGATGTGTTCAACAGACTGCTTGACCGAAGGAATACCCAGGAACTCTTCACTTTTCATAAAACCTTCTGATGAAGAAAAAGGAGTGTATGAACTCCTATTAAATCCTGGTAAAAACCCTGGCTCATTTTCTCTGATTCCAGTCATTCCAAGTTCCTCTTTCCTTAGAGATGTTCCAACAACTAATATGCTTGGCTCATCATTTTCCCCCTGCAAATAGATGAAATATGAAACAATAAATTGATTAATTTTTCTTTGATTGCTTGAATGCTGTTTTATAAAAGTCTACATTCAAAAGATTTTTGATATCAGCTCCTACCATTTCCAGAACATCTTGCTTTTTACTGATGCCATCTGACAACAGTGAAATAAAGGAATCCGGCTCTCCTTTCACTCTTTGACCATCCTGCTTCTCATTTAGTTTGGATCCTGCTATCTTATAGTTGTCCATTAATGTAAATTTTGCCTCAGTTTCAGGTCCTTTATATACAGGATTTAAGTCCATCAAGGGGCCACATCCATCCATGGATAAAGTCTGTTCCATTTCCATTCCATTACTCATCTCTAGAGCATCTTTGATCACTGATGTCCAATTACAGTTTCCTTGGGCCACCTCTCGGTCCTGTGAAAAAAATAATGTAGGTGACAATGGAGAAATAACATTTATTTTGGGTGTGCGCTGTAGAGGTCACATACCTTTTCTTGAGGCACATATTGGGCACATCTGGGTGGAAGCATGTGTGTCACACTAGTTGATGCTTCACACAAAGGGTCTTTCAGACAATCGCTTTTTTCCCTTCTCTCCACTACTATCTTTTCGTCCACTGCAGTACCAGTTTTAACGAGAGAATTATTATTGGGAGAATACGAATATTTAACAGTTGTCATTTCTGATGAAGTTCCATGGTAATCTGGTAACAAAGCCTTAAATGCACCACTCATACAAGATGACAGCGACGAAATGGGTTCTCCAGCAGCAGAACTGTCTTCTATCATGTCATGATCCTAAAAAAAAAGGGGGCAAAAAAGATATTTAAGTTTAGAAGTGAGGAGCTGGATGCAACCTAATAATGTTGCTATTCAGCTTCACAATTGATATATCACTTACCTGTGGCTGTGTTTGGAGCCAGGTACTGTGGGAGAACTCTTCTGTTCTTTCTCCGTAATTCCCCTCAGTCATTACTTTATCATAATGTACAGATATATAGTTATTGTAACCTACCTCCTGATGTTCCCCTGCTATATTATGGGGAACCCTGCTGTTATGGCTTCCATGTTTATTCCATGGTGGTAACTTTCCGTCCATAGTGCCGAAAGGGTTGATCTGATTTAATATACTCTCATAAAATGCCTGTAAGGGGGAAATAGTTTAGATTTAGAAATTAGATTCAGTTTAAAGCTAATTAAATGGCAGAATTTTAGCATAACATTTTCAAAAAACAAACAAGGCAAAACATGATATATAGTGTTAAACAACAAACATAGCAGAATTTTTATTCATATTCGTTCCATTTCGTCCCACTATTGTATTTTCTGCTGCATTTACTTATATTCTTTCTTTTGTTTTGTGTCTGTTGTGACTTTCTTTTACAAGCAATATGGTTAATCATAATAAATGTCAAGATCTGAGAAAACTTTTACTACCAAAATGAGTATTATTTGCAGACTTTACACATTTTTTATATTTAAAAATAAATTCTATTTAATTCTAATTATGATATATTATAATTATATTGTCATGAAACACCCATGGTTTAGCACTGCTTGTTCACACCTTAGATTTGTAAAAAGACAAAAAAATAAGCGTGTAAAGCTGTGGAAAAGTGTGAGAATAGAGGGTGGGGAAACAACAACCAATAAAACACAGACCTACAATACACTCATCATACAGACAAATTAATATTAAAATATGAATATAAAAAAAACAGTTGATGTATTTTAAAAAAATATAACCCTATGAAAAAAAATCTCCCAAAAATCGTATAATTAGAGACTACTAACAACCATCATTAAATCAAATGCTTAAAATGAGTTGATTAGTGATGCGGTTATATCCGCGAATAATACGGCTCGGGCGGGCCAAGTAATAAAAAATAACATTCCAAATCGGATGGATAAGAGATAAATCATCATTAACGTGTTGATTTTAATAAAGACACGTAACTGTCATTTCTGTTTTCTTGTTTTCAACAACAATGTATAGCTTATCTCTTCACGGAAAACTAATCAAGGAAAACAGAGCACCTCCTAGTGGACAGTATATAAAACACAAAGAAAAAAAACCTACGAAAAATTGCTTAATAACTTAACATCCTTAACTAAAAATATATACAGAAATTATTCTGATAAAAGTGTTTTCCAACATTACGTTGGAAATATTAAAGATTTTTCGTCAGGCACTAATTTGCAGACTCTCATTAAGCAGTTGAGGGGTCCACTCATTTAAGCAGTAATGGAGACAAAACAGATCCTGTACACAAATATCAAAAAGGAGATTTAAAAACAAAACAAAAGGAAGGAAAGAAAGAAAAACACTGTGGGAGCGTTTTAGTGAAGTTAACCAAGTTAACCAAGACGAATCAAGTGCTGGGTGTGTGACATGTAAGAGTGTTCTTTTCTCCACGAAAGATGGCCGCTCGAACAATTCTGGTGGCTTCACTGCCTGCTGACAGTTTAGAACGCAATGAGCAATCCAGACATTCATATAGAGCTGTGATCTGAACGCGAAGTTGAACAGGCAGAGAGGTGAACGAACAGTGACGAACCAATCTTGTGTGGCATTTGAATACTCCACTGTAATGCGATCTCATGTGTAATACAGCACATTGATTGGATTAAAAGAGTTTATTCTCATGAATGATATAGAGAAACCAATGACGTGGACGTGAACTCTCCAGCCACGGCAGCCAATCACCGTTCCAAATAAACACATATACTTCACTTTTCGTGATGTTGGTTCAACTTTGCTTTTTAAACCAGAAGTTTCAAAAAAGCTTCAGAAGTTTTTGTAACGAAATAGCTAAAAAAAAAAGAACAAATAGCCACTTTTCCCTTAATAAACATAATGAGTGCTAATGTTTTAGAGTTTCATGATCCTTTTAAGTGTTAGAAAATAGAACACACTGCTTGACCAAGACATTAAATTTTGGCAAATGAAGATGACTATCTTGACTGCTCCATAAAGTTATAATACTCCCCTTTATATGGATAGTTCACTTCAAACTGAAAATTCTGTCATCATTTACTCACCCTCAAGTTGTTTCAAACCTGTATGAATTTATTTCTTCTGCTGAACACAAAGGAAGATATTTTGAAGAATGTCAGTAACCAAACAGTTAACTGGACTGATTGACTTCTATAGTATAGGAAAACATAAATACTACGGAAGTCAATGGGTCCAGTTAACTGTTTGGTTACTGACATTCTTCAAAATATCTTCCTTTGTGTTCAGCAGAAGAAAGAAATTCATACAAGTTTAAAACAACTTGAGGGTGAGTAAATGATGACATAATTTTAAAGTCATTTTGAAGTGAACTATCCCTTTAATTTATTTCATTTTAATCTCCATGCCTGCATCTTCTGTCTTGTGTGGCAACATTTTCAAGTCTGAAACTGCTCCAACATAGTCGACATGCCTCTACGGCACAGAGTAAGGAGGTAATGTTAGACACATTTTTGTAACATCTTTGTTTCCATCCATTTAACTAAAATTTCTATTTAATTGTAGTTTTCAGTAATGGAATATTTTTGGGGGGTTTACAGTGTGCAAACTGATAAATGAATTCATCAAATTAGGTAAACACAATTATGATCTTGTAAATATATATTTGTTGATACAAATCATACACTTAAAGTTACTTGTATTGGTTACAAGGTTTATTTTACTTGCGTAAAATATTAACAAACACTGAGACAGAAATTCAAACCAGGACTCAATAATTAGCCTATGCATCCTGACAAACGAGACTCCACGGGTGATTATTTTGATAGTTTTTTTCATGTTTATTTCAAAAACACAAGAGGAGAAAGAAATGTTATTGGAACGGAACTAAATTGCTTGCAAAACAAACACGGGAGGGTGGATTCAACGTGATCAGTTTCTTGTGCAGTCGACCGTGAAATATTCCCAAAAGGTATACTACTAACGCACAAATAGTATTCAAATAGTAATTCGAAAGTTTTGTTTGACTAAGTTTGTTTGTAGGTCGCGCCTGAATCTTAGCTGCATGCTAATTTGCAAACTAAACCTTATTCAATTTATATAAACTTACATGCAACACGAATTATATGGATGCTCTGAAAAAAATCCGTCTGTCGTCTGCTCGATAAAGCAGTTCTGGCAACCATTTTTTTTATTGCTTAATAAATCAATTAAAATAAAATAATAATAAAAAGCCACTGGGCGAAAACACAGTGGGCTAATGCACTCACCGATGCGGTCGGCGCGCTTAATCCATGTCTCGCTCGTGGTCATTTATCGTTTGCTGTTATAAGTATGCCCGTTAGTCTCAGGGCGTTATTACTTGAATATTAGTGTCGTGTGAATTATCTTTCGTGTTGAATTAATCTGCTTATGTTCCTCGTGGTGGTCTGTTGTGGGGTCTTGGTGTATCCAAACAACACAACATCCGTAATAGACCGGAAGACCGAGAGGTCCGTGTGATGTGCGAGACTTGTCGGGATTTCATTTGTGTGTTGGACTGGGAATTGCATATTCATAAAAGTTTAAAAGTGAAATACCCACACAATACATAGTATTATATTATAAGGGCAAAGGACAAATGATATTTGATAAAAAGGAGAATTTAAAATCTAGTTAAAAAACGTTCTAAATTGGAATATTTGTTCTTACGTTGGTTTGAAAAACGTTACCTTTTTAAAAAAAAGTATTTTTATTAACATTATAAAACACTGTAAAAAACGTACCAAACTATGCCAACATTGTTTCTTCAAAAAAAAAAAAAAAAATCCAGCCTTTAAATTTGCATACATATTGTATTACATATTTTGATTCTAAGACCCACAAACATAAAAATGACTTTAATTCAGACTCTAAAATTGCGTTAGTTACTTTTTTCGAAAAATAATGTTATGTTACTTTTGCGTTACTTTTTCCCCCCACCTATGCAAGGCTTGTTTTTTTTTTATAACAACATTTGTTTATATTTTTGGCCATATGTAAAGACCCCTTTACACCAAAAGTGAAATAATAAGCCTCAATGAAAAGCTGAAGGAAACTTACTTAACCAATAAAACAAAAAAATCTATAGTCATTTTTGCTCATGCTTTAACTGAATCATCGAAGGTCAGAAGCAAGTACATTGGTCAATAAAGTGAGATTAAATGTATACAAATGTATGTTTTATGTAACATTTAGTTATTGGAGGTTTGCATAGTATTCTGATTCTGCATTTCACTGATTTTATTCATTTTGAAGAATATTGAATCTTTTTTTTGTGCAAGTGAGATGAGAAATGCACACTCACATTTAGAATTTCAATCATGTTTACACACACAGACACACTCACTCACTGCACTTATGATTTGTCTCAACATGGGGACAGGAGAGCTGTCAATTACTTATTTGAAAAAGGAATTAAGATATTTTATTGTAAATGTTAAAATGAACGCGTTACTTTACTAGTTACTTGAAAAAATAATCTGATTACATAACTCAAGTTACTTGTAATGAGTTTTCCACAACACTGAAAATAAGTGACGTCATTGACCCATGAACATGTAGAATGAACTAACAATATATGTGTATAACAAAGATAGCCTACTCGTACTTATTGATCCATGCTGTTTTTATTACATACATGTAGTACTAATGGTAGCCTAGATATATTTGTACTCATTACCTTTACATTTCCAATACCTTCATTTCTGTAAGCAAAGTTAAATGAAAAAGTCAATCCAATCATTTTTCTGAGACCTCATTCTTATGCACTTGTATTAATAGCCCAGTTGCTTCTGGAATTGAGAGAAATAGGGCTCAAACCATTTGTGTAGCTCGTCTGCCTTTTCCTGAAGAGTGTTACCCATATTTTCTGTGGTCTTCTCAACTTGCTCTCTGAGGCCCTGCATTTGTGATTCCAGTTTCTCTTTTATTCCTTCACCCTGGCTTCTCAGCAGTTCTCCCAGAGATGTCAGCTTCTCTTCAGCACGCTGTTGCATTGCAGTGAAGTAAGGCTCAAGACGACCCTTCACATCCTCCATATTCTGAGCGGCACGAGACCGAACCTCCTCAAAGTATGTTTCCATTTTCCTTTAGATCAGAGGACAAATTGCTCAAAATTTAGATTTTCATAACATTGCAGTATAACACATCTATGTTATTAATACAGTTTTGTTAATATATTACACGTTTTTTTTTTCCATTTTAAACTAAACTTATATAATATTTCATAACATAATTTCATATATTTCTTAACATATCGTATTTTATATTATATTTCCCTTCTACAGAAGTAAAAATATCGAAATCAAAATGTGAATTTTTTTTTAATGTTCATCTTTAACTGATGAGGCATTAAACAATGATTAAACAATGATTCCTATTACTAAGAAACTAAATCATCTAAATAAGAACATTACGTCCTTATGTTTGTCTCCTAGTTTATACACTACCATTCAAAAGTTTGGGGTCAGTACGTTTTTTTTGTTTTTGAAAGAATTCTGTTCTGCTTAACCAGGCTGCATTTATTTGATCGAAATTACAGTAAAGAGTAATATTGTGAAATATTATTACAATTTAAAATAACGTTTTTTTTTTCTATTTTAATATATTATAAAAATTAAATGTATTACAGTGATGGCAGAGCTGAATTTTTTAGCAGGCATTATTCAAGTTCTAATATGCTGATTTAGTGCTCAAGAAATGTTTCCTATTATTACTAATGTTAAAAAAAACAGTTGTGGTGCTTAATATTTTTGTGGAAACAGTGACGCTTGTCTTTGTTCAGTAGAAAATTGAAAAACCTGTATTTATTTGAAATAGAACTTTTACAAATAAAACATACTTTTTTTAACCATTTAAATGCATGCTTGCTAAATAAAAGTATGCCAATTCATTCCTAAATGAACAACAAAAAACGTACACAACGGTAGTGTACTTTGTATAGAAGTGGAGCAAAAGATATGCAAAAGGTCATGTAATTAAGCTTGAACCATGACTCACTTGTTGATCTCTTGGATGTCCTTGTTAAAACGTTTCCTTAATTTCTTGGCGTAGGTGTTGACCCTGTTCTTGACGTCTTCAGCGTTCTGTTCCACCATAGTGCGGAGCTCCTGGCTGTATTCAGTGACACGATCCTTAGCTTCCTCCATGTGTGTGCGGAGTTTGCTGGTCAGCAGTTGCAGATCTTCATTGAATCTCTCGGCAGTCTCATGCGCATAGGGGCCCAGTTTGGAGTGCATGTCATCTTTATACATTTGCAGCTCCGTCATGGTGTCACCGATCAGTGTGCTGTAAAGAATTTGAAATGAATCTCAGTATCATAAATCAGCTTTCTTGAAACTGGACTTTCCACCAAGTCTTTGCAAATTGAGTTGCTCAAATGTTTGCTCTGCGGTAGCATTTACTCACTCTAATTCTCTGCCGAGCTGAGTGGCCTTGATGTTGTCCCTCATCTCCTCAGCCCTAGAACTCAGCTCAGACACACGGTTCCAGAACTGATCCACTGCCTTCTCCCAGGGGCTTTTTGGCTCATCCTGAAACAGGAAGTTCCCTTGGCAGCCTGTGTAAAGTCAGAATGGAGACCAAATATTCTTTAGCGGTTGAAATATTTGTCAATGTAGTGCCATTGTTGTAGATACACCATATGTACAGCTCAGGTCTCAATGAAATCCATCACATAATACGTTCAAAGTATCCAAGTTCTAAGCATATGCATCAAATCAAACTATCAGCCTCAGTTGAATTAGCATACAGTTAATAAACTGTTTGTGAAGACTGGCATTGTTGATTGTCGCTTACCTGAAATGACAGCGAGAGCGAGGATTACAGCCACAAACTTCATGATTGTTTTTGGACAGTACACCAGACAGATCTTCCAATGTGTTCTGTAATGAGAGTTTTTGAAACGGCTGGTATTTATATGACTTGGATCACAATCATGTTGATAGCCATAATGTGACTATGGACAGGTGAATTGGCACCCTGTGTCCAAAGTTCTTCTCTTGAGATACTTGTTTATCACAGCATTCAATTCCACGTTGCATGATTAAGGTTCCAAAGGGACAAAATGTGCTATAATTCAAAATTGTTTTGTTAAAAATCAATGCAGTCCATTTGTTTATCCTGCCAGCTCACTGAAACCACAGAACCAATTTGAGCATTGTTATTGAGCACAACTGAATTATGGTAAATTCAAAACAATCAACGAAAGAGGTGGACCACGTCTTAAAAAGTGAGACAATAATGTAATTTGTAAGTAAATGTTAAAAATGGTAATATTTCATTATTATGTAACAAGACATTTGCTACTAAAAAGACATCTTGCCTTGCATGATTCAAGGATCAAAGCTTATCGTTTATCTCTCTTCTCTCTACCATTTTATCACTTTGTACTTCACATTCAACTCATTTGGAATGAGTATTGTAATGCTTAAAATGTAGCCGTGAGTATTACCTAATGCCATCTACAAAGGGGGCAAAAGATTGTGCATGTGATTAAAGTGAAATACTGATTTCTACAACTACTTAGACATATCAATGATTAAAATATTGTGTCTGTAAAGGATATGACTTTACTAACACAAACAGATTTTTATTTAGTTAAGTGTATACATGCAACAAAAGAATAGTGTCCACATAAGTATTCTGTAAAAAGTATTTTCATGATTTGTCACATTTTTCTTTTGTCAGATCAACTTAGAATGTTATGTGGTTCAGATAACATAATAGTTTGATTTTCTGTTGATTCAACCAATTTCCTTCATTGTATTAACTCAAATTTTGAATTTCAATGAACTCAAAATTTTAAGGCAACAAGGCTTTTTTTTAAGCCAACAATATTTTTTTTACAGTGTAAGAAAGTTTAACCTATCCATGTTTTCTTCTCTCCATCTATTATTGGCTTCTTTTTACAGACGGTTTTATTGTCAATGTCCATTTTACAATTACCACTCAATTACTAGAAATATAATTGTATTTAAAATAACTCAAACATAAGACGTCATGTCAGCAAACTGCTATCATCTCACACAAAAGAGAATGAGTATTATCTTGAGCATTTCTTACATGAAGACTTTGTGCAAGAAGGCTGTGATAAAGTCATTTTGACTCATGTATCACGCAAATAGATTAAATAATAGGTTGTTTTGATAAAGGTATCTGTGTAATAGCTCTCAATTGGAGTATAAATATAAATTTGCAGGCAATGATACATTGTCATTTGCACAATTGACATTATAAGACGAATTGCCTGTTTATCACATTAAGTTTATTAACACCTAACATATAGGGGTTGGACAATGAAACTGAAACACTCCCAATATAGTGGTGCAGGCTTCACTATATATGCGTGGCCTGATGGCCAATCTTCACTTATTTCAAATCCCATCAGTAAGAGCAAGAGTGTGAAAGTTGAATTAGCAAAAACCACATCACAGATGTACATAACATGTCCTTAAGAATTTCTATGGTGTTTCTGACCTACACCTTAGAGATTAGTCTTAAGATGGGTGCAGGGCAGAAACTGCCTGTAGACCAATGAGAGTTCATATAATTCTCAAGCTTGAGGTGTCTGCCAGTTACCATCCTTATCTAATGGTGTTGGACATTTGTTTGTGCTAGTTTATCAAGATTCAATCAAAATGTAGCAAACCTTTCTCCACTGTTGCAGTCAGAGAGGGGGCCCGCCGTAAAACTGGGCCCTGAAATGTACTGGTCACTGCACTATTTGCAAAGTCGGCAAGTCTATGATGATGTGTTTTAAAATCTGTTTTGATTTTTAAAGTTATGTAGTGTATTCCAGCCTTACGTAATCACACTAGGGGTGAGATAAAAGTTCTGAAGCCTCACACATAAAAAAATATTGAACATGGACCACGACATTATAATTAGAGATGTTTAAAAACCTTTCATCCTTGGGATTGTGATAAAATAATCCCTGCTGGAAAGTTTGCAGTGTGTGTGTGCTCCTAATGTATGTGCGCTAACTTGGATGGGTTAAGTGTAGAGGACAAATTCCAAGTATGGGTTCACTTCACTTCAAGATTATTGAAAAGACATTTGCATTGTCTCCAAATGTATATCTCTTGATGTATTGTTTGCATTTATTTGGCTAAAAACAAAGTGTTATGGTCAACTGCACAGGTACATTCAGTCAAAATGTGGATGAGTCAAGTTCCTACACTTTTTCCATTAGAAAACCCCACTTATGAGTCTTACATCAAAGGTCTTGTTATGTGCCAATAACCATTGTATGAATTTAATTTTAATTAGCTTACCAAAACAAGGAAGGAAGGAAAAAGAGAAGAGAAGAAAAAACTAATTAAGCTAATGTACATCCTATCATGAGATAATATTGTAAACATCTTTTAAAAAAAATGTGGATTTCAATTATAGTCCTTACATTATTTTATTTAGCAATTTTTTTTGAAAAACATACATGAGCAACAAAGAAATATATTAGGTGAACCCCTAATGGTAACAGAAGCACCCTTTTGCGTTTCCAAAAGGTCTCCATAAAGTCTCTAAGGTCTTTCAAGACTGCTGATCTTGTCAAAAGACTCCCAGAGAGCTGTTAACTGGGCCTTCAGGTCCTGTGCGTATGGATCCAGTTTTCTCAGCTCCTCTGAATAGGGAGCCAGATTCTTCTGAAGCTCCTGACTTCCCTGGGTCAGCTGACTCTGAAAGCTTTGGGCTAATGGAGTCATGCTCATCTGAAACTCTAAAAAGTGTTGGTCCAGTTTCTGCTTCAGCTCCTCAGTTTGGGGACCCATTTCCATGAAACTCCTCTCCAGTTTTGCCTTCAGCTCCTCAGCTCCCTGAACCAGAGTAGATTTCAGGGCTTCAGAATTCAGGGTCTCCGCATACGTGGCCACATCCTTTTTAAGCCGCTTAACCTGCTCCTCAATTTCAGCTCTGATCTCCTCAACATAAGGCTTGACCTGGGAATGCACAGATGTCATTTCCTGTTCCAGGCGCAGTTTCAACTGATCCGCATCCTGGGAAAGTTTGGCCAGAAGCTTTTGTGTCAGATGAGTTGCTTGACTTTGAATGGCCAGGGTGTATCCATTGATGGCATCAGCACTTTTAGAGATCCTGTCACTGTGGAGAAACGGAGATGGATGTTTGTGTTCTTCAAAGTTTTATGATTTGTTTCATAGCCAGTTTATCAGTTTGTCATCTAATTTACTACATACTTACTTGATTTCTTGACCCAGTTCTGAGTTTCTAATCACCTGCAGTGTGTCCTCAGCTGTGAGAGTTGCCTGAGACACGTAATTCCAGAATGCGTTTTTCACTAGATCCATACTGCCCTCTGGTCGGTCCTGCCACATAACACTGGCATGGCAACCTAATGGATTCACCGTAATTAATAAGAAATATATGTAAATAAACACATATAAGCTGATTGAAATGATTGTCTGACCAGTTTTGAGAGGGATAAAAACATTCTTAAGAATTTGGTAAAATTATATGAATGCTTACCAGAGAAAGCTGCGATAACAAACACTACAAGGATTTTCATGGTTATCTGCCAGCTCTACAAGAAGAAAAAAAAATCCTTTTGTCAGACAAAGGCCATTATGAATATTTTTGTCTAGTTTTCACTTAACTGAAAATGACATAAGTATGCAGTTTTTGTCCAGTTCCTTACCTTTCTCTTGTCCTCTTCTGTGTGTAAGTGTTGAGAAGGTATCGACACTGTATATAAATGGATTGCAGAGCTCTGATAAAGGCAGTAAAGTCCAGAAGGTAGTGCCCTGCTGTCAGTTGTACATGCCATGTCACTCATTCCACATCATGAAATCAACTGAACTGAACTGAACTCAGATCTGTGACTAAGTACTGTATAACAAATATGTCTAAAATGTAAATATAAATATTTAAACACATTTCCTGAAACCTATGACATACTATAAACACAAAACCAAAACTTCAAACTGTAATCAAGATGCATTACTGTATAAAAAACAACAAACAACAATTCCGATAGTTTTGGTTTTGTGTAACCTGTATTGTTTTGAGAAATTGTAAAGAAAATTATCAAATGGAAAAAATAAAAATAAATACAAAACAAAAATAAATAAATACATTTTTGGATTTTGTGTATACAGATTTAGAATATATAGAATCCCCAAACATTCCACCATATATATGTAAAAATATTTGCATATTGAATTTTTATCATAGAAATCATGTTTATTAACACCTGAAATCTACATATACCATAATGCTGTCTACTTTATGTTTCAGAATTCATGGTAACATTCTCACAAGCCACATTTATTGGCTATAGAAGGTTTTCCTGCGCATGAAGATTTCTGTTATATATTTTTCAAAATGAAGCACACATTTAACAACTGAACGCAAAAATAATTTAAAGAGTGTTTCTTAACTGTAAAAATGATTGCTGTGAACTTAAAATTCATCATTAGAATAATAAATGTGTTGTTTCAACTTAAAAAAGTATGTGTTCGTGCTTGACTTAAAATATTAAGCGTAGTTGATTGTAGTTTAGTTAGATATTTAAGTTATCTAAAAAATTGTAAGTTGTTATAACTAATTGCAGCAACATTTTTTACAATGTTGTTTTAAATCATTTTTGTATTAGTTTAAGATGTTAAAATTATAATGTATAAGGAAAAACTGTAAGGGAATAATTAATGGGAAAACAACAAGGTTACAATAGGGATCTGCAGTTGTCTGTAAATTCTTATTATTTTAAATTACATGTGAAATGTTGATGAGTACATCTCTGCCCTTTTTAAGCATTTAGTTTGCACATTCAAATGGGCATTTCAGCAAGCTCTGCTTGCTATACTAGAGTAAAAGAACAAAGTAAACATTGTTCCACAATCTTGATTTCGTTTTAAACTGATGTGTTTATTGGTTTGAGACACACAGTCTAAAAAAAACAAATCAGCGGTACATCAGTGAGGTAAAAGGTTACTTTAAGCAATAGTGTAACTCGTCTAGGCATTTATCCAATTACACAAAAGTGCATCTGCACTTATCAACCAGGTCAAGGAGAACACTGAGAACTGAGCTTCAGTCATATTGATCTACTTGCATTCCAGTGAAAATTATGTCTGCATTCCTATGCAGAAAATAGGTTGCGCATTTAACCCTTTCACACGTAAGTTTAAAACAGGGGTCTCAAACTCAACTTAACTGGGGGCCGCTGGAGGTAGAGTCTGGGTCAGGCTGGGCCGCATCAAGTATTCCACAAAAAAATAGTATTCAAGTATTCCAAAAAAGGAGCACAACTGATCCAATCTTCTCAATCTTTATTATTAACGTTTCTTCTGAACTGTTCCTCTGAATTTAAACATTCCTTTCTGTACATGATTGGTTCTTCGTGAGCTGTCCTTCTGACAGTTGAAGTTCATTTTACAAACTTTCTTTGTCTTTTCCTTATAACACATCTTTGTGATACTTATATTTGCTCATGTCCTTTTTATGTTCAATATGATATTGAATGTTTTTTTTGGAAGGCACATTTCCTTTTATTATACTTAGAAAAACAATTATTGCTTTTGAAATACAAATATTTGCAGTCATGTCTGCCCTTCTTATTGAATTCTTTCTACACATGTTTAGTGTCTCAGGCAAATTACTGACTTTGCACAAATCAAAGCAAACCTTCTTATCAACCTGTTGGACACATATTACAAGCTCAAAATGAGTATTCTCACATTGTTTTAGAGCAGGGGTCTCCAACATGTCGCTCGCGAGCTACCAGTAGCTCGTGGCCTGATTGGTGGTAGCTCGCCAAGGGCCTGTTCACATATCGCGCTCACATATTTTGCGCGCCTCAAGTTCGTTATTTCAAATGTAGACGCGGTCATAATTGAAGCGACGCGCTAATTTTTTCCAGGCGCAGTATGTTTGTACTTCGCGGTTGTCTATGACAACTATTGACAACAAACCCACTGTAAGCTGTCACGAGACTATCTATGGTAGCCCATAAGAAAAAAAAAAAAAAAAAAAAAAAAAAAACCGCACCACACTCAACGACGGGCCGCACTTACATTAAACTTTAATGTCAAGTAGGGGGCCACAAAATATCACCCCGCGGGAGACCACTGGTTTAAAATATTCTAAATGACCCCCCAGCGTGAGTTTTTCAAGGCGACCGTTATTTAGAACTTGTCACTTTAATGTTTCCATGGTGACGCGTCATTGCTTGTCACGTGACACAGCGCAACCAGAACACAGCGCTGAATGAATGATGATCTGCTTTTATGTCATTTTTCCTTTTTTATTAAAAATATTCACAAATGTATTAGCTATAGCATGAAACACTGATATTCCGATTGTCAAATATATGCAAGTGGATGGGTTTTGTTGTTTAAACATCTTTATAACGATCGCGTTAGTTGAGCTGTATGCACAATGGGCGGCGCCATTTTAGTTTGTTACAGTTCAGAGAATCGGATCTGTGGGATTTACAACACGCCAATTCCTCCACTTCTCACGAAATGCATGAAAGTAAGTGGCCGGTGAACTGGGAGAAGAATAGGGTCAAATGTAAAGCTACTTACACAAAGTGTATCTGAAATTAATAAAACGTGTGGTCTTATAATGGAAAGGATCATTATTGCCGCTTCCGTAGACATCAGTGTGTATTTTACAAACCCAAAATCATTGTTTGGCTAGTACTTGTGTATTTAAATGTCTGAAACCTAAAATAAACATTATGTGGTTGAAAACACTCAATAGTTGTGATGAATGACAGCACTGAGTGCGTCCGTCTCGCGAAAGCACGTTTAAATTTAGCAGTTGATCACGTGATGCACTGACTGTTCTAATCACACCGGTGTGATCGTACGCTCCAGGGACCAGCCAAGACTGATCCCACCGGTGTGATCGTACGCGTGAAAATCACTGTTGCTCAAATCATCTATGCTAAAATCAACAGGGACAGGGTACTCAAAAGTGGAAGTCATCATGGTTAAGTAAACTTTCCCATTTGCTCCAATAAATCCATCATAGAGTTTTCACGACTTTTAAAAGGCGGGAAAAATATCGAGAGACTGATTACAGTAGTCAGAAGAAAGAAAGATGTGAAATTTGCCGTCACTCCATCAACTGTTGTATTAGAAACACCCTCGTAGCAGCGTTAATTCATTTTTGTCAATTACTGCCGAGGTATAGTGTTATAAATGTAGATCAGATTTTTTTTTTTATGAAAATATGAACTTTATTAATGAATTGTTTAGAACGGTGGAAACGTCTGTTATACATATTGCTAAATTACAAATTGCTAAAATAACACTGAATATGGACAAAGAGTAAAAACGAATAGCACTCTCTCGCAATTATTCATTTGCAGTCATGTGAAGTTATCTTTAAGATGCAGAGGTACATTTGTGTCTATGCATGTTGGTCTGCACGTATTAATGTTGAGGTTGATGTAATAATGACTGATGTGTCAGGTTTTAAAGAAGATCCTTCTGGACATTGCCCTCTTCATCACAACAGTTATCTGCATTCAAAAGTGCCTGATATCTGCTGAACATACAACAACACAGAATGGTACAAAGGGTTTTTTCTATATTCTTTTGTTGCATGTATTCACTTAAAGGTACAATATGTAGGAATTTTGTAATAAAACATCCAAAAATCACTTGCACAGTGTGATATATTTCCTGTAGTTGTGTACTTACAATATCCCAAAAGTCTCCAAAGATTTTTTTTTTATTTCAGAGAAATTCCAATTTTAAATAAGTGGCCGTCCCGGAAAAAAATGTCGCCTGTAAATGACGCAATATACGCGATTTTCTCGGTTCCCTATCGAGTCGGTCTCTCGACATTACGTATGGGGAAATCCATTTTCCTCGAATCATGAAGTCTGATAGAATAACTCTTTTGCTTGCAAATAGCCAATGGCAGTCCCGCCATCACCTGATTGGCTGACACTGCTCAATATAGGTGACGGCGGGCGCCAAAAAACCTCAGAATCTTTTTTCTTCACTCGAGTCTGTTTCACCGTTAGATTTACGCATTCAGAGCGGAGTAAAATTAGGAGTTTTTATCCCCTCTCGCGTTCCGGTGGATTTCTACTATGTCTCTGTGTCGCATGTGTGGTGGACCCATCGAATTCCCGGATGCGCACAAACTTTGTGTGCTGTGCCTGGGTCGGGACCACGCGGAGGCGGCACTCGAGGGATCGGGATGTCCCGCCTGTGAGGAGCTTCCCATCAAGATCCTTCGTGCAAGGCTGGCTGTTACACGTAACGTCGACCTTGTATCTCCTGCCTCTCCCCAGTCTGCCGCCGTCGAGCCG
This sequence comes from Tiaroga cobitis, assembly GCA_030578255.1. Taxonomy (NCBI): domain Eukaryota; kingdom Metazoa; phylum Chordata; class Actinopteri; order Cypriniformes; family Leuciscidae; genus Tiaroga; species Tiaroga cobitis. The sequence goes on from CM060609.1 coordinate 34,299,257, forward strand.
CGGACCGGGAGACAGCAGAGATTTCCATCCGTGGGTTCTGTCGAGGCTCTGTCGTCGGCCCAAGGCCCACGCCATCCTCACGTGGCAGAGCCCGTGACCTACTCTGAGGCCTCTTACCGCCCTCCTCAGGAAGCGCGGGAAATGGTCTCGTTTGGATACGACGATGACGACGCCATGTCCACCAATGCTTCCGACCCAGGTGCGTGGTCTGAGTCTCCATCTGAAGGCGCCCCCGCCTCCTTGGATGCGGAGCTTATGGCCATTCTAACAGAGGCCGTGGCAGATATGGAGCTGGAGTGGACGGCGCCAAAGGAGATGCCGTCGAAAAGATGGATGGACGGTTCCTTCCTCGGTGCGGGCCGTCAAGCTGAAGCCCCGCGGAGACCCGCCCCCTTCTTCTCTGAGGTCCACGAGGAGCTCACCAGGTCATGGCGCTCCCCTTACTCAGCCCGAGCCCATGCACAAGGTACCCAGTTGCTGTCTACAGTGGAAGGAGCTGAAAAGCTAGGGTACGCTCGGTTGCCTCCCGTCGAGGATGCTATCGCGGCTCATCTGGCGTCCTCTCCTGGCTGGAAGACCGCCCAGCTGCCTTCCAGACCATGTCGCGCTACTGCCCAAATGGCTGAGAAGGCCTACATTTCCGCGGGACATGCAGCATCTGCCCTCCATACGATGGCAATCCTGCAGGTGTTCCAGACGCGACTCCTAGGGTCCCTGGATGAGGGAAGCCCAGACCCTGAGTTGCTCAGGAAACTGCGCACGGCGGCAGATCTCGCTCTGGCGGCGTCAAAGAAGATCGCTCAGGGAATCGGACGTAATATGGGCAGTCTTGAGGCCCTGCATCGCCATCTGTGGCTAACGCTGTCGGGGATGCGCGATACTGATAAGAGGCAGTTCCTGGACGCTCCGGTAAGCCCCACGGGCCTTTTCGGTGTTGCGGTGGAGTCGTTATCCGACAAGTACGCGGAGACCGTCAAACAGTCTAAAATGATGCCGCATCTGCTGCCGAAACGGTCTCAAGCCCCCCCGGCGGCAAGATCCAGATCTTCCTCTGCACAGCGCCCAGCGGGACCTACCAGACGCACGCCCCCGAGCACGGCAGAACGTCGTGAGCCAGAGCCCCCCTTCCGTCAGAGGCAGTTCAGGAAGCAGCCCCGCTTCGGTGTGAAGCCGGCCTCTAGTAGCCAAGGGCGACCGGCGGGCAAAAAGGAGCGGCATTCCTGATGCGTGTGTCGGGGAGGAGAGAGCGCGGGACGTGTTCGTCGGACCCGCTGCAAAGAGGGCGTGTTCCCGCCCAGAGTTCGGCGAGAATGTGTTGATTTTGAAACCGCTGTGTTCTGTTTCAATAAACAAAATGCATTACATGTCTCAGCAAAAGAGCTTTCTTCCTCCCAACACTATTACCCGCGCCATAAGCGAAACCTCTCCTCCGGGAGACGTTTCGCAGAGCGGAAGCTCGGGGAAACCCGAGAAGGTGGTTATTTATGTCCCCGTGCAAAGAGCCGCGGACGAGCCATCTGCCCTCAATATAACGGCCAATGCTTCCCCGGTGGCTGGCGCCCAGCCCCCGCCGCAGCATTCATTAAAGCCCCCCCTATCGAGTCACCTGAGTACGTGGTCAACACTACCTACGGCTTCAATGTGGGTGTTAAACACGATAAAGCGCGGCTATACGCTCCAATTCGCTCGCAGACCACCCCGCTTCGGCGGTGTGATTTTGACAGAGGTGTCAGAACAGAGCGCCCCGTTACTTCGGGAAGAAATCTCCTCTCTCCTGTCCAAACAAGCAGTGGAGATAGTTCCCGAAGAGCGGAAAAACTCCGGTTTTTACAGCCGTTATTTTCTTGTACCAAAGAAGGACGGAGGTATGCGCCCTATTTTGGATCTGAGATTACTGAACAAATCGCTCGCGAAACGCGCGTTCAAAATGTTAACAGTGAAGCAAATCCTCGCGCACATTCAGCCCGACGATTACTTCTTTGCAGTGGATCTAAAGGATGCATACTTCCATATTCAGATAGCCCCACATCACAGGCGCTTTCTTCGGTTTGCTTTCGAGGGTGTGGCGTACCAGTTCAAAGTGCTACCCTTCGGGCTAGCCCTGGCACCCCGTGTGTTTACAATGTGCATGAATGCAGCGCTTGCTCCCCTGAAGCTCAGTGGAATGCGCATTCTGAACTATCTCGACGACTGGTTAGTCATCGCGCGTTCGAGGGGTGTCCTTGTGGAACACAGACTCCTCGCTCACCTGATGGATTTGGGACTGTCTGTGAACATGCAGAAGAGCGCGCTCCAACCGTGCCAGTCCATCACATTCCTCGGTATGGTGCTGGACTCGCGCACTATGATCGCGAAGCTATCAGAGGCGAGAATCCAATCGATTCAGAGAGTGTTAGCCCTATTCGTTCAAGGCAGAGCCATCCCCTTAAAGACGTTTCAGAGGCTACTCGGGCTAATGGCGGCTGCAGCCCCCGTCTGCAGACTGGGCTTACTACACATGAGACCGCTTCAGCACTGGTTACAGGGGCGCGTACAGCCGCGGGCATGGAGAGCGGGAACGGAACGCCTTGTTATAACGCGTTCATGTCTGGAGACTCTAGCACCGTGGTTCGGCACGACCATGTTCGAGCAGGGAGCTGCTTTGGGCAGAGTGGTCAGACGCGTAGTGGTCACTACGGATGCGTCGCTGTCAGGCTGGGGAGCCCTCTGCGATGGCAGACCGGCATTCGGTACGTGGACAGGAGACCGGACGCGCTGGCATATAAACTGCTTGGAGATGGAAGCGGTCCATCTAGCGGTGCGTGGGTTCCTCCCATTTGTGAAAGACCGTCATGTTCTCATCAGAACGGACAACACGGCGGTGGTGGCGTACATAAATCGCCAAGGAGGTTTACGGTCGCGATCCCTGCAGGGGCTAGCGAGGCGGCTATTATTATGGACGGACAAAGTTCTACTGTCGATTCGAGCAGTGCATGTGCCGGGCAGTCTGAATTGCGGCGCGGACATGCTGTCCAGGGACGGCATTGTGCACGGAGAGTGGAGACTTCATCCGCAGACAGTAAACATGATCTGGAGTCTGTTTGGCAAAGCGGAGATCGATCTCTTCGCATCGCAGGAGAACGCCCACTGCCCGCTGTTCTTTGCATTGACGACGGCCACTCTAAAGGGAGACGCACTGTCGAGCCGCTGGCCGGAGGGGCGGAAGTATGCTTTTCCTCCGATCAAGTTAATGCCGCTGGTGCTGCAAAAGATCAGGGAGGAGAGATGTGCGTTGATTCTGGTAGCGCCGAAGTGGCCCAACCAGCCGTGGTTCCCGGAGCTAGTGAACATGGCGCTTTTTCCCCCGTTGCGGATTCCGCCGAGAAGAGACCTCCTATCTCAGGCGAGGGGGACCATATGGCACCCCAACCCGGAGCTGTGGGACCTGCACGTGTGGCAGATCAGCACGGAGTATCACAGCGGGTACTGCAGACAATAGCAGAGGCTAGAGCCCCTTCAACGAGGCGCTTATACGCTCTAAAGTGGAGGGTGTTTGCTAACTGGTGTGTTGACAAAGAGGAGGACCCCAGGAATTGCGATATTGCCATTATTTTGACCTTCCTACAGGAACGTCTGGATGCGGGCAGTTCGCCATCTACACTGAAAGTTTACGTGGCCGCTGTTTACGTGGGGAAACACCCTTTGATAACGGGTTTCCTTCGGGGAGCGAGGCGGCTTTTCCCCCCCCGCCTTCGTCAGATGCCGGTGTGGGACCTGTCGTTAGTGCTTAGTGCGCTGTCTGACCCGCCTTTCGAACCAGCTGAGTCTAGTGACATCAAAGTTCTCTCATTCAAGACGGCGCTTTTGCTCGCGCTAGCCTGCGGTAAGCGGGTGGGGGACTTACAGGCTCTGTCAGTGAACAGTGCATGTATGCAGTTTGGACCGGAAGATTGCATGGTCAGACTCTTACCCAAGCGTGGATACTCGCCTAAAGTGCTTTCGACTCCATTCAGAGCCCAGGTGATTACAATTCCAGCATTTTGCCCCGATGGGGTCAGTATTTCGGAGTCTCAGAAGGACGCTTTGTGCCCTGTGCGTGCCCTGCGTGCTTATGTGAACAGAACTAGCCATTTTCGTACTTCAGAGCAGCTCTTCGTCTGCTTCGCGGGTGCCAAGAAAGGCGGCGTGCTGTCGAAGCAGAGGCTATCACACTGGATAGTGGAGGCTGTGCGACTGGCTTATACTTCTCGGGGAGCTGTTTGCCCTATAGGAGTGCACGCTCACTCCACTAGGAGTTTGGCGTCATCATGGGCGTGGGCGAGAGGTATGTCTATCCAGGACATTTGCTTCGCGGCAGGCTGGTCGTCGCGTAATACGTTTGCGAGATTCTATAACTTGAATATTCCTTCATTCACACCGCACGTATTGTCAGTACATGGAGAGAAAGCTGAGCTGTTATTGGACTAGGCTAGACATGCCCCTAATTGCGCACACTCTAGCCGCGGCTCCGACTAAGCGTGAGTTATTAGCAATATAAGCTATCTGTTCTTTATGTTGTGTCCTTATTATTATGCCCGCATTCATAAGCCGGCAGTGTATTCCTAAGCACCAATCACATTGCTGCAATTCCCCACTCATTCAGTTCAGTGTTGCTTAACTGTGTGGGAGGGGCCACGTCGGTGCGGTTGCCGACTTGGCTCTGTGCCAAGGGGTGGTTTCGACCAGGTCCGGTGGCGGTTTCTGAGCTGTATAGGGATTTGCGCTTGCGCTATCTTCAGCTCGTTCTAGCTGGGCGGGGTTTTCCCACGCGGCGGGGGTTTTATTGCTCCCCATACGTAATGTCGAGAGACCGACTCGATAGGGAACGTCTCTGGTTACTCACGTAACCTTGGTTCCCTGAGAGGAGGGAACGAGACATTACGTAACCTGCCGTGTGGGAAGGGCTCACAGTTCCTTACTCTCGTTCAGCTAAGATTCTGAGGTTTTTTGGCGCCCGCCGTCACCTATATTGAGCAGTGTCAGCCAATCAGGTGATGGCGGGACTGCCATTGGCTATTTGCAAGCAAAAGAGTTATTCTATCAGACTTCATGATTCGAGGAAAATGGATTTCCCCATACGTAATGTCTCGTTCCCTCCTCTCAGGGAACCAAGGTTACGTGAGTAACCAGAGACGTTTCCGCTCGTACTGTCATAGCCATGACGTAACCATGGCGACAGACGTGGACAACTGCGTAGTGGGTAACGTTTAGCGGCACGCAGTTGTTGTTTCGCTCAATCATTATGGACCATGGCAAGCAGACTTTGGGACAAAAAAGGAGAACTAAAATGAGGATCAATATCGGCGTGGCGTTTTCGAGATGCCGAGAGCTCCTCGTCCGCGACTAACTTGGAGCAAAACCGCTCTTGCATATACTTATTAGACAGGTGAGCAAATGTACATAAAACAAAAGGATGTCTCTGTGTTTCCTTGCAACTGTCAATAATATCACTTATAAACAATGCGAGATACATAGGCCTATATGACGTGACAGATCAATCATTATGCATATGTTGATTCACTTCAAAAACTATCAAGTGATCGTTATGCTGATGAAAACTCAACAGTTATATTGCTCTTTGTACTTTGGTAATGCTTTTTATCACTTGCATTTTGACCGAGATTACAATATTTAGCCAATAGCCATTACTTGCAAATGTTCGTTCAAATTTACTTTGAGTACGGTTGGTTTGAACACGTAAAACTGCGCAGCATTAACCCAACAAATCATTTGACAAATAGCTGTAACAGGATAATATAGCATAACATTTCGCGTTCCTTGCAGTTAATTCATTATGGTGACATGAAATATTGCGATCAGACGTACAGGTAATACAAAAACAAATAAATTACCTCATCCGTGATCATGATTCATTAATTCCATAACATCTCTGAATGGTGAAAACGACATCTCCCATCGTTCAACTCTCCCTCATAGCATCATCAAGCTTCGCCTTTGTTATTGTTGGTAACTGTGCCCTCTTGTGGCGAAAAATTCCTACATATTGTACCTTTAAGTAAATAAAAATCTGTGATATGTTGGTAAAGTCATATCCTTTACAGACACAATATTATAACCATTAATATGTCTAAGTAGTTGTAGTAATCATCATCAGTATTTCACTTAAACCTTTTAATCATACACAATATATTTTACCACTTTGCAGAAGTCATTAGGTAATCCTCAATATACATATTTATAAAGGCACTGCATACAATGTGGGAAATGTCCGATTTGGGATAAGTTAACAGAATATAACGTGAAAACTTTATTGGCTTAGTTGGATGTTTCTCAACCATTGAACAGAGTTTTAGATAATTGTATAAGAAAAAAAGACTTCCTACCTCTAAATAATGTATTTTTCACACCCACAAAAATACATCCATAAATATTATACCTACATCTCAGTTTGTTAGATATGTTTTGTTTTAATAATTTATCCATGTTTGTCCAGCAATGCACACATTTCTTTATTTATGTAGGTGCTTACATGAGTACAGCAACGAATTTTTAAAAGATTTTGACAATGAAATGAAAAATAAACAAGGAAATAATTTATAAAAAGAACTGAACTGACAAACAATAAAAAGAATGACAAATTTATGTGTGTATTTGCATTTCTTCTTGGTTCTTCTAATGCATCAGGTGGTGATGTTACTTTTTTGGGGGATATTGGAATTGTCATTGCAAGAATAACAAAATGAAAACCCTGGGGTTGGTCTGATACATGGAACTAACAACAAATATTTCTTTGTTTTGCTTCTTAGTTACTGACTGATTTTGTACAAGTGTGGATATGCAAGTGGGTCCAACCTTTACCGTTTCACCAGCAACAGCACTGGTGTGTAAACCGAAGAATTAACCAAGAAAGATGGTAGGTTTAGCCAACGGTGATGCCAAACCCACACTGGAACTGGTTTTTTCTGTGGTTAAGGAAAGCACAGAGGGCCAGTGACAGAGGCAGAGGCAGCAGCTTTTTTTCAAGCGTAGCTCCAACCACCCAGTTACTATCTAAAGAACCTACAGATAGAGTGAAAGATTCTGTAAATCAGGGTTTATCGCATACTTTGTAACTATGAATTTCCATGCAGATTTTTAAATCGTTTGAGGATCAGACAACAATCTTTGGAATGACTAGTTAATGATGATGACACTATTTTAGTGTAGAAATCTTTCAAATAAGAAGATTGGATTGGAATGTTGCTCAAAGAATGATATGGCTTTCTGATATGGCCTTGTGAAATATTACAACAAAGGCAATTGTTGAATTCATCATAACTTTACAAAATGATGAATTTTTCGATTAATGCATGCATGCATTTGTATGTATGTGTACCAACCTTTGAAGAGCAGGTTGGATTTGGGGACGTCCAGCTGGTACCCAAATGATGCACTAGTGTCCTGCATACGGGTGCTCGCTTCAAACTCCACGCCAACCTGCAACTGATACAAAAAAAAAACCAACAACAACAAAACAAAGGTCATTATAAAGCAATAAAACAGCATAAATTAATGAATAAAGACATGAATCACTCTGCTGAAGAACATTTACCTGATCATTGGCTTTGTGGTAATATGACCCGTGAACTCCAGCTCCTCCTAGTGTCAATGTGGCGATAAAGTTGCTGCCTGTTTTCAAAAAGCCATTATTAAACCATATTTTTTACTTTTTTTAATCTGGGTTAAAACATGCCAGTCCAGAAAACATTTCTAGACATTGGCTGAAAATGATCAGATCTTTATTATAATTTCTGTATAGTTGTGTACTGTCACACTTTTAACTAAAATCTGATTACATGATTCATTTTTATTGTGTACTGTCTTTTTTGTTATTTAAAGAATTTGTTTTAACTTGTTATTAAAGTGTCCCTATTATGCTATTTTAAAGGTTCCTAGTTTTGTTTTGGAGGTCTCCTACAATAGGTTTACATACTGTACACATCCAAGGTCAAAAGCACTTTAATTTTCTCATTGCAGCATCACTTCTTTTCTCACAGTGTCAAGGATTCAGCCTCTCTAAACCCCTCCTTTCCGAGAGCCTACTCTGCTCTGATTGGTCAGTTGTCCCAGTCTGTTGTGATTGGTCAATAGAACATTACCATTATCCAGGCCTCAGCTACAACTGCAGAGTTTGAGGGTCAAAGTACACGTTCTTCGCGAGCAGCCAATGGAGACCACAGGCTGGCATTAAGCCATTTTTTTATTTTTTTTTACAAACCTTCGTGCAGGAAGTAAGATTGGAATTACTGCGACTTGTTTCAGGCAGTTCAGAATCAGTTCTTTATTTAGGGAGACAATAAAAGCATTTATCATGCACTTTGATCTTTCTCAAAATTTGCAGACCTTTTACATTCCCAAACAGCAACATAACTACATGAAATGTAATATCTGAAATGCTTAACAGGGGCACATTAATATGTCAGCACTGGTTTGTCTTTTCAACCTGTTTTATAATGCAACTCAACATACCTTGATAAAAGACGTATAAACATTTGATAATCGCATGCCTAACTACTACTCTTTCTTTAAATGCGTTTACCTGTATATCTGCCTGCCAGAGACATGACTGTGCCCTCATCTCCTGGCCGGCGGTGGTACACTAACTCTCCTCCTAATGCCAGCGACGAAGTGACAGACTGGAGATAATGAGCTACAACAATTCCTGAGAGAGATGCGAGGGATGAGAGGTGAGAAAAACGGAAATGAAATATGTTAACTAAAGAAAGGACATGACTAAAAACACATACAGCAACTAAAATAAACTCGGATGAAAAGGAAGACAATTACCAGACCCCACCAACACATCTGGGTTGCCAAAGGTCACAGCAGCAGTGAAATCTTCCCCTTTTAATTCAGCATCTCCTTGCCAGTTAACAAACTTCTGCTGCTGCGTCTGATTGACAAGTGTTTCAGTACGTCCAGTGATGCTTTCATATTTGATCATAATTATTCAAAAATAAACACATATGGAGCTGGTTTCACAGACAGGGATTAGATTAAGCCAGGATTAGACCTGAGTTCAATAGGACATTTAAGTAGCTTTTATAAATGTTCCTTAGAAAGAAAGAAAAAAACATTACTGGTGTGCATCTTGAGAGAAAACATTGGCACTGACAATATTTTAAGCCAGAGCAAGTTACTTTCAGTTAAAACAGCTCAAACATGCAGTTTAGTCTGGAAGCCTTGTCTGTGAAACCAGGGGAAAGGTTCTTTTTTCACAAATACAAACCTGGAAGGCAAATTTAGAGCGCACTCTGTCTGTGATCTGATGAATAACCTGTGCATTTAGGCTCCCTGTGTTGTCCATGTCACCAACAATGACAGGAAAGGCCTGACAAAAAAAAAAAAATTAAAGTAAACTATACATATTAGGGTAAACAGCACAAATTAATTTTCCAAATCAAAAAGTACATTTGTAGATTTATTTATACTGCATGCAAATATGTACCTCTGCTGGTCCTATTTGTTTGGTCCCCACATAGGTAGCTCCAAACCTGTAACTGGAATCTGCTTGAGTGCTTAACAACACTGTGTGGTTCACCTAGGAATTAAAACAGGAGTTGATGGCTACAACCAGGGACTGACAGACTTTCTTCAACAACATGACTCCAGAAACGTTCAGCTCCACCAGTGAACACACTGGACTAACCTGGAAGTGGTTGCTCAGGCCCTTGTTCACTGTTAATCTAACACCCTCCATCTGCATGGGAAAAACCTCTGAGGGATAAACAGACATTAGTGTGAAAACCATGAATTTGTAATCACCAAAATTCAAAGCAAAAAGTACAACTGAAATGAGAAGGCCTTTTTAAATTCAAATGGAATACCTGAATTTGAATTGATTTTGAACTGGGAAGCAGGATATAAAATACAGTTCAAACGGTTTATATTTACTGCCTGTAATATTTTTTAACATTTAAAAAAAAAAAAAGTATCTTATGCTCACCAAGGCTGCATTTAATTGATCAAAAATCCAGTAAAAACAGCAATATTGTGAAATAATATTACAATAAAAAAAACTGTTTTCTATTTTAACATATTTTGAAAACTGAATTTTCAGCATCATTAATGCAGGCTTCAGTCACATGATCCTTCAGAAATTGTCTGCATTTATTTGATCAAAAATACAGAGAAAAACCCCAGTAATATTGTGACATATTGTTACAATTTAAAATAATGGTTTTCTATTTTAATACACTTTAAAATATCATTTATTTCTGTGATGCAAAGCTGGATTTTCATCAGCCATCAGTACTCCAGTCTTCACATGATCCTTCAGAAATCATTCTAATATGCTGATTTGATACTCAGTAGTGTATACTGTTAGAAAAGATTTATATTCAAATAAATGCAGTTCTTTTAAAACGTATTATTCATCAAAGAATCTTAAAAAAAAAAAAGTATCACAGGTTATAAAAAATATATTAAGCAGCACAACTGTTTCCAACATTGATAATAAATCAGCATATTAGAATATTTCTGAAAGATCATATGACCATGAAGCAGGGAACTACACTAACCTTTTCCACTGGTGGCACTTGCGCTACTAACTTTTTCAGTTACTGGCGCAAAACATGATTTGGTCGCACAAATTATTTATAGTAAGCCGCTCTCTGGATAATAATGAACAATAATGAAACTGTACTGCATTAGGGGTGGAACGGTACACAGAAGTCACGGTTGGGTTCATACCTTGGTTCAGACATCACGGTTAGGTACAATGGAGTGAAAAGCAAAACAAAAATGCAGAAGGCATTTTTATAAATGTCTTAAGCCTTGTATTTTAAGTTGTATAAGTTTTATTAATAAAGGCATAGAACCAGTTTATTTGTAGTGCACTGACAATAGTTTTATATAATTAGTTTATTAATTAATCTATATTGTTTTCCTTAATTATAATTAACCCTAACTTTATTCTCATCGGAATTATAAATAAATGATTTCCGTATAAAATAATTACCATTAAAAACACATTTGATTTTATTTTTTAATCAATGTAGAATGTGTAACTTAAAAATTAACAGATAAGTGCTCCGACTCCGAGGACAAGAAATGAAAACCAATGCGATATGATGAATCTCTAAAAGATGGAACACACAGACTGTTTTTAAATGGGGTTGGATAAATATGTTTTGCTTTTAAAACGGTGTGTGTGTGGTTGGGTTAGGCCCGATTCACATATCGCGTCTTTTGCGCGCTCAAGTTCATTATTTCAAATGTAGGCGCGCGGTATGCGCGCTCATAATGGAAGCGACGCGGTCGCGGTGCGACGCGCTCTTTTTTTCCAAGCGCGTCCGCGCCGCATCGAGATAAAAACATCTCAACTTTTCAGAATGCCGCAAGCGCACAGTGGGTCACGTGACAAGAACCAACCGGAGCGCAACCGCCCTAGCGCTTTGGAAAAAGGAAAATGCGGCGCGCCCAGCGTTTTCTACGCGTTTTTAGGCGCTATATGTGAATCCGGCCTTACAGTTGTAGGTTACAGTTTGACAAGAGTTTAGAGTGTGACAAAAGCACAATGTTGTGTTTTATTGCGAGTGTACACAAATATAAGTAAACACTTTGCAGTTTGAATCATGTCCTGTATGAACAAAATGACGGAGTATGTTTTTATGTTTCCACTGTTCGATCGCGCCCGCGTCTCTCTCTCACACACACACACACACACACACACGTTCGATCGCGCCCGCGCATCTCTCACACACACACACACAGAGTTCGATCGCGCCCGCGTCTCTCTCACACACACACACACAGAGTTCGATCGCGCCCGCGTCTCTCTCACACACACACAGAGTTCGATCGCGCCCGCATCTCTCTCTCTCTCACACACACACACAGAGTTCGATCGCGCCTGCGCCCCTTTCTCTCTCTCGCAGGGCTGAAGCCAACTTGATGTGTTGAATGCTCAAGCTGCCTTTCCACTGCACACGACAAACGACAGGCGTTGGACAGGAAGTCATTCATTTCCAATGGAGAGTCGTACGGCAGCTTCGGGGAGTTCCGATCATATGCGTATGCGGAAAATTCGTATCCAATTTGAGCTTTGGATCCGTTGAAATATCTGAACTTCTGCGGCTAGACCGTATGCGACCGGCCGACCGGATGTGATGTATTCTAATCAAAACTATGAGCGTGAGGCTAGAATTACCAATATTTCAACTTTTATGCTATTCTGTAAACGCTAATTCTGTAAAATGTCGGTTATTAATAATTATGGCAGAAAAAAAAAACATTTTATAATTATTAAATCAATATGTATATTGATTAGCTCTGTAAAATCTATTGTTTGTATTGTAGATGTATTGAGGGTAATTTGTTTTGTGTGGATATATTCATGCATGCATTACATTCATTAAAATCATTCATTTTACCATTGTGAATAGCCGAGGGTAACGGTTGCTTCACGACCAATTTCTAAGTTCCGTGCGACTGACACTAGGGGGCGAAATGCGACAATCGGATGCGAATGTCGTGTGCAGTGGAAAGGCGGCTTGAATTGACCCTTCGCTAAGCCCCGCCCTCCTTAGTTACTGTTGCTACGCCTGTCAAGCTTTCGCGACTGTCACGTCTATTACAGTGTGAATGTCAGACATTCCCAAGGAGATAATTAGTCATTTTTGGCGAACAGGTGAAATATCTGAGAGAGCAAGACAAAAGGGACTGCAGTATGCATTAGAGGGATATATCCACGACATAATATGCAACCGATTAGAGAATAATTTCATCAAAATTGAAGCTAAAGCCTATAACGTTAGGTCCCAGCGCAAGCAGCAGCCGCCTCCTTAGCAGACCATTCACATGGGAAACGCACAAATGGAGGAACAGCTATGTTCATGCACAGCAGGGTAAGTAAAATGTGAAAATAATCTAATAATTACAAATCAAACAGTCTATCCATCAATCTAACACCGGGAGAGCCGCGATCGGATTGGGGTAAAGTTACTCAGGGATAGGCCGTCGATTAACAAAATGCTGAAATATATTTTAAAGTATGTCAGTGAGCCTCCGTCTTGCCATTAATCGTCTTATTTTACGTTCAAATATATGCATTATTAACAAAGAACCGCCATTATTTCCAAGCAATAGGGTTTTTTTTGTTGTTAATCCTGTCGACATTTAGTTGTGAATGGGTCTCCCACACTGCTTGATCCACGCCCGGCATTTCTCCCCTTTGGCTTTTAGGTTTCGGGAAGGGAAAAAATGCCACCCCACCGTCCAAACTTTTAGGATACCGGGTATCAGATTTGCAAAATCCATACGCACAATGCGTCGGCATGTTTCCCTCGCTCGAAAGCTTGACAGACCTCCCGCGCCTAGTTACGGTTGCTAAGCCACGATTGGCCAGTGGCGGTTTTCGGGCGTGGCTTAGCGAAGGGTCAATTAGAGCACGTTATAAAAACGTATACTAAAAATAGGCTACACATTTCTGTTTTAATAAATGCTCATAGTAAATCATAGCATATTGCCTAAAACATAAGGTAGGTACAAAAATAGTATTTTTGCGACCCATTCAAAATTAGGGTCGCAATGGCATTTCAAGAGGTCGCATATGCGCAGTGTAGTTCCCTGCCCTGAAGACTAGAGTAATTGCTGATGAAAATTCAGTTTTTGCATCACAGAAATAAAGTATAATTTATATTAAAAAAAAACATTATTTTAAACTGTAAACGTTTCTGTGTTTTTGATCAAATAAATGCAGCCTTGATGAGCAATAGACTTTTTTCAAAAACATTAAAAATAGTAATGTTTCCAAACTTTTGACCTGTACCATATCATATGTACACACACACACACACAAATTATAATTTAAATATTTTTTTGTACAGTTGTTTGAAAACAATGTAATACACATGAACGTGGTACAATTGAAATGGCTTAGTTAAAAGCGTTGATTCCCTGATTAATCTTAGTTTTTCAGGGAGGGACTATACATAATCTATTTATTTATTTTATGAAATAATAAGTTATGTTTACCTTTGCATTTGCGATGGCACTCTTCAAAGCCACCGGGGTTCGGAAGGGGAGGCTCGGTCTCCTGGAGCCCAGCTGAAGAACTGCCCGGGACAGAGACGGGTGACACGGACGGCATCGTGAATCCTGGGGGCATTGACACCAAACCCGCTCCACCTGGCCCTGGTGCAGGCGGGCTGGGGGCGCTGGCAGCCAAAACACTGCCCATTCTAAGACAGGACACGAGAAAACAGAGATGGAGAGCACATTCTTTGCTCAAATGATGAGTTGTAATCAGTAATTTGGGTCTAAACTCAGAAGTATTTATGTGTGGACAATAAACCATGCATGCATGTACGTTAGGGTTAGGCAATAAAATAGTCCTTGAAGGTCTTTTGTATAAGAAAATGACTGAACACAATTGGATTTAAACGATTAGTAACTGCTGCTGTTTCGTGAAGCATCCAGCTCAAAATGCAACACACGTAACGTTAACTTTACTTCAACCAGTACGGCAACTTAATTCATTGATAAATTAGCTCGAAAGCTAAGTTAAATGCCACATGCTTTTTGTTATTCGTCAGCCACTACATCTATTGGCGATATAAATACCATTTAGATGTGACAAATAAAAGTATTTCTAGCTGAGTTATACATAAGGAGTACTGTAGAATTAATAATAAGAAAAGAAGCTCAATGACAACTCACGTTGAGCTTCGCAGAGGACGGTTCTCCTGGTTACAGAACCACGTGTTTCAAGCGATGTCCGATTTGAATCATTCTTTTAGAGTCGGATCTTCTCAATGAATCTGTTCACAATGAATCACAAAACAAGTCTGAGCTACTCACTAATTTACGAGTCGGACTGAATGGTTCAAGAAGCGGGATGAATTATAGCGGATGAATTATTTTCGAGTCGTTTTTACGCATATATCCAATTTTATGGTTGTTAGCGACTCTATGTTTTAATGTCTTGAATCTAGGTGGCAACAAACTTAAAATTAAAACATCTTCCTCATTAATAAAATGTAATAGAAAAAAAGGTTCTCAAAAGCGAAATGACGCAATTGCGTCGCCAAGACGTAAAATAATTGTTCGTTCAGATAAAAAAAAAAAAAGTTCGTTCAGATGACCTGTTCGAAAGAACCGATTCGCAACTGTAGTCCTCCTACTTTCAGCTCGACAAAACCCTAGCTGGATGGCTATTGGTCTGTTTACCTGTCAATTCACTACGTAAACATGATGTAATAGGTTTGAGAGGGGCATTTGCGTGAAGGTCATGAAATGTGCGTTGGAGGTCGCGCATGGTCTTTTAACCAGAACTGTGAGCTTTAATTATAAGTAAAACCAAATAGAAACAATGTTTAGTCATTCGATTTGTGTAATGAATCGCCTTTTAGTGTCGAAATGAAATAAATGTTGACAACCCATGACTAAATGAAAGCTATTCAGTTCAGTTGAACTAAAATACAGTAATATTGCCTATGACTATATATATATGCATTAGGCATATAATAATAATAATATAGGAATTTGTATTAACAATTTAATAAGATTTATGAACACATTTGGGTGGCAATTTTTCAGATACACCACCTTAAAAGACATATTTAGATTCACAAAGAGCATTTAAAATATTTCCATTCATTGTTGACAGAATATAAACTGGTATTTCAAGAGTTTAGGAGGAGTTGCCTCTGCAAAATACAAAAATGCATCCCCCGGTAGGTACTTAAATCAATATATGGCATATGTAAAGGAATACATGCAGGTAATGGCCTAGGTTTTCACATTGAGTAAAAAAAGTAAAAAGCCTGCATGTTATCTCTAATTTGAATGTATTGAATTTTGGGAGAGATTATACATTCATTCTATTCCAAGTCTATACATATATCCAAGCTATTTAAATGAAATAAACAATAAACACAAAACATAAATCAATCAGTCATACACACTGTCATGACCATTAAAGCATTCTTGCATCAATCAGACTTACAAACAGGGTATCATGGATGTCAGCATATTTGTTGGATGGGCATCCGGTACATACATATGGTACACACACACACACACACACAGTTTTGGTTTGCTTTAGTTTTTATCCTGAAATCCAATATTAAGTAAACATTTGTCCCCACAAAATCTGCTCCCCCATTTATTTATATAACATACATATTTTTATTTTCAGAAACACCCTCACCATAAACAACAGCAAAAAAGAAAAAACACAGCTCATCACTGCAGGATGCATAAAGAATTAAAGTTTGTCCATTTGGAAATATGGTAATAATCTCACAAATTTCTTTTTCAACAGCACAGCATCAACAAAAGATATTTATAATCTGGCTCAAGGTTTCCTAATTTAACTCTGCAATAAACATTTGCCTGCACTGTGCTGTTTTAATAGTTAAAGAAACATGCAAACTGAGGTTTCTACACTAAAGCTCCACATATCCCTGCGTAGCAATAACTATTTTTCCACAATAAAGAACAACTCTTGGGTAAAAAAAAAAAAAAAAAAAAAAAAAAATCACAGCTGCCTCTCAGAAGATGCTACAATTTTGCAATACAAAAATACTCTGTCTTGATAAAAAAAATTAATAAATGAAACAAGGTTATGAAAAGTTCTTCTTGCAAACATCCAAATAAAAATAAAACATGTTACCTCTCCTTACTGCCAAATAATGTGTATATTTATGTACTTATGTCTTTTTTTGTATTTGTATCACTAGACAGAATCTGAATCAAAGGCAACATTTTGTAAAAGATAAAAGCAACCATTTTAGCAAAAAGAAAAGAAAAAAGTTTTATCTGGAAATAGCATAAAGTCCATTCATTAGCCACTTCATACATTCATTAATATCTAAAGAAATGAAAACTAAAATATGTAACGTAGAGGGAAGAACAAAATGCTCTACTGATCAACCTTTGAATAAATGAAAATAAAATGAACCAAACAGCCCCTTTTGACAAATATTTGACCTATTTGTACAAACAAATGTGAGGATTTGATTTTTAACATCATTTGTGGTGACTTTTAAATCAGCTTTCATGTAGTAGTCTGACATCTTTTACATTATGCCAGTTTTGGCATGCCCATTTAAATTAGGAATAGCTTATGTAGTAGTTTCAAAATCATATAAAAATAATATCAAAAGATACAAAAATTTCCTCAATTTGTCTATCAGTTTAAAAATCATAATTTACCTCCAAGTTTCTTAATGATTTCCAATGTACAATACTGTCAACCATTTGTCAATGACTGCCAATGAAACTTCAAAAAGCACCAATATTAATGCAAAAGATGTTTTTTCTCAGGCAGTTTAGTGCAATGTTAGTGTTGACACCTCAATCCTGAGCTCTGCAATATTTTAATGGATGCTGGTTTCTACAGCTGCCTCAGACTGAATATGAAAAGAATTTGAAAATGGCCCTGCGGTTTAGTCTTTGGGAATACTTCAACATAGCAATGACATAGCAATACCAGTCTAAGACAGAGACGATATATATTAAGGCACTTGGGCTAAACATGTTTTGTTGTAGGGTTTGAGTATAAATTCTCAACTAATGATGCAAGCATGCTATGCTCCATTTTCACCAATACAGTTTTCTATCAAACCGGAACTGTTCTCTGAATGCTTTGTTTTTATTATTGCAAGTCTCAAATGGAATGTGTCATTTATAAAGAGGCATAACCCCCCAAAAATGAACAATGAATGCAAACAAAAGAGCAAAACATATTAAAGCAGGGACTAAAAAATAAAATAAAAAAATACTGTGGAGGTGGAAAAGATGAGGAAATAAATGAGCCGTGTAGTAACTGGGTTGTGCAATAGGAGATGTTTGTGCAAAAGTCAGGTTCAATTTCTCCAACTGTCCTAGAAAGAGCAGATGGTAAAGTCACTCCAATGATCTCTGATTCAGATGGAAATATAACACATTGCAATATTAGTTATCAGATCAATAAAGTGACTTTATACTTTAATGAATTTCCCCATTACATGTGCATAATGTTCTTAACACGCCCACCCAACTGTATGCCTTCACCTGCTCTCTAATGTTGCTCCCTAAAGGGCGTCAGACCCTCTGGCAGGCTTAAACACCTCCGTTTCCGCCTCTGCTTCGTCCTCACAGTCAGGGTCCACCGAGTGAAACTCTGCCACATACAGGCTCTTATCGATGCTGCCGGGAATGGGCTTTATGTCCGTCACCAGCTGGTCCTCAATGGTCTTCAGGTTAAAACGATCCTCAGCAGTAATGAGATTGATTGCCAAACCCAGATGTCCATACCTTCCTATAAATTAAACACAAAGACGGTAAATTATATATTATCAAATAAAAGTGGTTGTAATGTGAAGTGCTGCACCCTAATAGACTAAACGTTAGTCGACTAGAAGAGGCTAAGTCGACCAAAATTTAGTAGCAGAAAAAAAAACTTGTGGCCAAGTAAATATTGCTTATCATTTGAAACATGCAAGTAGCAACTTTCAATGGCTGCTTGCTCTAACGTTAACCTAGATAAATGTGCGCTATTATTAGGTGCATATCGAAGTGTTTGTGTGGAGTGTGGAAGCTAAAGTATAGCACGCGTCATGACATGGAGGCGCAGGCGCAATCCCCTGCATTTTTTCCGGACAACAGCGGAAACAACTTAAAATACTCCGTGATTTTTGGTAATACATCATTCGAAACTGTAAAGGGTCTACTTTTATTTGTGCAATCCTAACCCTAACAAGAAAACACTGTGCTTTTGTAAAATAAAGGGTAACACTTTATTTTAAGGTGCTTGTAATAAGCAGTAATTAACAGTTAATTAGACACTTATAAGACCTTATAAGATCAATATAAGATGCATATAAGCATTAACTACTTCATATAAGGGTTAATTAAAGCTCCAGGCCCTGAAGAGATCAGGGAAACTACTCCCTCTTGGGAAGGTCAATTTTTAAGTGACTGGGAGTTTGTGTTGGCTGTTCTAAAAGTGCAATGTATTGATACTTGAGAAATTTATTATTTAATTTAATTTATTTATTATCATTAGTTAATGCTTATATGCATCTTATAAGGTCTTATAAGTGTCTTATTAACTGTTAATTACTGCTTATTACAAGCACCTTAAAATAAAGTGTTACCAAATAAAGATAACAAACAGGATGCACTTTCTGACATCTCGGTCTCTGTGAACTGGAGCGCGTCAAAAATGAACCAAACTCAGCATATAGGCTACTTGCCTTACAGACATGAGAAATATATCTATAGAAAGCTTGAAATGTCTACTTTTAAACTAACCAATTCAAATACTATTTTTTCCGTCACATTCATAATCATTACTTTTGCTGGTGCTTTGCGGCAAGTTTCATGTGTGCTTGAGCTTGGAATAGGATTTATTACAGCGATATATATATATATATATATATATTGAAGGCTCATTATGGCTTAGTATTCCCCTCAGTATATATTTAAGTTAGTAATTTAAGTTAGTAATTACATTTATATAATCATGCGATTAGTCGACTAATGGCTTAAATGAATGACTACTAGTTGACTAGAAAAATCTTTAGCTAGGCGCAGCCCTAGTAATTTAACTGTAAGAACACATTAAAAACTAAAATTTAAATGTTAAAAACATTAAGTGGTATTAATTAAATATAAATATAAAGTGTTCAAATTTTAAATATAAAATGTAAATAATTTAATCTAAAACACTAAGCATTATTTATGCTTGTCAACTTCACCTGAGCGTCCTATGCGATGCAGATATGTTTCTGCATTCCTGGGGAAGTCAAAGTTGATGACCACATTTACTGCCTGGATGTCAATGCCTCTAGTGAATAAATCTGTTTCAAAAGCACACATTCACTGAATTAGGAATAACAAAAATACAATATTATTAGGAAAAGAAAATTGAATGTTTATGGTTGGGGTTATGCAAAAGAAAAGAGATAAACTCACCTGTGCAAACAAGGTTCCTGCAGAGTCCATTTCTGAAGTCGTGGAAAACACGGTTTCTGTATTCCTGCCATGTGAATGAAAGGAAGCACAATATGTTTGCAGTCACAAATAACTGCACAAATAAAGTTTCAAGCATTTGACTGAAATAAATAAATCATACTGAACAGATTTGAATTAAACTGGAACTAACAACGACAAAAGACGTACCTGCATCATCTTTGCATGAATGTAGAAGCAGGAGTAGCCCAGCTGCGTGATCTTCTTGGCCAAAAGCTCCACTCGCTGAGTAGAGTTACAGAAGATGATGGACTGATTGATTTGCAACTGTGGAGAGAACAAGAGCGTGGGGTCATGTCAACTGTAGAAACTATGCATTCGGTTGTAATTCACTAAATCACAATACCACAACTGACAAACTTAGTTGGGGTCACATAATATTCAGCAATACTACTGATTTGGCTGTACTGACACTATCAGATGAGAACTGAACATAGCTGGACGATGACATCACTGTTTTGACATCTACAGAGCTACTTTATAGATGAATTGCACTCATTTCATATTTGATGATCTTTACTGTTATTTAACAGAACTGAATCAACAGTGAATGACCTTAGCTGAACCGAGCTACATATTAAGAATAAAGGCTTCGATATTAATAGAAACCAGCCATTTTATGATAATTATATTATGTTAAGACAGTAGATTAACTATGCACTTTATTGTTGTTATTGATGCACATGCATCATCTGTATATTACTTTTACAGTAGCGATGCTTCATACACTACGATATGCATTCTAAAATCGACTCAAAATATCAAACATGTTTTGATATCCTCGGACTGGATGGAATCATAATCTAAAGCTAAAGAAATTGGAGCCTGTGCCCATTATACACTACTCGATTTTCTGTGAAATCTGTCAACTCCAAAATCCGTTTTGTCTTGTAAATCTGAAAATTAGGGCAAAAATCTTTGCAAAAGTTCTGTAGTGTAATCCAGTGTTCACACTTGGCAGGTTTGGTTCAATTTAAACGATTGATGTTAGCGCGGTTTGAATAAGTGTAAACACTGTCATCCAATCCTTGGTGCGCACCAATACAGACTTCTGAAAATGTGGGTCTCGGTCCGCTTCCAAACTAACTCTGGTGTGTTTTGACTGAAATATGAACGCAACATACATGGACCAAAGAAGGCTAAACGAACAAGAAACAGGGCGTAATGTCACAAGATGTGACCCTAAAAAGGACAGAATGCTCAAGCATACCTGGTTTTTCTCGTCGTAGTTGCAATATTGCCCACTACAGTTCAGTACTGTTGTCAGAACTGCGTCTTTCTTCTTGCAGCAGAACTTTGTTTGTGTGTGTAACAGAGGAATTTCTGGTGCTGTTTTGACTCCTTTACACATTTTATAAGCCCTACATGAGTAAAAACTCCATATGTATGCGCATACTAATCGAGCACACAAACCAGTGCTGTTTTTTTGTATCTATAGGTTCGGTGTTAAAAATGAGTGTAAACGCTAAGCGAACCAGGACTAAAATGTATGATTCTATTTTTTGGTCCGGGCTAAGCGAACCAGGACTAAAATGTATAATTCAATTTTTT
The DNA here is from genome assembly GCA_030578255.1 of Tiaroga cobitis. Classification (NCBI taxonomy): domain Eukaryota; kingdom Metazoa; phylum Chordata; class Actinopteri; order Cypriniformes; family Leuciscidae; genus Tiaroga; species Tiaroga cobitis. The sequence continues at coordinate 34,320,788 of CM060609.1, forward strand.
GGTCAGGACCAAACAAACCAAGATAACAGAACTACTAGTGTGAACAGACCCTAAATATATTTAAAGGAAAAAAATTACTCATCAAGGTTGTGACACGACATTTTACCCAGCCTAAATATAACTTGTTCTTTTACCTAATTATTAAATGTTCTAAAGTGAAATTCACTATTTACCCTGGAGAACAGTGTGTTGAGGCAGTGGACTTTCTGTCTTTCTGTGACGTAAGCATAGTACTGGGTAATGCCCTTTAGGGTCAGTTCCTCCATCAGATTAATCTCATAGGGCTTCTGCAGGTGCTTTGCCTACAGACACACAAAAGCGAATAAATAGAAACCCTTCAGATGTAAAAAGAGAGAAGCAGAATAAAAGCATAAATGTGTTTAAAAGATTTCTCTGACCATGAATGTCTGTACGCTGATGGGGAACGTGGCCGAATAGAGCAGTATCTGTCTGTTCTTCGCAAGGAAACCAATGATGTCCTCAATAAGAACCACAAAGTCCCGAGAGAGCAGCTTATCAGCCTATAATAAAACAGGCAATGAACAGCTTGAACTTTGATATTGGTGGTATTAACATCTTAAGACGTGCAATTATGACAGTGTGCAACAGGGAATAACATTTTATTAATATTCTGATGGGCATGTAAGCTTGTGCGATGCTCACCTCATCCATAACCATCATCTGAACTTTATCCACTTTGGCTATTCCCTTTTTTATCAAGTCCAAAATTCTGCCAGGTGTTGCTATAACAACATGAACTGCAGAAGAGAGTTTTAAACAACATGTTTTTATTGCAGAAGATGATCACACTGTAATCTCTTTATGATTAGGTATATTTTATGTGATTACTGAGCATTACCTGTCTCATCCAGGCGCATAATATCATCTCGAAGGTTTGTACCACCTGTGGTTGCCATGACTTTGACACCGCCCAGGTGTTTGCTGATCTGAATACTGATCTGACTGACCTGCAGAGCTAGTTCACGAGTGGGAACCATCACGATGGCTGCAGGCAAAGAGAAATACAGCACAGTAAAAAAAAAGGGGGATAAAAAATGTACATCTTTTGTAAAAAGTTTTGGGAGAGAGCGATACCCTGAATATGATCCTTTTTCATGTCAATTCTCTCCAGTAAGGGGATCAGGTATGCACCACTCTTTCCTGTCCCGTTTTTGGCACGAGCCAGTATATCACGTCCAGAGAGGGCAATAGGAATACTCTCCTCCTAAAATAAAAATAAATAAATAAAAAATTAATTAAGCATAAACACTGAAGATACCAATATTTTTCAGAAAGATTGGTAGATTGATTAAAAATTATAATTAGTAATTATACAAATAATAAGTATAAATTTTATATATAGGGCTGTCAAGTGAATCAAATTTTTATTTCAATCTAATGATATGATGTGTCATAGTCTGTATTGAGATGAGAAAAGCATCAAATAGACATTACAAAAAGTAGCTTGTATACAATTTAAAGACAAATTGTATTTGATGCGACATAGAATTTATTACACAGAATTTATTATTACATAAAACAGTTTGGTTGCCAACATTCTTCAAAATATCTTCTTTTAAAATCCGCATAAGAAAGCCATACACATTTGAAACGACATGAGGATGAGTAATTGATCTTTTTTTTTTTTAAATTAAATTATACCTTAAATAAGAAACTGAAATTGCCAGTAGGTGGTGGTAAATGTCTTAATGAGTAAGTTATAAAGTTATTTATTCATTCGATAGTTCAAAAGGCTGATTCATTCAGGAATGAAGTAAACGGCTCCCTCGTTCAGAACGCGGCTTTATAGGTAATATTTTCATTGGCAAAATGGAGCAAAAACAGACAATATTGTGTGTACAAAACATAATATTAACTATTTTATTGAACTAATTTCCACTCGTGCTATTCAGGACAAATATCATACGCTAAAAATATGAGACAAAAACTCGTACAGGGGATATCTCGTACAATATTTTGAATTTTAGGGGCATTCTAACTATACTCTATAGGCTCCATCACGCAGTGAGTTGTTGCCCTGCATCATGTTTGTCACCAATCAGGTCTGGGGTGGGGCAGGCATTCTTTTTCCATAACTAATTAATTAAATTAAGAGCCCTAATAAAAGAGCCCTAAAAACCATGGCACTATTGAATACTTGATTCTGATTGGATGACAGATTTTCTACAGTGCCTAATAATATTCTAGATAAACAACAGATAAAGAAGTTAAAAAGGGAGGGCACTGGTTTCTATCTAGTATATTCTTATGCAAAAATTGTCTACTAGTCTAGGTTTTGCATTTGCCGCATCTATTACCTGAATGGGGGAGGGCTTTTCCCAACCCATCTCAAAAATGCCCATCAGCAGCTCTCTCTTTAAGCAGTAGTCCTCAAACTCATTTCCTTTGGTTGCAGTCACATCCTTGAGAGAAAGAAAAAGCATGAAATAGTTGGATCAGAAGGAGATTGTATCAGCATTACACTATTTGGGGACTCTGATTACACTGTTATTTTATATTATATTTCACTAAAAGACTTACGGAAGTTTTGACTCTATTGTCCTTAGAGGGAAGCTGTAAGCTTCTTTTCCAGTCGTCACCAAACCTGTGTGTAAGTAGTGTAAGTGAATAATTATGAATATATACAGTTTACATAAACATATTGCACACCACCATTTAAAAGTTTATTTTTTAAAGAAATTACTACTTTTAGTAGACACATTAAATAGGTAAAATTTGACAGTAAATACATTTATAACGTTACAAAAGATTTCTATTTCGAATCAATGCTGTTTCTTTGAACTTTCTAAAAACAATCCCATCAAAGAATCCTAAAAAAATTGTAGAATAGTTTACTTTCCATGAAACTGCTTTTAACACGGATTTTTAAAAAAAAGAAAGAAAGAAATGTTTCTTGAGCAGCAAATTAGCAGCATATTACAAAGATTTCTGAGAGATCATGTGACACTGAAGAAAATTCCATCACAGAAATAAATTTGATTTTTAAATATATTAAAATAGAAAACAGTTATTTAAAATATTAATAATATTTTAACAATATTACTGTCTTTACTGTCATTTATCAAATAAATGCAGCCTTAAGAGAGCATAAGAGACTTCTTTTAAAAACTTTAAAAAGTAAAAAACTTCAGAAAGGTAATGTACACAGACATGTTATATACAATGGACACGTTCTAGTTAAAAAAAAATCAAGCCTGTTGAATGTGACACTAATGATAAGCTTACCTGATGCCAGGTCCTTCCTGAAATGCATTGGTTTCAGGTTTCTGGGTCCCCATGGGCTGAGGACTTGCAGTTTGGGGTCCTAATTGAGAAGGGGCTTTAGGCTGTCCTACAAACTGCCTGTTGTGTGTGTTCAATCCCATGACAGCTGGGCCAGCATTCTCCATCCTTGTTGCCATTTTATCACTGCTTTGTGGGTATTTTCAGTTTATTTTATTTTCCCCACGTCTTTTTCACTTTCGAATGCCTTACCAAGGTCTAATAAGATCTAATGAACCATTCACAGTGTCCACAAGGTCTCAGTAAAAAGGTTTCACTAAAGAATCTTTTTTTTTTTTTTTTGATATTTACAAATTCAACATATAGCTTAGGCTCTATTAATAAGAGCAATGCTGCCACCCAAGGTGTTTTATAAGAGCTCTTCTAAAAGAAGAGAAATAAATATTTATTTGCATAAATATTGCACACCTGCACGCAGTATAGAAAATTATACCTGGACAGGTGGGATAAATAACTAGTCTGCTAAGGCAATGGGAAGTACAGAAAGACCTAATGCTCCGAAGCCCAGAACTTTCTTTTTGTGTGTCTACACAATATTTACACTGTGCAAATACAGTGCTTTGTGGTCTTTTGGCTGCCGGTTTTCACTCTTTCTTGTTCAAATGCAGTAAAACTCTCAAATGTCCTGATCAGGGAGACCAGTCTTGGTTCATTTATACATTTGCCTGGCAGGTAGAATTAATTCCAGCACACCTGAGAGTAGAATCACACATTCAAAAAATGAATAGTCAAAGTAGCACTTCAGGGGTGACGCAGTTCAAAAGTCAAACAGCGCTGAAAACAAGCCAGTTCTATGAATAGCCAGTTGAAAGTCTTGTGTATGTCCTTTCCTCTGTGTTGCCCTCCAGTTGTGTCCACGCCTGTTCCACCTGCAGAGAAACAATATGGAAATCAAAAACATTTCACTCCGCAAATTACAAATTACCTGGAAAAATTCTGGAAGCTTTGAGGGATTCCAAATATATATTTTTAATGCTTTTACAGAAATAAATATATTAACTGTTATTTTTGTGGAACCAATAGTTATTATTGTAATTTATTGTAAATGGATTTTTTTTTTGTAGAAAACTGCGAATGTGATAAAACTGCTAAATGCTTCCCTGACAAAAAGTACTGTGGTGGTAACTTACCGTGGTAACTTACAGTGATGGTAATAAATGGAGATACAATAGTATCTTGATTGGCACCATAATGATGATTCCCATATTTGTGATAATTAAAGGAACTACATTGAATTAACACGGTAAAAATAAATAAAAACATGGTAACATTATTGTACTTTTTTTGTCAGCGTCATTAACAGTGCAACTTTCTCCCAGTTAAAATGTCTTACTTTCCAACAGTTGCTAAATCAATGTCACTGGCTTAGAATCATGTTTACTTTCCCTTGTTTACAAATAATTACTTTTTAGCACATTCAATTCAAAACTTTTGCATTACCACCTTTAAACGAAAAAAAAACATTAACGGGCAGCGTGTCTCTTCAATAGTTTTCACAACCATCGAATATGAAATAAAAGTCTGGCTTTAACTTTTTAAACACGAGCATCTCAGACACAGAATGAGACAGATTATTGTTTCCAAGACACAAATAATATAAACATCGCTTTACATGTTAGTTACTTTAAGGCAAATCATAAAACAATCCCGAACAGACTGACATCAAATTGTTTAGTTAGCAAATGATTTGTGCTAAGCTAGGTGGTTAACCTTACAATATTACTTCATAATACACGACAGTAAAAACCAAACATTTACCTTTATTCGTATCAATATCCTATTTTGCCTTACATATTAGGTAAACTACTTGGTTATCAATGTGGTATTTATTTCTCACGTCGCTACAAGCAGCTCGTCTCTTTGTTGTATTTCTGTCAACACGGTCGACATGTATTGAACGTCATTGGGGTTCATATGAGCGCTGCACATGTGAAATGCTGCCATCAACGGTACGGAGGCTCTTATGACCCTAACTATGCTATCAACTATTGATTTGTTTTACTGCGTTTCTTTCTTTTTCTCATTAAAACGACTATGGTAACCATAGAGTATTTTAGGCATTCTTAGTCATAATAAATAATGCAAAATAACAATAAAAAATATAAATATAATATTTATTATATTGAAATACAAAAAATAACATTAATTAATAATGAATGATTTCAGAATCCTACTGTTACTCAAATTTATGGTGACTAATACTTATCAAGTTACCACAGTTTTATTGCTAAATTGCTAAATTGGGCCAAATACAGATGAAAAACAGCTCTGGAAACAACAATGCTTTAATGAAAATAGTGGATTATTTATTACTGCATTTGACATTCAATTTATAAAAAAACAGAACAAACATCTAGTTAGGAAAAAAAAGCATTGAATTTAATTTGGTTAAGTTATGAACTTAATTTGGTTAAGTTCAGTTGTTTAGTTTACTGCAACAGGAACTGGTAACTAGTCACAGCAAAAGTTTCATGTGTATCTGGCCAGTTCTTTTTGAGGAAATGATAAGGTAACATGGTAATATACAGGTTCAACAGTATGAAAGTCTGGCGCATAGAGCACATAACCACATCCTTAAAGGATAGTTCACCCAAAAATGAAAATTCTGTCATCATTTACTTACCCTCAAGTTGTTCCAAATCTGCATGAATTTCTTTCTTCTGCTGAACACAAGCATACATTGTAATTCATTATAATTTCATATTAGAGTAGGGGTGTCAAAGAAATTAGGTCATGAGCCGCATTGGACTAAATGGCACCTTTTTTTAAACATGGAGAGTGTATGCGCAATACATGCTCACTAGTGAAGCAACTTTACGCTGCTTTAATAAGGAATTTTGAGGTACAAAGCACAATTCAGAATTGACTAATTTAATAAAAAAAAGGTTACATTCTGGGTGTGTTTGGGTCATTTTGACCCAGAGAGGATCCAGAGTTTCTGGCTTGACCCAGAGTTTCTGGCTGTGCTATTGGCCTTGAGGAGGCTTTGACCGTTGATTTAGGGCAAGCACATTTTGGTGACGTATATAAATCTCCAGGGTGGAATCTGCTCTTGTCGCATGTCACAACTCGCCTGCCATCTCCTTCTCGCCATTCACATCGCCTCAATCGCGCAGTCAACATGCTCTCGCAATAGGTCTCACTCTGTAGAGAATGGAGACTCCATCCCCAGGTGGTCCAGGTATTATGCAGTCAATTCGGAGAGGCACCTATTCGCCTCCTAGGAATCCTCCCACAGCGCTCTGTGGTACTCCCTGACCGAGGCTCCCTTAGGCACAGATGCACTGGTGCACAACTGGCCCCGTGTGAGTTTCCCCCCAGTGAGTCTCATTGCTCAGACACTGTGAAAACTCATGGAGAACAAAGAACAAGTCCTAATGGTTGCGCCCTACTGGCCCAACCAGACTTGGGTCTCAGAGCTCAAAGGCATGTTGTCGGCCCCTCCCTGATGAATTCCCCTACTTTCTCAGGGCAGGGCACAATCTGGCTCCTGCGCCCAGACCTCTGGAACCTCCATGTCTGGTCCTACAAGGAGGAATTCAGAGGTCTATCACCAGCGATGATACCATCACTCGGGCCGTTTTAGCTCTCACATCTCTCAAGAGGGTGGGGGACCTGCAGGCCCTCTCGGTTAGTGAATCATGCCTGGAATTCGAGCCGGCCTACTCTCACATTATCCTGAGACCCCGGCCTGGATATGTGCCCAAGCTTTCCACTACTTCCTTCAGGGACCAGGTGGTGAACTTGCAAGCAACCCAGAAACCCAGCCTCATCCCTGTTGTGTCCTGTGCTCACCTGGACCGAGCACAGGTTTTCAGACAATCTGAACAGCTCTTTGTCTGCTAAGGAGGTCAGCAGAAGGGGAAGGCTATCTCCAAAGAATGGCCCACTGGATTGTGGACGCCATTCTCCGGGCTTCTTAAGCCCAAAATCTACTGCGTCCATTAGGAGGGAGAGCTCACTCCACTTGAGGCATTGCTGCCACTTAGGATTTGGCAAACGGTGCTTCACTAGCAGACATATGTAGAGCTGCGGGCTGGGCTATACCCAACATTAATCTCAGAATGGAACCAGTTTCATCTTGAGTTTTTGGGGACATCAGGGAAGTATTGGACAAACTGTCTGGGTGTAGTGCCTGCACTATAACGTGCACTCTATCGGTCTAGTTGAGTTCCCCTTGAATGGTGAAACCTTCTCCATCATTTAGCACTCTTACTCTAGTTTTGTGGAGGAAACCTTAACAACCAGATGTACGCAGCTTTTTTCCTAAAATTAATTCCAAAATCAGAAACAGGCCCTACAGCTACAGTGACCTCTTTGAGGTGAGTAGGTCCCTTGGAAGGGAGACCTGAGGTAATTTACCCTAGGTGTTAGAAGGTTACGAGTGAGCGTTGTACACAGTACAGCAGTTGTGGTGGCGTTTAGTAGAGGGACCCCTTGGTTCGACACCACGTTGAACGTGACCATGAGAAAGGGAACGTTTTGGTTACGTATCCTCGTTCCCTGATGGAGGGATCTCTCCTGACACAACTGATGACCGCGGAATTGCCGAGATGCTACCTCGGCTCCTCAGAACAAACCTGAAAGGTGTATTGCATTCCAGCGGCTTTCTATACCCATATGTCCGTTGGCATGGCTTGGCATGCAAATTCCACATGCCAATTCCATTTTCCTGATCCTCTCAGTGGTGATTGGGGCTCCCAAGGACGACCCCCTTAGTGTCAGTTCGACACATCCCCATTGCCTCCATTCGGGACGAGGGTTACCATTGAACTGAGATGTTCTTGTAGACAAACTATTTTGAGTATTACACACTTTTCATAGAGATTAACTTTTATTCTGAACTGCATCCAATATCCATTCATCATCCAACATTACCATACACGCACACACACACACACACACACACACACACACACACACACACACACACACACACACACACACACACACACACACACACACACACAAACTCTGTTTGCTCCACAATGACCCCACCAAGTTTTTTTTTCTTGTTCTTCATTTCATCACATCTTCCAGACAAAATATTATAACAATGTGTTTTGGGATTTTCATGTTTCACAATAAAGCTGACAAAAGTAATAGCACAGAGACGATAAATGTCACATAGCACCCTGCTTATTCATTTAGTGTCAGCACAATGGTCAAGAAGCTGTCTGTGTGTGAGCTTCTTGATCAAAGACATTGCAACAAATGATAAGGAACAATCTTCTGATGTTGACATTGAAAGAAGGACTTTTTTTGTAGCAGGGTTACTGCAGGGGAAAGACAGTTCAAAAGTGTGTGTGTTCCGACGTTGTGGGAAAAAAAGTCCCCACATGGATAAAAATAACAGAAATGTTTGATCTTGTAGGGACTTTTTTTTGGTCCCCATGATGAAAACGGCTTATAAATCATACTACCGGTAAATGATGTTGATGTTTTTTTTTTTGTTTTTTTTTTTTAAATAACAGAATGCAGAAAGCGAGGGTTGTTTAGGGGTAGGGTTAGGGGATAGAATATAAATCATAAAGTCCCCATGAAACATGGAAACCCAACAAGTGTGTGTTTGTGCACATGTGTGGTAATGTTGAAAGTATGGATGGATATTGGATGCAGTTCAGAATAGGATAAAGTTCATCTCTGTGAAAAGGAAAGTATGTTATACTCAAAATAGTTTGTGTACATGAACATGCGTTTTGTGTGCGTACACGTGCTTGCACTTGTGTGTGCCTACAGGTTTGGTAATGTTGGATGGATGAATGGATATTGGATGCAGCTTAGAATAGGATAAAGTTCATCTCTGTGAAAAGGAATGTGTAATACTCAAAATAGTTTGTGCACAGGAACACGTGTGTGTATGTGCATGTGCGTGTGTGTGTGTGGTAGCTGGGGTGTGTATGTATCCAGGCCTTTATGTTTGCAAGCACACATGTACATATATGAACATGAATATGATTAACATGCTCCTAAAAATTTCTCTTATTTTGAGTCTCCCCCATTAACTTTTAATGGCTGGTCATTTTTGACCGGAACATAGTGTGACTGTACCATTTTCTACACAATAATTTTTTTTTAAAACAAACTTCCTTGTTAAACATTAAAGCACACTAGTGTGATAAATTTTTTTCAAATTTTATTCAATGTTGCCAAAATTATCCACAAATAATGCTTTTTTCGGTCAAAAATTGAGGTACATAAGCTCAGATAAACGAGGCCTACGATCCATCAGATCCAAAAAGAAATGCAAAACCTGTGCCAATTGAAAGAAAACAAGTAGACAAAAGACTGAATCCAATATTTTGTGATAATATAGAGTAATGAGACACTTAGAAGCAGTTTTAAAAGGCTGGTCATATTTGAACAGGGTTTTAAACACAGAACAAGGGTTAAATTAAATGAAAGAAAGTAAGGCTGTGTGTTTGACACCCTTACGTTTAAACATTCAAACCACTGGATTTTAGCTAAAAACAAGAAAAAACAAGCCTTAGTGCAGTTGCTTAAAAAAAAAAGTGTTGGTTTGCAGTGCAAAAGCAACTTAGATCTTATTGCATCACTACAGGCACAATGGTGAAATTTTGGTGGATGCTTAGACATTCTGTTAGGGCAGAACAGAACAGTGAATGGTCATTGCGAACATCTAAAAATGAATCACTCTGATGCAAGACTGCATATTAAGCCTTAGGAGATATGATGATGTTGTTGGTACTGCAAGCTGGATCTACAGTTGTTTCCAAGAGTTGAGCTGGTGGATGGACTTCCCTAATTTGGGGTTTCGAACCTTTCACTTTATTTATTATTTAGATCTATTCACTGTAATTTCTTAGACCTTTGTGGTCTAATTAAGCCCTGGCTGCCTCTTATCAGCAGGTAGTTCCTCTTGCTGGAAGACTTCTCTGATTCGTTTCACACATAGATCTGCTGCTTCCTGGGTTTCTTTGGAGAACTGAAATAGGCTCAGGAAGCCATGAGGGAGGTCTTCAACCACAGTGAGCGTCACTGGCTGGTTCATATTCCTCAGCTTTTTGGCAAACATCACTGAATCATCTAACAGGGCATCCAAAGCAGAGGCCTGAGGAAAACAATCAAGGCATTAAAATAAGAGTTACAGCACTATCTCGGGAAATGCAGATTCATCATGTCTTACCACTATATGCACTGGTGGAAGGCCCTTGAGAAGATTGTCAGGAGCAAGTAATGGAGAAACAAATGGGTTCTTCATTATTGGTGTGCGAGGTGTCTGTATATCCGCCAGACATCTAGAACGTAGAGGCTCAAAATTTTCTGGGTAATCTTGGACTTCCTGTGGTCTCTTAAAAGGATGTGACTTGGAAGGTGAAGGACCATTTGATGATGTAGTCGCACCATTTGATGATGGTGGTGATGGTGGTGCCTTTGGATCTATGAAAGTCTGAATCCAATTTGACGCTCCTTGGGCGAAGTTACTCAACATCTTTACAGTGTCCTGTCCCAAAGCAGTTAGGGTGTCTAAATGCTGAGCTGGCTGTACTGACTGACAATTCGCACCTGAATAAGAGAGTAGACCGAAAAGACAGTGTTATCATGAAGGTGCTGTACATAACACAGAAGGTTTAATATTACTTTACATTCTGTACATATAGAGCATTCTAGAATTGTCATGACTAGGTGAAAAACAGTGGGGTCCAAAAGTCTGAGATGAAAAAAGCCAGTAAATAACCTGTTATAATGAATTTAAAGCGTTTAAGATTCTGCACTATTTGACAGTGAGCATGTGAACTCAACATGACAACATTGGACCCCATTGACTTTCATTGCAAGGACAAAAACACTGCAGAAGAAATAAAAGTCGTACAGGTTTGAAACAACATGAGGGTGAGTAAATGATGACAGGGTCAATTGTCCTTTTAAAAAATTGACAACCCAAATACTAAGACATTCTAAAATTCATGTTAATTTTTCAATTCAAACTTTCACTCAACTCCACAAATTGTACCATTAATAAAATAAATTTGAATGAAAATACTTAAAAAATAATAAAAATTTTGGTAACACTTTACAACAAGGTTGAATTTGTTAATGTTAACATTGGATAACTACATGAGTAGGTGAACGTGAACTAAAAATACTTCTAAAGCATTTATTAATCTTAGTTAATGTTAATCTCAACATTTACCAACACATTACTATTATCAAAAGTTCTATCTCTTAATATTATTTAATGGGCCTGAGCTAACATGAACTAACAATTAACTTGTATTTTTATTAACTAATGTTAACCAAGATGAATAAATATTGTAACAAATGTATTGTTCAACCAATATTTTTGCTCAATAGTGTTCTCAGACTTTCGGTACCTATTTAGTTCCTATATTTTTTCTCAAAAAAATAAACTTTTCTTAAAGTGAATTGATTTGACACTATATTGTCTAGTGTAAAACCGGAGTTTTTTGAAGTTGAAACTGAAGTTGTCAATACAACCAAACTTATTGTTTCCTATTTGAAGAATAGATGCTGTTTTTGTTCCTTTTTATTACTGTAAAGCTGCTTTGAAACGATCTGTACTGTATAAAGCGCTGTATAAATAAACACGACTTGACTTGATCCAAAAGCTCACCAGCATAGGCATCGATGCACTTGTAGAGCACAATCAAAGGCAGCAGAGGGTCGATTAAAGTGAGTAGTCTGGATGGCGAGGCGTCTGTTGTTAGCAGAGTTGCTGGGTACGCTGCCACAATCCCATCAGGAACGCGTACACCATGAGACACTGCCCTCATAGAGACGGTTATACACAGGTTACCACCTGCACTGTCTCCCACCAAACAAACCCGCTCTGCAGTCGAGCCTGTGTAGCAAGATCAACATTTAGAGAGTCCTGAGGCTAGGTTGGAATGGATTGCTTGTCATGTCCACACCTGTTATTATGCTCAAACACCTAAAAATAAAGTTCAAATGGTTCTTTGCAGCCCTTTAAGTTATTAAATATATAACATATATAAAAAATAACTAATTAAGTTATTAAGGTGCTATCCTCTTATTCATGTCTTGGCTATAGGATTCTATGGAGATTAAATTAAAGTTACCCTTCGCATCAACATTTATTTCACTAGTAAAGTCATACAATTTAAAAATGTAATTGATTCAGCCATCAAATTTTGGGCATATGACATAAACTACATAAAAAAAAAAAAACTTTTGGGAAGTTTTGTAGTGTGACGTTACACAATCTAAAACTATTTAAAAAAAAAAGCATTTAGCTAATTATTTTGTAATTGGGCTCAACATAAAAAAAGATCCCCACTGGCCCCCGGGGCCAGTAGATCAGAGTTTTGCTGGCCCCTTCTATATTTTGACTGGCCCTGGAAGAAATACAAGGAAAAGCACTTTTCCATTAAACTGTATTTATTGTATATATTAGGATTAATCAAAACAGTGAAGGGAGTTCAGGAATTAAGAGAGAGCCCCTGGGAGACATGCAAAAATAACCAAATTTCAGCGTCCAGTAGATTATTTGTCAATACCTGCTCTCTCCTCATCTCGATCACTCTCTCTTTTTTTCCCTCAGTCTCCTCATCTTACTTATTAAAGCTAAAGTTATTCATTCAAGAGCTGTGAGTGATTTTCTTTTTGCCTTTTGTTGTTTGATTCGCAGTAGTGGCGCAATCGTCCGCATGTTTATTAGACTGCTTCCCCTTTAACCTGTTAACTGTCACCCCCCTTTTTTGAATATACATGAAAATGCACATTTGGAACTTAAATGGTTGTAATTCAAGAATGCTTTGGAATATAGACGTAAGATTGGTCTTGTTTTAAAGAAAACATTTGGCAGATTTTTGAAGAATTGAAATAAATTAAAGTCAAACAGAAAAAAAAAGTTATAGAAGTTTGAGTTTATGGAAATGTACAAAATGTAAAAAAAATAATTATTCATATTTTATATAAAATGTAAAGTTGTGTTTCAAATTTTAGGTTGATATCTCAAAAAATTAGCTTTCAGTAAGATTGTGTTTGGGTGCAGTACCAAACTTTTTCACTAGGTCACAACCAGACTCCATTACTGCCCATATAAGGGCACTCCCATTTCCATATGTGTTTTGAGTGATATGAACCATTATTTCCACAATTTTCATTCAATTTGTGTAGTAGAGATCCTATTCAGAAGTAGTATGGGAAGTTTGGCAGATTTTGATATGAATTCAACCTCTAAGAAACACATACAAAGAACACGCATGCGTGCATCATAGCTCGCTGCCACATCACAAATGGTGAATTTATTATTTTTTTCTTTATATTTAAAACATTTTCAGACATTTTTTTCTAAAATAATTGAATGGATGCTATCTTTTGAACTCTTGGCATGAAAACAAACTGAGGATTCTACCATTTTTTCATGATTTTTCATGTTCATTGCTATTTCAAAATAAAGGTCTGAACACGCCTTAGGAGTATGAAAATATTCTTGTTGCAAATTTGATAAATTACGGCTCCTGTGTAATTTATTTTGAAAATCAGTCACCAAATATGGAAACTAGAGATTGAAAGCTTTCAAATGATATATAGTTTGTCAATATTACTTAAGGTTTTTACTAAGATATTATTGTTTTACCCACCTGTGGGACGGTGACAGTTAAGTTCATTTTCTAAAGATTCCTCTTCTGAATTCTCTATTGTTCCAGTAATCAGCTGCTACTGAATGTCCAAACTGTCCTGTCCTCATTAAGAACGAGTGCAGATCTAATAGTCTACTGATGCACCATATTTTCTCCCAACTATTTCCATAACTGCGTCCATTTTAGACATAAACTGTTTAAGTGAATCTCCAAGCCAGTCATTTTGACATATTTTTGTGTACATTTGATCGTTTAGACGCGACGTTTAGATCGTTTTTTACTTGTCTCGTTGTGGTCTGTTTCGTAGCACGCGCCGCATTGAGAACTGCATCTCTTGCGATTTTTGTGCTTTTAATAGCTCTTTTTATTATTAAACGCGCCCCGCAATTTAGCAACAGAAGAGACTGCATTTTACAACAATCACCGATCGTGCTGATTCTGTCTTAAAGTTTGAGTTAAGGAGAAATGACAGCGTGCTACTGTACTGCTGTGATGGAAAGGACGTTGCGCTAGACAGAATGCAGTTTTTAATGGTTTTACCTCAAATATATTCTATAATCTTTGGAAGCCGAAATCTAAAATAAAATCATACTAATATCACAGATCTAAAGTGTAACCATAACTTGAATGTTTAGTTCTGTCCTCCGTCAGGTGTTGTGCGCGCTGTGGCACCGCGTGAGCTCTCTCTCTCTCTCTCTCTGAATAGCAAAATGCATCACAGACAAATGGTTTAATTTTATTATTTATAGAAATGGCTGGCGACTCAGCGAGATGGTTAAAAATAAAAAACTATAACGTCTTTATAGCAATAATAAATGATAGCCTACATGTATTTCTCCAATACCGACAGCAATAACAATAACGTCCGAGCTCGATACAGCGGTCTTTCAAAATTCAGTCCCGTTTAATACCGGGTTTCGGTACCCATCCATCGCTACCAGGTGTACTGTGTTTTCCATGACACTAGGAATGTCCTCTTTCTCGTATTAGCCTCGTAGTTCTTTGACATTTTAACACGTTATAAATAACCTGAAGTAACATTGACACTCTTCGCGCCACACTGTGTATGACGTTTGCTGTTTGTTTTGCTGATGGCAAGTTACTGGCCCGCGCGGGCAAGTGACTGGCCAATTAACTAGCCCGACATACTCTTTTACTGGCCCCGGGCCATCGGGCCATTGCTTATGTCGAGCCCTGAATTATTATAACTACCATT
The DNA here is from genome assembly GCA_030578255.1 of Tiaroga cobitis. Taxonomy (NCBI): domain Eukaryota; kingdom Metazoa; phylum Chordata; class Actinopteri; order Cypriniformes; family Leuciscidae; genus Tiaroga; species Tiaroga cobitis. The sequence continues at coordinate 34,335,896 of CM060609.1, forward strand.
CAAAAGTTTGGGGTGAGGAAGTTTTTTTTTAATGTTTTTGAAAGTCTCTTATGGCTCACCAAGATTGCATTTATTCATATCATGTGTATAAAAAAATAAAGGAAAAACAGTAATGTTGGGAAATATTAATACAATTTAAAATAAATGTTTTTTTATTTTAATATATTTGAAAATGTAATTTATTTCTATGATGGCAAAGCAGAATTTTCAGCATCATTACTCAAGTATTCAGTGTCACACGATCCTTCAGAAATCATTCTAATATTCTGATTTGGTGCTCAAAAAACATATTATTAACTTATTATTATTACTGCTCAATATTTTGGTGGAAACCATGATACATTTTTTTCAGGATTAGAATAGAAATAGAAAGTTGAACTGAATAGAAAGTTCAAAATAACACCATTTATTTGAATCAGAAATCTATTGTAACATTCTAAATGTTCTTACCGTGCGTTCACACCGTCAAAGTGAGAACGTCAAAGTGGCAAAATTGTTAAGTTCTTTCCATCGATCAATTTCTTACTTTCACATTTAAAAGATTCCATGAGGTTAACTTATACCCTGCTTGGTCAGTCTGCACAAATAATGATCGACATGCTTGTTTGCTTTGCGGCCCCTTTAAATAAAGTTTTAAAAAAGACCAAGCATTCGATCTACGTCAGAGTCAGAGCGTCCACAAATCTTTCTACGGCGGCAGGGCGGCGAGAGCTAATTTGGCCGCTCTCGCCAGCCGCGGTGTGAACGCACGGTTACTGTCACTTGCATCCAGGTGAGAAAAAAAATCTTCTTCACCACAAATATTTGACTGGTAGTATACATGCATGTTTTTAATATTTAGATTATCATTTACTATTAACAATATTCTCATATTAATTGAGAAACTGTATGGAATGTTTGTATTTAAGATTTAATTTGTCATGACATAGGACAACTTACAGTGGAAATGTAAAGACAAAAAGGTGCTTAAAATGGTTAAAAAAAATCCACTTGTAATCAGATCGACCAAAATGCATCTTAATACCAGGTGTCAACGTGAAAATGTATGCAACATCAATTCATTGACAGGAACAAGGGAGTTGCAAAGTCGACAGCATAATTAAACAAGGAGAAATACACTAGCATTTCCTATTTAGACAGCACTAAAATCATTGATTAGCACATGTAAATTTCGAAATGACATCATGTCCCCATGTAAAAAAATCACTGTCTGCATAATAGTTGATTCTATCTGGTGAGGAGTGTGTGATACAAACCCAGCAAATGGCAATTCTTCAAGGCCCAACAGTAAGCATAGAAACACTCCTCTAGAGCCCGGGGGAACGGGGCCTCTGGAGCCAATGAGTAATCCACAGAGAGAATAGGCACATTCAGATCCTTTGACCAGCTCTTCAAGTAATTCTACAATAAAGACAAAGAGAAAAAGAAGGCATTTAGCAACAACAACAACAACAACAACAAAAAACGTTTATGTGAAACTTTATACAGGGAGGTAAAACTGCCACAGCCATGCCTCATGTGATTTTGAAGTTTGTGCTACAAAGCCTCCTCCGTGGAAGTGTATGATCAGGCAAGGAGAAAGAGGAGCTGTCTGTCGATTGAAACTCCCCGGCAGAGACAGCTGAGGCCCCTCAGGACGAGAAAGTGCTAACAGTTCTGCACTGTCCTGTGGGAAGAGATCAAATATGGAGGAAATTCAGCAGAACCGATTATTCAGCGCTAACTTTAGCAGCCGTTCTAACTAATTACAAGAATGTTGAAAACTTTTCTCATGCTGACTCTACCTGAAAACATCCCTCAGAAACTAAGGATAGCCGCTTGTCCTAAATGCAATTATTGATTTCTTTTTCATAAAAGACACAAACTCAAACCTGTCCTTGTCGGAGCGTGTGTGAGATCAAACGCACGTTGACTGGCCCAGGGCCCCAGTGTGCAAGTGGAGGGTTCACAGCGACTGAGAGATTGGGGTCAGAGGCCAGTGGCAAACTCAGACCTTCAGCTGGCACAGTTAATGTTACATTCACTTGCACCACACTGGAAGAAATCCTTGTCAAACTCTTTAGAGAAATACAGAATAAGAAAAGACCATTTGACCTCTTCTGTCTTATTTTGTGCACTTCTGTTCAAAAGTTTGGAGTCAGTCAGAAATCAGTATAGGCTTATTTATTCAGCAAAGAAACAATACACTGATCAACAGTGACAGTAAATACATTTATATTCTATTTAAAATCATGATGTTTTCAACGTCGATAATAATAAGAAATGTTTCTTATGTTCGAGAACAATATAACAAGGTATGGATGTTATTTTATTGGTTCTCACTTAGAATCATGCATAAACATACATGTACTTACTGATAATAGCTCAGACTCAGTAAGGTTCCAAAAGGTTTTCCAAAACTGCATATCTAAATTTTGAGTGATGCGCTCAAACTCTTCCCCCCTCAACTCAGGGTCCACCACATATTTGCCCGATGTGAAGAAAGAAAGAGCAGCCATGCCTGTAAATAAATCAAACTTTATTGACAAAAGGGATAAGTAATTGTGTAAGAATTGAAAGAGACTTATTTCCTCATTATTTTATGGGAATAACTATGAAAGCTTGTTTCTGCCACGGAATAAAAAATAAATAAAAAAGGTAAATGTGCAAATCTCACAATTTTTTTCCTCTTAGAATTGTGAGATATAATTTCGCAATTGCGAGAATAAATTCTGAATTTTGAGCTGGCTTTTTCATAATTCTGAGAAAAAAAGTAAGATTTGCTTATTTGTTTATATCTTGCAATTCTGACTTAATTTCTTAGAATTGTGACTTTTTTCCTCAGAATTGTGAATTTATATTGTCACAGACTTTTTTCTCTGAATTTTGAGATATAAACTCACAATTCTGAGGAAAAAAAAGATACAAAGTTAGCTTTTTTATTTAGATTATTCCATGGCGAAAACAAAGCTTCTATAAATAACAGACATAAATGCATGAGAAGAATAAATCATGTAGCCCTAATATTATGAGATTTTGATGCAACCAATCGAGTCTACACTTACCAAGCCCAGTCTGCTGTTTCTTGTAGTTTTCACCAAAGGACACCATACTGATGACCACTGTCTGTAGAAAAGGCCTGAGAGAGGGGGGAAACTTGTAGGAGAGACAAAGAAATAGAGACCTTGTGTTTCTGGAACAAATTTGCATACGTCACAAACTGCGTGCATCAGTGAAACGATAAAAACCTGTTTATGTGTGCTTGTTAGTACTGTAAAAACTTTTGCAAAAGAAATGTTCACATTATCTCACCTGGAAGCCTAAGCATCGGCCATAGAAACAAGCTTTGTGCATGGAGATGTACTCTTGCACAAACCTCTTGCTTAAACCCCCTTCGTCCTGTGAATAGAGCTGACCGTGGGCATTGTCATTGAGTAATATCTGTGCCAGGTAAAGTAACGCTCGCAGCTGGCACAGGGCACTACAGTATGCTTCCACTTCCGTCACATTATGGTCCAACCGGAAAAACGCTCCAGTACAGTTTGATGCGATGTAACGGGCCTTCTGGATGATGTGGATGACGCAGGAATGGACCACCTATGGAGAAAAGGAAAGTCAATGGCCTCCTTTTGTGGATTTTAAGGCAAATAAATAAGGAATAATCCATGGCTAGCTGTGCATTAAACGATTTTAATGCACAACGTAGACGCAAAGAACCACCTGACGCATAGCCTGTGGATTATCCTGCTCATACCATGGTCATTTGCCAGCTTTGACAAATTAAAGCTGTTATTGATGTTTGAAGAGCAATATTGGACCAGAAGTGTAAAAATTACTTGTTTTCATCAATTATTGCTTGTTAGATCTAGCATTCAGCCGCTTTTAATCAGACACAGAGATACAGTAATAAATAGAATTTATTTATTTTTTGTTAATTATTTTAGATTTTTTTTAATGAACACTTAAATGCATACCTCGGGTCTTTAGTGACCCGTGACGTTATTCACTACACTCATTCTCATTCATTTTTTAAAGTTAGACATCAACCTTCTTAGTATCCCTCAATCAATTTATTACAAACAATATAACAAGAAAAAACGTATACAATTATAAAAGAATGCCTGTTTTCCCATTCATATTTTGTAAAAATTGTATAGGGTCGCTAACGACCCGAGGTGTACAACAGTGTAAGTATATTTTTTCTGCACAACAATAATACAATTTTTGGATGACTGAATAAGTGCAATTCACCTATATTTCACAAGATAGCAATGTCTGATACACAAGGATGAAGTGAAGTTTCACTTATAGTTACCGCAGGCAGAAAACAAAAGTGTAGAAAGTATCATCAGCAAAACTTGAAATGGCTCAACGATTTACTGCAGAATAAGTACTGAACGCAATCAAATATTACTGTCACTGTCACTTAATGGTGGATCTGGTGAAGAAGCTGTCAGCAATCAAAATATTGAAGATGTTGAAAATTATAGTTTTGAGAACATGTTTGAGATCGCGAATATGAGCCAGATGCTGAATGTACTGGGAAATCAGCTCTAACGAAGACAGTGATGATTGTATAAAACATTTGCTCAAACTGAACCCTTCCAAGCTCCAAAAGGTAACAAAATAGGCTTTATTTTATTCTTCTGTAATTGTTACTGTATTACCAGGAGAGTTTTATATTATTGCGACAGGTAGCGAAACATCAGTGTTAGATAGAGATATGGGTTGCTAAAGACCCGAATATGTAATAATAATGGGCGAAACATTCATGCATTAAGGGGTTAATTATCCAGAGAGATATGAGAGATGCATGTGTGAATTAGCTGTGTCTGTGCAGAATATCTCTGTACTAACAGCAAAGCTGTGAGTTTAATTACCTCAAAACATTGCTGAGAAATATAAGGTAGCGATTCAGTAGCGAAGCTATTTTATTAATAAAAGATGAAAGGCAGCGTTGATATCAAGTTTCTTTGCTCCTGAATGTTTATATGTGTGCGCAGCATGATCTCCAATCTCTGTGGGCAAGTGTTGTGTGTGTGTGTGCACTTCAATGAAAGAAGCGCATTAATATTGAACTGTGATTAAACTGACTGGAAGTACCTGTGCATTAACTCAAGGATAATGACAGGCATGAAAACTGGTCAGGGGTAAAAAGGGTGAGAAGGATACAGCAGCAAAAAATCCAATTCAATCAACTTTATATATAAAGCACATTTTTAAAAACAAGGTTACCAAAGTGCTGCACAAAGAATAAATAGAAAATATAGTAACACATAAAACATATAAAATATATTAGCATCGTATGTAAAACGGAGGTCAGGCTCATTTCTATAAAAGCTAGCAGATAGGAGTTTCCTCCTGCTTGCATTAGCTTACAGATAGCGTGCAACAAGAGAAAGATACCGACACGGTTTATCCTGTTGTTGCAGGGTTTCTGCACACTTTTTTAAATTCAAATTTAAGGCTTTTTAAGACCCGAAGAAATCAAAATTAATACCTTACATTAGGGATGTGCAATATTGACAAAAATATGTCTCGATATTTTCAAAGTTTTGTTAATAATTAGATTATATTTTACTGATTGTGTACTGGTACCTTGGCTGGTTTATGCACAAATCACGAAGGTGACCAATTTTGGTTTTAAAGCTGTAGTCCGTAGCTTTTTTTGGGTTAAAAATTATGCAAAATACATATTTGAGAAAATACATAACCAGACAGTGTTCAAAACTCTCTGCTTGCCTTAGCTCGATTCAAAGCGGTAAGCTGTTTTTAATTCCAGTGGTACTGGTGGATTTCCGCGGGAGATTCGAGCATGTCTTTGCCTCATTACGTCACATCTGTACACATAAAGGAGTCTCGGCTAGTAGGCTATGAGTGTGAGGATGCTGGAGGTGGAGATTTATAGCCTTTTCTCACAGCACTTGATATAATTAAACTTATTAATTTGATGGCGGATCCAAAAAGGTTCAAACGACAGTCACCAGTGACAACAGAGTCACCCTTTGTAAAATGCAAAAGACTTTGTTCAGACTTCAGAGTGGCTACAGAAAAAAAAAAAGAGACTGCAACCGGACCCATGCGAAAACAAGGATACATATCGGAAGGACATTACATGTAGTCACACAGTGCTGACGTTGTTAACATTAACAATTTGAGAACAAAGTATAATTTGCACGGTTTTACGTGATATGATAAGCGATTCAGCGCGATTTACTGCAATGTCAGAACTAGAACAAAAGTGGATGTTTCTTACTTGTTCAGACATTTTCCGGTGAAAGATGTTGGTCATACTTCCAAAAAGAATAATTTGTGATTCTGAATGCCAGTATCCACACCGGCGGGGTGACTGACAGCCTCACAGTCTCCTCAAACATTGTGTTCATCCGCGCTGTGCCGTGTCGAGGGTGTCGAAGCACAACTCACGTAAAGTTGATAATTCTGCGAATAACTGCAATTGCAGATTTCGAACAGAGATGGCGACAAAGAGGAAAAGCTGCGGACTGCAGCTTTAAAACGGCGAATTTCGCCGAAAGGTGAGGAGTTTTCATGCCTGTAATGAACATCTAGCCGGTTGTTATCTCAGAATAAACCCCGACAGGGTGATCAGGTCTTGCATCAGCCTGAATGGGTTTTTTTCTGGGTTAACAACCGGCTGGATGTACATTATCCCGATTATAACACACCTACTTGGCACAGAAGTAAATAATTAGACACAAAATATTGAGTCTAAATATTTTATTAGGTCTTTAAACGCAAAGCTTCTGCGGAGAGAGCAGTTGATAGTAAGCGGCAAGTTCAAACTAGACAGACCATGGTATGAAGACATATAATTTTATATGAATATTTTTTAAATGATTTATAAAACTACACTACTGGTAAGATTTTTTTAAAAGAAATTAATACTTTATTCAGTAAGGAAAAATCTATAATTTGTACGTTACCATTCAAAATTTTGGGGTCAGTATAGGCTTATATATTCAGCAAGGAAACAATACACTAATCAACAGTGACCGTAAATACATTAATAATGTGACAAAAATATTCTATTTCAAATAACTGCTGTTCTTTAGAACTTTATATTTATCAAGAATCCTGAAAAAAAATTATCACAATTTCCACAAAAATATTAAGCAGCAATATTTCACAATGTTACTGTTTTTACTGTATTTTCGATTAGATAAATGGAGCCTTGGCGACCATAAGAGACTTATTTAAAAGAAATCTTACCAACCTCAAACTTTTGAACTGAAGGTGTACATATAGAATTTTATATTTTAATTAAAATAATTAAATGTATTAAATTTAGGATTACTATATGTATTATAACTACATTATAATAATAATAATTAAATACTTTTAATCATTAAAATTATCATTTAATTTAAATGTTTAACAAACAGCACTGGCAGAAAACCTCTTTATTTTAAGTGTTAACTCTTATAATCTAAACCCCTACTTAAAAAAAAAAAAGCCAGTTAGCTTTCCTGACTATTAAGTAAGCTACTGCCTGGAACAGCAAAGTTATGCTATTGATGCTCTCTTACCATACCATAATTACGGAGCCCCCCTAGTCCCACTTTGTCAAAAAATTTATTGTAACTATCTCGTGGCCTCAAGATAGTATCTCGTGGCCTCAAGATAGTATCTCGTGGCCTCAAGATAGTAACTCGTGGCCTCAAGATAGTAACTCGTGGCCTCAAGATAGTAACTCGTGGCCTCAAGATAGTAACTCGTGGCCTCAAGATAGTAACTCGTGGCCTGAAGATAGTATCTCGTATCTACTAAACAACTAAATTACAGCCAAAAGCACTTATCTTGACCACTGAAAAGAACACCTAAATTGCAAATAAAACATGAGATATGAAACTTTCAAAATTCCCCTTTTTATTCACTCATCAGTTTTGCAACCAACTAGCAGTTACCTTGACTAAGGTCCGATATCCATTGCCGGGCGTCTGCGCATCCAAATCAAAATGGTGATAGACAGTAGTAAAGCCAGTGATCAAGGGTTCAACAGCACGACCATGTTCCTGAACCTGCCTCATCACCCCCAACAGACGGTTCGTAGCGTCCACATGTGAAGGACTGCCGAGGGATCCATTAAGAGCCAAGATAACATCTGAACAGACTGTCTGCAATGCTGCGAATACATCCTTATGGTCCATGTCTGACAAACTAAGAGAGGCGAGAACAGAGATATCAACAATGAAAATGTCAAACAATCCAAAAACACTTTCAAAAATATATAATATCTATATGAATGTGAATGGAACAGGTGTCAAAGCACAAATGAACAAAACACAAACAATAAAACTCTGTCAGGCAAAGGCCAAGCTATCATGGATATAAACTATTGTGTTCTAGAGAGAGAGCAGAGACCGGCCTTTGTCAACAGACACAAAGACTCAATGTGGGATCACAGCATATTCATCCAACCCTTGCGTCATCAAAGTCCAAAAGAATGTAAAAAACCAGCCACTCTCTGAAAACACATGCTTGGAGGAACTCCACATTATGGTTGTAATACTTATAAATGATATTTAGTGATGTGTGACAGACTTCAAAGAAAAGCTCCTAAAAGGATTTGATTATCCTCTGCAATAATTATTGGAATAGGAGTTCCACGCAGTGCTAATGGATCATGTTAGTCATGACAATGGATTTCAGTAGCCAAATAAAAGACCCGCTTTATCATTAGATGCAGTAGACTAATCAGTTGTGACCTGTAATATATAAATTTAAACCCTTTGCCCGAGAAAATGCAAAATTTGTAAAGGAAACCACTCAAACACGGCTGGGGAGCATAGCTTAGAAATGAATTATTCACTTACACACAGCAGCCACTGTTACAGTTGAACTGATCCCTATTCAGCACTCTACTCAATAAACACTTAAACACTCCGAGATTCCAATTTGCTTTCACTGTTTCACCATTAGATTGTGTGCTGGATGAAAACAGTCACATCTGATCAATAAAAAACAACAACAACAACAACAAAAAAACATTGCACTTTGAACCCACCACGCATGTAAGAATTTTCCTCATTTAAAGTGGGTCTTATTAGTAGATGACCAGAAAAACAAAACAACTGCTGCAGTGAATAGATATGTGATGTGCAAAATAAGGGATTTTGTCAACATGGTAAAAAGACATGAATAATTATGATATACTTAAATATTAATAATTTATTTAAATAATTAAAATACAATATTAAAATATTTAAACATTCATTTGTATGAATGGCTTGCTTTGATAGACAAGGGGAAACTGATTTATAGAGAAAATGGATGTTGGAGGTTTCACCTAAAGCATTCAACATGTTCATTTCTTGATTGACAAACGTTTTTCAGTTGTGTAGTCCGTTTTCTTCAGTATTTATCAATAAAGGCCTATTATAATAACCAGTCCTGGAAACAGCATGAAAAAAGAAAAGGATCTGGCAACCCAATTGGCGCGACGCAGCAGCACTTGCCAAACAGCTCCAGTGTGGGATAGGTTGCTGCTCATTAACTTTCAATGCGATGAAATTGATATCACGAAACGTTTTTGTAACGTGCCCCCCACAAATATAGGTGACGAAGGCCAAAACGGCAGCCCGCGCACTTAAAAGTTGTACCTAAGCAAACTGAACTGTTTGTAAAACATCGCTTACCTGTCACTCAATGAACTGCGCGTTTGCAACTTGCGTCTGAACTGCGAGCGATCGCTGACAGCAGCACCGCATATCGAACAGCACACTGTCGCGAAATGCTATCGACACTCGTTCATTTTCATATCCAAATAGTATGGTAGAGGATGTCTTGTGTTTTTGCTTGCTTGTATCCTCTTCCGTGCCTGTCAAAGTTTCGACTGACTCATAGCATCATGGGTACACGAGTTCAGAGTCCTGTCTACGCGAGTGACGCGACGCGACCGCTTCCATGGCAATCAACGGGTCTTTGCTACTGTGCACTGTTCTAGTTAGTTGCGGTAGAGGAATCAAATAATATATAATAGTAAGCCTTTATATAAAAAATATAGTCTTTAGCTAAATACATAGCCTACACACATAGGCCTAAACATAATTATATATCGATGAATACAGTGTAGGCCCACTGTTTTTAGCACAAGGGTGTTTTTCATTTATTTTTGTTTGGGTTTTTATAATCCTATATCTGCATTTTACACATTCTTTATGCCTATTAATAGGCTGTATGGCAGTTTAACTTAATAAAATGTTATAAATGTATAATCATTTATAAATTATATTATACACTAATAGTAGCCTACATATACTAAAAGCTATATTAACTTAAAGGTATGTGCATAGAGAACAACAAGAAAATAGGCGCACCCTGTGCCTATTCACTAAAGTAAAAACTGTCTTACCTTGCATGGAAAATAAACAGAAAAATTAGTCTTCAACTTGTAAAACATTATTTTTTAAAGTAATAAATTAGATAATAATACAATTCTTTAAATGGATTTTAGCCTATATTACTGTTGTTATTCTTCCCCCCCCCCCCCCCCCCCCCCCCCCCCCCCCTTAAATGGTCACAGTGAGCACAGAGTGGCAGTCATTACCAAGATATTTGATTCCATGTTCAGCCTCATTCTCACGACACCCTCTGGTGGTCAAATGGAAAACTGGCTCCTCTCTGGATGATAAACCAGTGTGTTCTGAAAGAATCAACATGCAGAAATATATTTATGAGAATGTATAGTCTAGTTTTGAGCCCTTGGATTAAAATACCATGCGAACATAATGTGGTCACGTGCATTCCTTACTACCCAATCATATAGGTGCATTTTGTGCATTTTGCTGTAAGACTTTATTTTCTCCAAGGGGATGAATAAAGTGTTATCTTATATTTCTTATCTCATCTATAAAGAGGCAGCTTCCAGTCTGTGTCTATTTTAGGATTTCTTATAATACTTTCATATCGTATAGCCCTCAATGACTTTCAAATTCTTCACATCTTTAACAGCTTCTTTAACAGACAGAAAATACTTCACAAGGCCATGAAGCACTCAATCTCTTAATGTCCCACTATATATTATATGAAATATTATTATGCAAACCATGTAGTTCTCATATATACTTCCACTTAAAGCAGAGCTGAAAGAACTGCATGTAACATCTCTGAGCTTTTAGGTGTGATGCCTGACGTTACACTCTTAACATTTGAATCTATTTACACCTGGCCTAAAGTGCCATTCACCAGCTGTCACCAGCTCAGGGTCTATTCTTTTGTTTCTCCTGTTACAATGACAACTCAGTTTTCATATCCAGCATGCTCTGGCCTGGCATCACCAATACTGATGGCTACATAAAGAGAGCATCAATAGCATCACTTTGCTATTCCATACAGTAACTTAAAAGTCATGGAAGCTAACTGGAAGCTTCAAGTCAGAATATGAGTCTGATACTGCTCCATTGGGGTATGATTATGGAGTGTGTTTTTTCAACCGAACCAGGAAAGAAAATGCCTCTCAATTGGATAGACCTACAACTAATCAGAGCAACGGAGTAAGTGACGTATGTTGAATCCCGTAGATAGGACGGCAAAAACATATTTCCGATCGGCAAATGCCTTGACCGCGGTTCTGTTCCTCTTTTAAAATGAATGCGCTGTCGATATCTTCTATAACAGACGCGATGGCGTAATCTACACATCTCAATTCTCCAGCGGCAGAACAAATGATCAGTCAGTGGTGGACATTTTTTATAGGTCCTTCATACTGCTCAAGATGTATAGTAAGAACAAGGAAAATGTTTAGTAAAATCACTCTTTTCTTAAAATTTACACATTACTTCTGTAAAGTACGGCTGGTGGTAAAATACCTGATTGGATTTCTTCGCAAACACTGAAACTCTCTGACGAAAGGAGAGAGTGGAAACCGAGTAGAAGAGAAAGCAAAGAAACGGTAAAACATTACAACTACCTATGCCGACAAGTCAAAAATAGTGCAAAAACAGACAAAGAACGATATATAAATGACATATGCAAAGCGATAGAAGAAAGAGAAGAAAAACAAAACAAGAGCCGAGAAGTATATGGAAGTATCAGAAAGCTAAGCGGGAAGAGTACCAAAATGAGTATAATAAAGGATAAAGATGGGACTATGATAACTGATGCAGAAAAGGTAAAGACACGTTGGAAGCAGTACTTCAAAGATCCTGTATAATGACCCAAATCCGGTGGACGAGAGAATTTTGGCCAACTTGGACTACAACGGTGATGAAGCACCAACACCACGCATGGAAGAAGTTGTCCGAGCAATAGACTGCCTAAAAACAAGGAAAGCCCCAGGCATCGATAATATTACAGCGGAGGAAAGAAAAGCAGCCACAGATGGAACAGGATTACAAATTATCTTCCAGCTGTGCAAACGAATTTGGGACGAGGAGGTGTTCCCAACAGAGTGGAAAAAAGCTGTCATCGTTCCCGTATACAAAAAGAAAGATAAACTGGATTGCAATAACTACAGATGCATCAGCCTGTTATGCCACAGTAGCAAGATCATCACAACAATAATTATGGAAAGAATAAAGAAGAAAACGAAAGAAATCCTCTCCGAAGAACAGGCGGGCTTCAGAACATCACAGATCAGAATAGACCAAATATTCACACTCTGACAATTAGCTGAGAAGAATACTGACTTCAGCAAGGACTTATTTGTATGCTATGTAGACTCGATGTAGACTGTATGCTATGTAGACTGGGATTCGATAGTGTGGAGAGCTGGATTGTGGAATGTGATGAGGAGATTAGGATACCCAGAAAAAGTTGTCAGAATATTAGAGAGCCTATATAAAGGTACATTCAGCGCCTTAAGAAATATGCTGATGCCTGAATGGTTCGAAACAATAGTAGGAGTACTACAGGGCGGCATGGTGTCTCCACTTCTCTTTGATATCTTTTTAGAGGTGATCATGGCAAGTGCGCTGAAAGAGGTGAAGGAATGAGCAGTCATGAATGGACGAATCATCAACAACCTCAGATTCGCGGACGATATGGCAGCTTTGGCAGAAAACCAGGATGACCTACAAGTAATGATCAACAGAATCGTAGAGGAGAGTTCAAGGATGGGCATGAAGGTCAACACAGGAAAGACAGAAGTACAACATATTCGACGGGAAAAGACCAAAGTATTCATCCAAATAGAGAACCAGCAACTTAAGCAGGTAGAAGAATTTGTGTACTTGGGAGGAAATATTAGTGAGGACGCCTCTTCAGAACAGGACCACAGAAGAAGAATTGGACTAGCGTGTGGTGCAATGCAAAACTTGAACTCCATATGGCAATATAAAGACATTTCCAGATTTACAAAAATAAGTTTATGAAGCCTTGGTACTCATCAACATACTATTGTATAATTCAGAAACATGGACACTAAGAGAAGCAGACAAGAATAATCTGAGAGTGTTTGAAATAAATTGCTTACAGAAAATCCAAGGGGTGACAAGAAGAGACCAAATAAGAAACGTCGACATAAGAAGAGAGTTGGGGATGGAAATTGATGTGGTGCAGCGAATCCAGAAAAAGAGGATACTTGGATACTTTGGACATGTGGTAACAGATGATAACAGAACGACTTCCAAATGTCGCTCTATTCAGTCACGTCCACGGGACAAGGAGGAGAGGGCGTTATCTGTAAAGTAACAAGTTTTCTTTTTTTGTTTGTCTTAGTCAAACTGTCTTATCTTATCTTTTCTTATCTCATCTTATCTTTAAAGGGGCAGCAATAGTCTATTTTTAAGACTTAATACAGTGTCTATTTTTGGCAATTCTTCACTGCTTAAAATAAACTTTCAATTTCTTAATGCAAATTGCTTTAGTACTTTGCTGCTCTCCAATGCAATTGTGAGTGAGAAAGGCCTGTGGTTTACCAGTGTTTAGTATGACTGTATGAGAGTTATTGACACCTCTTGCTCAGGAAGGCAAGTATCCAGTTGAAAAGTGAGGTGGTTATTCCAATTATCTAAAGTTTGTTTCTTAGTGTCTGTGGGATAAATGAGTTCCGATTCCAGGCTTTATTGTCACTTATTGAACCAAAATGCAAATCCTAAACAAGGATTCACAGTTTTGATGGATAGCATGACCCCACTACACCTGGTAAAACATCTACAATAATATAATGACATTTTGAAAATGTATATGTTCCTTGCTAAATCAGCCTGGACAAGATATTGGTATAATTACCCTTTGACTATTTTAAAGCTACATTTTAGATCCCTTAACCCTACTCCAAAACCCAAACATAACCATTTTTTTTGAGGATATTAAAAGAATATATAAAAATAATGGATGGAAATGAGTAGGAAAATTAAAATTTTAGTAACAATATAGCATTAAAAATATATTTTGAGCTGCTAATCCCCCTTCTACCTCTAAACCTACCCATAATAATAAATAATAATAATTCATTACATTTATATAGCGCTTTTCTCTGCACTCAAAGCGCTTTACATGGAAGGGGGAATCTCCTCAACCACCACCAATTTGCAGCATCCACATGGATGATGCGACGGCAGCCATATTGCGCCAGAACGCCCACCACACACCAGCTTGATGGCCATGATGAACAGAGGCCAAGGGGCAAATTTGGCCTGGATGACCCATAACCATTTCTTAAAAAATATGTACAGTTTATAAAGAAAAACATAACAGTGTAAAAGTGTATTATATAGCCGACTTACCTCTATCCCATGACAGTTTTCCAGCATTTGGCCTTGACCGATTGCTATCATGTCCGAGATCTAAATCTTTCCCTTCGCTGACGAGGCTCATTTCTACTCTGATCTTCCGCCGTAACTCGCTGGCCCGAGGATCACTCTCTGCCTGATTTTGCCCCCGAGCCCCAGGCTTCAGCCTGTTTAAAGATGCCGAGAACAACCCTTGCCCCCACCTGCGAGACATCCGCCACACTCCCCGGCGTCCTCTTATACTTCCGCCATCCCAACAATACCTCCCATTGAAAAAGTGGACAGTACTAGGATTGAGGCAAGAGTTGATCAGCTCAGAAGTCCATTTCTCATGGAGAATAAATAAAGCTCAGCTTTACAATCTGTATGTCTCCTTGCAATCAGCCTACCTCTCACCTAAATACAGCCTCCAAGGCAGCTTATAGAGCAAGCAAAGCCCACAGGGCCCCGAACTTGCATCTCACGACACCACCATCTTCCTCCCGCACAAGATCCAGCCAACCTTGAGTGTCATGCCGCAGCGGCAGGGCTTCAGCAAACATTGCAGCAAAACTTCACTCGCCTCCCTCTTCTGCTTAGCCCTTGACCGCAGCTCCTCCTGCCGTGGTACCGTATGTAGCAATGCTCGCCAGCCTCTCATCAGCCTTGCAATTTTTACCTCCCGCTGTCTCTAACCCTCTTCCCTTTCCATGGCCTCCAGCTCCTGCAGCAGATGCTAGCATGAGGCTGTCTCCGCTAGCAGCGCAGGCTCGGGCATTTCAGCATTTTCCCCCAGCTGTCTCTAACCCCTCTCCTTTTCCGTGGCCTCCAGCAGCAGAAGCAGAAGCTAGAGCAGCAGAAGCTAAGGTGAGGCTGCCTCCACTAGCGACACAGGCTCACACGCCATTTCCCTCTCTCTATGTTCCTTCCCAAGCCCCAGGGGACGATTCAAACAATTGCAGCCCTGGCTCCTCACCCTCTTAACTCCCTTCTCCAGTCTGAATTACAGTTTACTCTCTTCACTGCAACACTGCTGCCTGTCCCAGCCCGTATCAGAGCCACCCACAGTGGCTCACAACATCAGACCGCAGATTCTTGCTGAGATTCAGGGTGCTGGCTCCAGAGGCGGACCCACCCCCAACTCCAGTTCCTCAATATTCAGAGATAATATTCCCATAACCCACCCGTTAAAACTCCACGACACATCCATCTCTCGTATAACATGTCGTTTCCCGACTTTTCCCTTCTCTACATCACCTCATTTATCTCATACTTCAACAGCATTAAAGACCTCCAAGTTGGGTCCATCAAATGTTACCTAAGCGGTATCCAATTTTTCACTAGCTGATCTACGGCACTCCCTCCCCTGAGATAAATAATCCACAAACCTTCGTCCTAAACAAAGGCATTCAATGATCCAAACCCACCCGCCACGACCCCAGACAACCCATAACCCTAGAAATATCTCACCAAATGTAGGCCTATCTCCGCTCTCAGATTAGGATACCATTCCATCAATACTGCCTACACTCTTGATGCTATGATTATTTTTCTCAGATGCTAGGAACTATTAGACGCTTTCAAAAGCTATATCAGATCCAGTCCATGTTTTCCGAAACTTCAAACCCACTGTATCTGCCCTCTTCAAACTCCAACGCACTCAGCACACCAAACTCCAATACTAACAACAGCAATCTCCTACGTTCAAAGGCTCCCTCAATTACACACGCGAATCGCTTGTCGAGCCGTCCTATTTGGATGCAATGAGAGCTTGCCCGTTTTTGCCACCAGACACCCCCTTTGCATTGCAGTGTGGGCTCCCTGTTCGGAGGCAACTTTACACATCTCTAAAGTTGTTCATACGTAAATTATTTATGTTTTAGTGCTGTCAATATGACAATATTTTACACATCAGTGTCTATAGAAATGTAAGTAAATGTACGTGTAGTAGAACCAAATACATAAGAATACAAGGCAACTTTTGAATGGAAAAGCATTTGCCAGCAGCTAACTAGATCATGCTAACTAAACCTTAACCTCTTCTTGAACATGCTCATCAGAGCCATCAAAGCAGTCCTGCAGATCTCATCTCACTCCCTTTGGCCATACTTTGATGTTGTTGGTAGTTTTGTATGATTTGTATATGGGTATTAAGAGCACAGTGGTCTGAATGGCCGAGGTGGGGCAAGGGAGTGGCTTTATGGGTACTGCCCCCTCTAGGTCATTCATCTTTGATCAACTGCACCAAGTTTGCCCATTTGAAGGCAGCAAAAAGAGTTGTTGTCTATGATGACCAAATAGAAATTTTCAGTTGCCCATTTGAGTCCGTAGCTTCAGTTTTATCATGGTACTAAAATGCCAGTCATTTAGATCCAGTTTAATCACAGTTCTATATTAATATGCTGAATTCATTGAAGTGAACACACACACATCACCCGTACACAGAGATCGGAGATCACACTGCAAACATCAATAACAGCTTTAACTTGTCAATTTGGGCAAATGACCACGATACAGCTAGCAGTTCATTAAACGATTTGAATGCACTCCGCTTCGTGTCGATTGGTTCTTTACCTCCACGTATTAGTGCATTAAATACACACACACACATATATATATATATATATATATATATATATATATATATATATATATATATATATATATATATATACACATATATATATATATATATATATATATATATATATTCCTGTATATATATATATATATATATATATATATATATATATATATATATATATATATATACCTGTATATATATAGATATATATGTGTGTGTGTGTGCTGTCAACGTTAACCCGTTAAAGCATGAGATAAAACTTTTTCCGTTTAACACGTTAAAATATTTAACGCAATAGGGCTTGGGCGTCGTGACGTCATGGCCGCCATGTTGATTGCCTCCTTTACTGCTACTCGGACTACTGCGCACTGTTTATAGACGTACACTCTCTCAGTCGTGTGTCTTAATTTGATTAGTTTGGCATTACTATTTCACACCACAAACAAGGTACCGTACCGATACTAAAATGTGACGTGAACACACTGCAGATCACTGATTGGTCAGACAGAATCGTCACTACCAGCGTCATTGTATTTGCGAGACATCAAACCCGCTAGATTTAAATAGCCAGTAACAGCCACCGCTGTAGCACCTGTTAAAACTACTTGCTTGACTTGCTTGAAGAAAAAAGAAAGAAAGAAAACTTCCAAAAAAGAATGGCTAAATCATGGTCAGTGGACGAGGTGCAGACGTTCCTCTCGTTGGTTGCCAAGGAGTGGATAAAATATAACGGTCAGACTATATAATCCCAGCCACTTTGAAGCGGTACTAACTGCAGTGGAAAAGCAAACCAAGCTAAAGCGAACCGAGCCGAGCCGTGCCGTGCTGAGCCGAGTCGTACCACGCAGTGGAAAAGCAAAGCGAGCCGAACCGTGCCGCGCTGAACCGTACTGAGCCGTACCAGCAGTGGAAAAGAGCAATTTGTTGGAAATTTCATATGGATCCAAACCGTTAATAGAGCCAATTTGTCCATTTTGGATTTTCATTTTGTCCACATACCGGTCCCTGGCTTCCCTTAACTTATCTCGGTAAATTCCACATCCTTTTAGGGATTTTAACATCTTTTTTCTTTCTTTTCTTTCTCCCAACTTTGCTTCTTCTCCTCGTTCGACTTGCTGTATGTTTACATTCGCGAGGCCATCAACATGGCCGCCACGTCCCAGAATTCAATGCGGCACCCAAGCCCTATAAGGCAGGAGCCTATCTGTTTTTTCCTGTCATCTTTTGGCTAGCGTTACATTGTAAGATCATGCTCTTATTCATGCAAATGCTTTTAAACCATTTAAGAGTGAAAAGACAAAAGAGAACGCGCTGTCTATGAATGTCCTGACTTTTTTATGGTCCTCCTGACACACAGACACGGCGCACAGACCTCTCTTAAATGAGACTTGTGAGATGTGCAGTAGCGGCAGGTCTTAAAGTGACAGCAGCCACTAATTCTATCTATCATTAATGTTAATCAAAGAACAAAGGTAACAGAGAAAATTACTCACTGCTCTTGACTAAAGAACTTTTGTAGCTTTAATAAAGGTTCATCTATATTTAATTTATAATTTATGCAGTGCAGACTGTTTGATAACTTATTCAATTTCTGTCTATTTCACAGGGGACAGGCAAATATGACATTATGGGTTTATGTGAAGATTGTTTAAAGTTCATTAAATTAAAAGTTGTTACACTTTTTTTGAAGTCTAATAAATGTTAAAAAATTGATCGTTTTCAATTACACTGTAATGTTGAATGGCTATAATTAATGTTTAAAATTGGGGGGAAAAATCATTGAGACATCAGTAGCTGTATTGGCCTTCATTCATAAAAAGGTGTATTAAACAAGTATTTAAAATATACTGTCTTTATGCTGTTTCTACATTAATTTGGAGATTAACTGTGAAATTTTAACATTCTAAAATATTAAAACTTATAAAAGCGTATATATTAAAAACTTGTGTTTTTAATTGCGATTAATCACAGAAAAAATGTGTGATTAATCTAGTTAGTTTAACACTATATATATATATATATATATATATATATATATATATATATATATATATATATATATAAATTAATAATACTTTTATTGTGAGAAAAGAGACAGTAAATACTTTGTTACAAATATAATATTTAGATAATAATGGTTACATGCATGGTTTCATTGTGTTCATGGTTCAGTCCTGTGTAACCTGGTTTTCATCATTAGTCATCCATTTCACCAGATGTGCCTTAACTATCTCATTAGCTCCCTTTGTTTGATCCGTCTAATTAAGTTCAGCCATTCAAGCCATTCAATGTCCGTCTTTGTCAATGTATCACCTTTTCCTTGTCGTGCGATTTCTACATTACCACGATTCCTGACAATAATAAAACAACAATTAAATGCTGTTCTTTTGAAAAAATGCATCACGGTTTCCACAAAAATATCAAGCAGCACAAGTTGCACAACTGTTTTTAACATTGATAATAAGAATTGTTTCTTTAGGACCAAATAAGCATATTAGAATAATTTCTGAAGGATTATGTGACACTGAAGTCTGGAGTAATGATGCTGAAAAGTCAGATTTGCCATTCATGAATAAATTATTTCAAAATAGAAAACAGGTATTTTATGTTGTAATAATAGTTCACAATATAACACAACATTGGTAAGCTTTAAATAATTCTTTCAGAAAAATCTCACCGAAACCAGACTTTAGTGTAGCCTTAGGTAGAGAGTGAGTATTAATTAAATTAAAATTTTCATGATTTCCAAGAAAAGGAGAGAGGTCAGCTTTCATGTTAACAAATTGACTACCCATAGTTCTTCTATGACACTATTGACACAACATGCTTTATTGTGTAAACTTAACTCATCTGATTCACCCCCACACTCACACTCTTGTGTGTGTTTTCATCCTCAAGTTGTAACTTTTAAAATATTTTCTCATCTTAGAAACATCAAAACATTCCCAGTAAGATGTGTGAATGAAATTCTGCAGATGTTAATGTTCAAGTTTGTATCACAATTAAAATGTCCTGATTAGGTCCTGTTTGAGATAAGATTTTAAACTTAGCTCATATTTTGCCAGTGCAATCAAAAGTCAGAGATTTCAATAGGAACTATTGAAACTATAAATAATAGAAATAAAACCTTAAAATAAAATTTTTCCTTAAATAAGATTCTTAGGAGAAACATCAGAGACTAAATTGTTTAAACAGAGACTAAACAGAGCTGGGGTTTTTTTTTTCAAAGCTGTATTTTTAGAGCTAACTGGTACAATTTTTTTTTACTTATCTGAAAGTCGGCACAACATTGACTGGTTGATAAAAATACTGTTGCAGGAACAACAACGGATGTTGATCCAGGAGCATGTCCTGTTTGTGTAAATCACATGAAGCTTCAGGCTTAAATGCCTTAAATTGGTACCTTAAATTACACATATCATCATTTACACTTCCTTTTTAGACTAGTGCACTCTTAAAAAAAGGTTCAATGGGGTTATATGTAGAACCCTATAGTTTTTGACTCTTTTATGCCAGAAATGTTCTATATAATGCGGAACGTCTTCAATTGTTTGCATAATCATGTTGTTTAACAGGTTATTTAGTGTTTGTAAAGTATGTTCACAAGATGTTTAATTCATAACATTAAACTTTTTTTTTAAAGGTCTTCCTCTCTACTGCAAAATAAATGCATGTTTGTTCTTTAAAACATTTGTACGCTCATGTATTTTCTGAAAGCATACAGGGAGGGAAATGTCTAAAAGGGAAAGTGATACACTACTCATCCTTGTTAGTCATCCTTGTTAGTCATCCTTTTATAATCCCATCAACGCAAACAGATCGCAAGTATTTTGCCAAATCCGAAATCAAACCTAAAATGAAAGGATCAACATTTAGTTAACAGAAACCATGTTTTAAAGCATGACAGCGATGTTTGATTTGATTTTACAATAAAATACACATAACGGGTGTGTCCTCGTGTAAATACAGGTCAATGCAGGTTCATGGTATTCTGACCTTCTTCTAAATTAGCTGTAAAATGTACTTTCCTGCTAGCTGAGAAGTCCTTCACTGGTAACAGTAAATATTAGCAAGCTATTCAGGAGGCTTGTTAATGGCCAAGCCCTCGTTCCTGTGACACAACCAGTTTCACGAGGCCTGTAAAGTCAAAATAATACAGTGTGTGTTCCACCTTGGGGCTGAACAAAGACATACGCTCAGAGTGCATTGGGGGAAACTGCTGGTACTGAAAAAGAGACAGTACATAAAACCTTAAGTTTGTTGCTTTCTTGTTTATTATTTGCTGCCCTAACAAAGTTTTAGTATTACAAAGTCCAGTATTACAAAGTAAAAAGAAAAAAGAAAAAAAAAAGGATAAAGAGATAGAGAGGGCTTCTTTTGTTTTGTTGAGTCTGTGAAGGAAGTCACAGAATTCTCTCTGTGCTAAAAAAAAAAAATGGTTTATGGGCATGCATGACAAAGCTTTTTCAGGTGCATTTAGCTATCATAACACTTCATATTCCCTTGGTTTTTGACATACTGTGTGTGTGTTTTTTAAAGCTAATCTGAAACTAGCCTTGAGGTTTATCTGCTTTACGGGTTTGCATATCACAAACTCGGGGGTCTGTCAAAAGGAATGCATTACCTCTCTTAACTGTTAAATAAAAGAATGCCTCTGTATTAAACAGAATGAAAAACAAAGCAGACAATACTGTGGCCTGTTTTATGATGTACACAAATGCTGTCTGGAACAAACAAAACAAATGGGACGGAGGATGTCACAAATTATGCCAAATAGTGCATAAAGGACTGCATCTTTGTGCTTTAATTGCAATAACTTTATGTCAAAATTCATATTTTTTATATAAGGCATTGTAGTGTAAACCACGCAAAGATGACGTCCTCAAAGCGTCTGAACCAGCATGGAACAACATGTTATACTACCCTCAAGCCTTATTATTTATGTAAATGTTTTCTACCTCCATATCATAGCCAAACCAAAACCTTTGTAAACCCTGAACTCTTGGGATCCCTCTTGGTATTTCATTTTGAGGTGGATGACATTACATAGCACTTTTGTATAGAAGGTAGACCAGTATATTAATTTTGTCTATGCAGTTTGGATTTATTCTTCATGGACAAATTTGAATTGTGTATTCAGAAAAATAGTGGTTTAGGACAGAAGTAAATATCATAGTCTAAATGATGACTTAATCAAAGTTTCTTTAAAATAGACACATCTACTCAATGAATTCATAAATAGATGGAGTGAATGGCAGGATTTTTTTAAACAAATAGCCCTAATTTAATAAACAAATAATATGCAAAAAAATTAAATAAACCATGAAATACATACTATGTGCAAATGTTTATTTCATTATATATATATATATATATATATATATATATATATATATATATATTTATATTTATATTTATATATATATATATATATATATATATATATATATATATATATATATATATAAATAAATATATAATATACTCTTTTTTTAAGCATTAAAAAAAGGATCTAACATTAGGAACGATTGTACATTTTACTTTGCGATTTGCATTTTGGTTGTAAAAAAAATTATGCTGTTATCAAAAGGTAAATAAAGTGGCACGAAAAGTGGGGGAATTGTGTGTACTTGTCTAAAATGAAACACGATTTAGACATACTTTTACATTATGTGACCTATACTAATAGATTTCATTAAACAGATCAATGCATTCATCTATTATATTTGTCTGTCTTTGGCACATGACTCATTGTAAAATAGGCCAGAAGAATAATTTAGGAACAGACGATGAGAATGAATTTCTGATAGCACAGAGTCCTATAAACACAGATCCATGGGGGTTATGGAGGCAGGCCATACAGTCAGACGTTTCTTCCGGTGTTATGAGGGGAGAAGGTGGTTTTTACCTCAAACACGAACAAATTAACTGGACAATATGAACTTGTCATTATGATGCAATAATTCCTATTCCATATAGGTCCAAGTCATGAATTGATGTCTTAATAATTATAACGCAACCACTGTTCATTTGTATCAACAATGGTTGCATTTTATAAACAGACAAACTATAGAAATAGAAATTAGGTGCTTAAGATCTTTTGAATGTAGGCTATTTAAATAAAAAGTTATACATTTTTTTTCAAAACATCAAAATACATTTGGAGCAAAATTGTGTTAAGACTTATTTTTTATTGGTAATATGTAACCCTATTAACAGTGTATCTTAAAAAAAGTGAGGTTCATGCTTAAAAAGAAGTGAAAAAAACTAAATAATTAATTGTCAAATAAACTTAATTCAATTAATTTGATTTAAAAAATGAATCCAGTAAACTTATCTCATTTGAAGGATGTTTAGATATTTCCACTGGAAAGCAAGACAATCATAAAGGTCAAATGAATAAATAATCAAAAGTGATAAAACTGAATAAAACTTTAACTTGGACACAATGACACTCAGACAAAAATTAGATCTTCAATCTTCATCCAAATATATTTTTTAAATGTTTAAAGACTTTGTAATCATATTACGCAGTTGTGCATGCATAACGCAATGAAACATGCCAAATTGTGTGAACATAATTTTTGGCCAGGGTGAAATACAAAGAAATTATGAACAGATGCATAAACAAGAGAGAATTAAATATTAATAACTGGTTATGTTGTAGTCAATGTATGCTTTTTCCCATGTGAGCTTTTCTATGAATTTCTTTGCATAGTAAAATAAAACCAGTAGCTGTAGTTTGCATTTTTTTTTGTTGCCAAATACATATTATTAACCAAGTTTAGCGTTTTGTTCTTCCATCATATTTAAAATATTTAAAAAACATTTTTTTATTATTATATTTTTCTCATATTTTAATGGTTTAATCGAACTTGTTGGGTCATTTAAAACAAATATACCCTCTGGACATCTCTTTCGGCCACTACTGGATGTGCAGAGTATAGCTTTTAAGACAATCTGATATTTTGGAGACAATGGTTTGACTGTGTCTTTGCCATATACTGTATGTATGGACCTCTGTTATCATCTGACTCTCGGCCCAAGGTGTTTGAACCCGCCCCCTTCAATAAAGAAACATGTTGTACAAATCCTTCAGATGAGTCCCACACAAATAAGTGCACACCTGGGAGAGACAACAGGGAGGGGCCACGTACTACCTCAAAAGTGAATCTTTTTTTTTGTAAAAGGGACAATAAGAGAAGGAATGGACAGCATATACATGTCAGAGTCAATTTTAGACTGACAGAGCGAGGAGAAAGACACCTTTTGGTGATAGGAGCTTAGAAACGCCAGGATTCAGGATCGACTGCATACAACAGTTACAACATCAATGAGAGCTAATTAATGCAATAGGCATCGAAAAACGTCTGCCATGGCGCTTCTACGACAGTTTGCACTTCCTCTAGCATTATTGATCGTTTTCAGTACACCATGCAAGGTTGCAGCATTAGATGTAGATATTGCTGAAGTAGGCTCTAACTATTCTTCAAAGTCAACATCCACTGGAAGCTCAACCAACAGTACCACTACGACCATCACTACATTACCTATTGTCATCTGGAAATGGCATCATGTTGAAACTCCATACCTGGTGGCCCTATGGATATTGACCTGCTGGCTCTGTAAATTAGGTAAGCCAAGCTCATGTTAGTATATTACAAATAGCAAAGGAAAATAAGAATCCACCGTAATCATTTTTGTCCGCATATCAAATTTTGACTCTGAATAAGCAAAATCCAGCTTGAGGAATGTTAAGTTAAGGTTTGCTCAAATGTTCAGTAAAGATAAAGTTAAAGCACGTTTTAAGGTATTCTTTGTGAACATTCTTTCCCGGATTTGGCATTTGGCCGTCTGTATATTGTGATGTTACCCGTTCACCCATTGAGTTTTTAATTCAGAGAATTTAGAAGGGAAATGCAGTACCACTGAATATGCACATCTATAGCAGCTTATTGGCAAGAGGGGAATCAAATAGGTTATCTGATATCTTCAATATCAGATTACAGATTAACATACTTAAATAAAGCCCATACAACCTGATATCAAAAATCGCAGTCATTTTACGCCAGACGAAAGCTCCTCAAATTAAACTAATGCAGTCTCGACAAATACAATACAAGCGTTTTTAAACGCATTTAATACTTTGATGCAGAAACTAACATGAAATAACAATAAACATCACATTTATTTTTGTTAATGGTAATTCAATTAAAAGAAAAACTGGTAATGTTGAGAAAACAAAGGGTTTGTGCTTCAGCTTTTGTCTTTTGGCATGAATTCACAATGAAACCTGGCACAGCTCAAAGACACAATGGAGCATGTATTCTCACATGGAAGGCCTGCCCTGAAGTTTTTAAAACGTTTGCGCTCCTCCATCCTCTTCTCACTTATCAGGCTATTTGTTTTTCTATAAAATGCTGCCACAAAGATAAAGCACAACGAATAAAGCTCGCTGGCTTCTTGACACTTTTCTCTTATAAAAGTTAGACGTATTTGGGTGATGCAGAAGGTGGATTTCTTCAAACTGAACAGTTACTCAGTTACTCAGGAATCAGTTTCAAAATAAAGCATGCCTGCCACTTAGAGGCTCCATGGAGGAACTGTAGACTAATACAAATTGAATTCCCTGACACTCATTTCTACATTCATGTTTTTTAATAGAGTGATTGAGAATGTGTGTTGTACTTTTTTTGGGATGGACCCAGAAGCACGCAACACAAACAAAGTGCCACTAAGAGCTCCACTGAATGGGTGTTAAATCAGGTGTAAGTAGGCATAGATGGTATTAAGGGATTTTAATGGCAGAGCTTAAATAGCCTTGTCGAAACATAACTGTACAAAGAACTGGGTGAAGATTTGGCTTTTGATACTGGCATAAAATGACGGCAAAGGACCAGAGATTTTCAAGTATGAAAAAAATGACATCAAAATCTTGTAGATTTAAAAGGAGACCGAATGGACAAAAAATTAGCAAAAAATACAAAGAGAGGACAGGCAAAACGTTTTAGAGACGGAAAAGGGAAGTGTTATAGCATTTAAGAAGATTTTAACTTGATCAACCAGAAAAATAGAATAAACTGCTATAGAAAACATGTCAATAAAAATCACACAAACCTGTAATGCATTTCACAATAAAGTAAAATCCTGTTTATCTTGTTTATATCATGTTTATGTCAATGACTGACTGACAAAATAAATGATGACTTACAGAACAGTAAATTTATCTTTAGTTTCACAAACTCAACAATGCTTATATAGGCCAATGATAGGCAATATTGACTGCTAAAGTCACATTTTGTGTTTAGGCAAATATTGATTTTTGTGATTAACTCCGGATTGATTAATACATTTTGCACATTGTGTAATACATTAGATTAAAATGTTTCATAAATTGACTGAACTAATTAACTCAAAACATAATGTTAAAGTCTGAAGGTGAGTGATAACTGTATTTCTTCAAGTTTCATGTCAATGTGACCTGCAGTTTTATGTTCAAATTCTGCATGTGCAAAGATCCAATGTTCATAAACTCACATAGACTCTGGTAATTGCCTGTTGGCAAGGAGCAAATGAAGTATATAATTCAGATTTAGTTCCAGGACATGATCTGTAACACACGCATTGGCAGTCATGGGTAAAGCTGGAGTGATCTACTCTCTGAGAAATGACAGTGTTGAAACAATACCTTACTGCTAGTTAATTATGTACTACATTAAATAATTAATGGCTCACCTGAATCTTTGACTTTCCTCAAAGGCACAGTCTCAGGACAGCTTCAGTGCATGATATTGAAAATAAGTCTGAGACTTGACATTAACACAGTATGTTTTTTTCTATTACTGCAATAGTCTAAATTATAATGTTCATTTTTAGATTACTGTAGACCAGACTAACTTTAACACAGATACAACTAATACACACTAAAATGACCACAAAAAAAGCTAAAAGACTAAAACATAAAAAATAACTAAATACCAAACTATATAGTTTAAGAGTTGTCTTACAGGAAATCAGAGCAGTTTTAACTTCATGTTGTCATTAATACTATCTCTATTACAAACAAACAAACTAAAGCATTTGTTCTCACGTGGACAATTATGTAAGAGTCTGGCTCGCAATTTTCTCAATCTGTCCTGATCCCCCCATTATTTCCTGTCGTCCCCACAATTTGTATTATAAGAGTGACAAGGCAAAAATATACAATACCTGCCTTTCAATGATTAAAATCCTTGTTTACAGTTAATAATTGCATATAAATCTGAGGGTAAGAGAGGATTATGGAATTTAAAAAGATAGTAAATGTGTCCCTTAGTTGAAGTGTGCCGTGCAACAATTGCAGCATGCGTCACAGAGGCATTGTGAATGTATTCATAATCACAGGACATGATGTATCACGTACTCTAAAATGTTGACCATTGATTCGCACACACAGAAACCAATTGAAATTTAAATTCTGGTGTTGTCGAGCCGGGATGAGGGCCGCATGCTCATCGTACAGGTTGACAATGATTCGAGACATTGAGAAAGAACTGCATCAATCATTACTTCAGATTTCCATAAAAGATGCATGCTACTATTTTAGTATTCACAATTGTTAAATCATTTTAGCGCACTCGTAAAAACATCAAGTCAAGGTCACCCACAACATAATGAACCTGAACGCCCCCCTGAAGCTGTAACTTTCCTGACTATTTTTAACAATGGGTGTATTTAGTAGTTACAGAAACAAATACAAGAGAGGGGTCAACAAGGTGCAGAACAGTTTACTAGTTTAAGCCAGATCTGTTTAGTAAGCATTAGCCATTATTGCCCAAAGTCGACGGGATTTAAACCGTGTAACTACTCCAGACCCAATATTCCACATGAAAATCTAATGGTATAGTCTATAATTGTTTGTTGGTCAAACAATTGCAGGCTATGTCACGGCTGAATGGACCATGATAGAATAACGTGGATCAAAGTGAAATAGTCCTGTTGCATAATATCATTTATATGCTACAAAGACATTGCAAAGTACAGTAATTAATTGTGGACATTCAAAAGCATAATCTCATTGAGATGAAAGCATGACGGACCATGCCTGGCAGTGGCAAAGCTTTTAAATGCTGTAGAAATAAACCAGTAAGTGATCCCATAGGAAAGGACTCTCCACTGTTTTTCCTAGAGACCAATGTGATTCAATGGAAAGCAAACAGAGTGTTTTGCTTAAGTCTTCTGCTTCTCAGATTTGTCTGCAGAATTTATAAAGCTCAGATTGTGAAGATGAACCAAAGTTTAAGATTTCAGGATGAGCTTAAAGTTTGTGGAATACAAGCAAACATGGTGCACAATATAAAATATCTTTAGCCTCACTATATTAAGTACCTTAAACATTGAGCAGGATGAGCTCTCCATCTGCCTCTAACTTCCTGTCCTGTGGAAGAAGATGAAACACCAGTCAGTTGCACAGGTTCAAAAAGTGAGCTTAATATGCTGTAGTGATTTATGGTCTTAAAGGGTTAGTTCACCCAAAAATGAAAATTAAGTCATTAATTACTCACCCCCATGCTGTACCAACCCCGTAAGACCTTCGTTCGTCTTCGGAACACAAATGAAGATATTTATGATTAAATCTGAAAGGGTTTATGACTGCTACATAGGCTCCCTAAGGGAATGACACTGGACGGCCCAGAAAGTCATTAAAGAAAATGTTTAAATATTCCATGTCGCAACAGTGGCTCAACTATAAGTTTATCAAGCGACGAGAATACTTTTTGTGCGAAAAAACAAACACAAATACCGACTTTATTCGACTATTCCTTTTCTTCCTTGTAGGCCTGAAACGAGACTTCAAGAGATTTCCACGACGCACACGCGCGAGAACTTAACTGAAGTAGTTGAAGGAGATCGCAATTCTCGCGCATGCGTCGTGGAAATCTCTTGAAGTCTCGTTTCAGGCCTACAAGGAAGAAAAGGAATAGTCGAATAAAGTCGGTATTTGTGTTTGTTTTTTCGCACAAAAAGTATTCTCGTCGCTTGATAAACTTATAGTTGAGCCACTGTTGTGACATGGAATATTTAAACATTTTCTTTAATGACTTTCTGGGCCGTCCGGTGTCATTCCCTTAGGCAGCCTATGGAGGAGTGATCCACCTCTCAGATTTAATCAAAAATGTCTTCATTTGTGTTCCGAAGACGAACGAAGGTCTTACGGAGTTGGTACAGCATGGGGGTGAGTAATTAATGACTTAATTTTCATTTTTGGGTGAACTAACCCTTTAAACATTAATAGTATTATTTAGTATTAAATATTAATATGTTTGCCTGCTGATCACTATGCTTAAAATGTGTTTCTTCATCTATAGGCAATTTTGTCCCTGTGGACTTTTATTATACATTTATAATGTTATTATTTTGAACTTTACATTCATCAAAGAATCCTGAAAAAAATGATTCACAGTTCCCACAAAAACATTATGCAGCACAACATTGATATATTATAATTTTTTCGAAGGAATCATGTGACACTGAAGACTGGAGTAATGGCTGCTGAAAGTTCAGCTTATCATCACCTGTTTCTTTATCTCTTCTCTCTTTTGCTAGTGTGTGAACTAAACCATAGTATCACCAGTGTGATCCCGGAGAGTGGTCTTCTCATCATGATGGGCTTTATTTTGGGAGGAATCATCTGGGGAGCAGACAAGGCGCAGACTTTCAAACTGCTCCCCGTCAATTTCTTCTACTACTTGCTGCCCCAGATCGTCTTGGATGCAAGTTACTGCATGCCAAACAAACTATTCTTCAGTAACCTGGGTGCCATTCTTGTCCATGCCATTATCGGAACGTGTTGGAATGCGGGCACAGTGGGCGTCGCTTTATGGGCTTGCTATGAGTGGGGTGCAATGGGTAAATATGAGATTGCCACCATAGGAATAAATTACATATTATAATATATCAAAACAGAAAACTGTTATTTTAAATTGTAATAATATTTCACAATATTACTGTTTTTTTTAATCAAATATATGAATAAATGCAGCCTTAGTTAGAAGAATATATATATATATATATATATATATATATATATATATATATATATATATGGTATGACAGAGAGTGCCATTTAATAAAACAAACAATTTGGCTCACCCTCAGGGACCCTGAACATCGGCCCTCTGCAGTTCCTGTTGTTTGGCGCTCTGATGTCCGCCGTGGACCCAGTGGCTGTGATTGCCGTGTTCGAGGAAGTGCATGTGAATGAAGTGCTCTACATCCTGGTGTTTGGAGAGTCACTGCTCAATGATGGTGTCACAGTGGTGAGTCTTAGTTTTTCTCAACAACTCTAAATGTCACAGCTCAGTTTTTGAGTAACCATGACCTGTTCATTTAGAACTTTACTTGACTGTCAAGAGTCTATTTGATGGCTATTGCATCCATGTTATATAACGCCTTTCTCTCGCTCTTTCGGTCACAGGTGCTTTATAATGTGTTTGATGCTTTTGTGTCTCTGGGAGGCTCAAAGATCAATGCTGAAGAGATCATCAAAGGAATAAGTATGGACACAGACCTTGGGGTCCACAACTCTTTGATCACTAGTGAAAATGCTTCTTTTTTCTGCTGTTCCCTAATAAACATCTTGTCATGGCTTTTTTATTTTATTTTTGATTACAAATCGAGCCAAATGATGCAGTGTTACTTTAGGACTTTAAACTAAACTAAACGAAAATGAGAAATGTTGCCTTGCCAACTAGCTGAAATTAAATTAAGTTTTTGTATTTTGTTATATTTCAGTGGATGCTTATTTTATTTAAAGTAATGAATATGTTTTTTTATGGTTTAAGTTTTCATTTTAGTTAATGATAATCATAATAACCCTGATTGATACCCCCTCGCAACACACTTTTTTGCTCTTCTAGTTTCGTTCTTTGTGGTGGCATTTGGAGGCTCGTTTCTTGGCGTTGTGTTTGCCATTCTGATATCCATGCTGACCAGGGTCACCAAGAACGTCCAGGTCATCGAAGCCGGCTTCATCATTGTGCTTGGCTATCTGTCTTACTTGACGGCTGAGATGCTCTCCCTCTCTGCTATACTTTCGTAAGGAACTCAATGCTTTCCTGATAAATGCAGACAAATAAATACATTATAAAATAGTAAATGAATGTAAACAATTCCTAATAGGGTTAACAATAATTTGACTGTGGATTTGTGCATTACAGGATCACTTTCTGTGGTGTCTGCTGTCAGAAGTATATCAACGCCAACATGGATGAGAAATCGGTCACAACGTTACGTTATACTCTGAAGGTGATGGCCAACGGCTCTGAGACCATGATCTTTGTCTTCCTGGGAGTTTCGGCAATTGATAAAAACATCTGGGTTTGGAACACTGGCTTCATCCTCCTTACAATCCTCTTCATCATTGTATTCAGGTTCATGGGTGAGACATAAATTCCTTGTAAACTCTGGCTAAAACTTTATTGTATTTTGATGAAAACTGATGTTTTTAACTTCTTTTTTGACAGTTTTTATGAATCTTTTTATAAACAGGTGTTTTCTTTCTCAACTGGATCTTAAATCAGACTCGACTGATTCCTATTGACATCACTGACCAGATTGTAATGAGCTACGGTGGTCTTCGAGGAGCAGTGGCATATGGACTCGCAGCTATTTTGGATGAGACTAAGATCCCAGAGAAGAATTTGATGCTTGGTACAACACTCATTGTGGTGTATTTCACAGTCGTTCTTCAGGTACGTCCCTTCAACCACTTGTTCTGACTGTAGAGACTGCATGGCATCCCACTGCCATTGCCATCACTCGAATTCATATAAGGCCTGCAAGCAAATTATAAAAGTCGGCTTTTGTGATGTTCCCAGTGGTCCCCATCTGACAACAGACATGGATTAATTAACTTGAAGTCATTATGTGTGTGTTTTTTTAGGGAATCACCATGAAACCATTTGTTCAGTGGCTGAAGGTTAAAAAGGCAACTATATCAGATCTGACACTCAATGGAAAAATAAACAACAGGGTAAGGAACTGTAATGACATACTGTATCCCTCTACTGTATGATCAGCATATATATATATATATATATATATATATATATATATATATATATATATATATATATATATATATATATATATATATATAGTATGTATATATATATATATACACACACACACACAATATTTTAATATACATCAAAACCTGTCATATGTCTTCAAAGATTAACTTAAATAAATTGAATATTTAAATTTACTAATGCAATATGCATATACATAATTTAATCAAGTAATAATTATAAGATATAGAGTGATAAAGTCATATT
Organism: Tiaroga cobitis; assembly: GCA_030578255.1. NCBI lineage: Eukaryota > Metazoa > Chordata > Actinopteri > Cypriniformes > Leuciscidae > Tiaroga > Tiaroga cobitis. The sequence goes on from CM060609.1 coordinate 34,368,448, forward strand.
GTTAATAATAATGTGACCTTACCTCACTGCTATGCTGTCAAGACAAAACTCCTACAGGATTACATAAATAAATTGTAGTGTAGGCTTTATAGGAGAGTAGGGTAGTCACCTCACCTGAATATGTCTTCGTGTTGGATGTCTTTGACGTTGAAAGTACGAATTATAGATCATGCTCTTGGGCACAATAAGCAACATAACATTCACTACATTATATATCTTTCATTCTATTTAAATATATGAACATTTTAATCTATATAGCGTGTCAGCAATTAGCTCAGTTAAAGAGTGCGCAATGCGCGTGCGTAAAATGTCAAGGGAACTCCGGACGGAGTATGGCGTATGAGGGAACTCAACCCGCGACGAATCAAAAATCAAATAAAGCAAAATGACATGGAACAAAAACAGTGAAGTCATTGGGTGCCATGTTCGTTACAGTAGTATATCGGAAATCGCAATAAGATCCGATTAACAGACTTATTACCCCACCACCTGCACGCGACGTCCCAGCGTCAGGCCCAAATTGTTGAACCATGTGGTTCAAATAGAGGGTTCAAACCAAACGACAGAGGTGCGACCATGTTGTACAACGATTTCGGGAAACAGGCATGGCTAGTTGGTAAGTTTCTCCAACGATGAATGCATCGTGAGGTAGTTACTTATTCAGTGAATTACATTGTTGTTTGGGAAACGCACCCGGAACAATTCAAATTAAACTAATTAATAAACCGATTCATCGAAAAGAACTGATTCAAAAGAGTTATTCGTTCAGATTCATTCGTTCTGAATCTGATTCTAAATAGCCGACAGAGTAAAATCATTGACTGAATTCAAATGTAAAAACATCTGCAAATGAGATAAAATATTGTGAAGAAAAATGTAAACTACCATGCTTCTTACAACAAAACTACTCTGCCTTCTGAAAATATATATGATTTTAAAAATAGTAACACTGGTCTGACCTCAGTGCTGAGAAATTTTGTAAACTAACAGTCTACTCTAGCTATATGTAATAACACAGTGTACAGTTTGGGTCATTATGGATATGGAGTTTATGGAGTTTATACACTGCAAAAATGATTTAGTGCATGACAGCTTGTTACACTTAAATGGACAACATGTAGTGGTAATTTTCAATATCAAAAAATCATTGTGTATGTTTCTCTATAGACTTTTGAGCACACACTAACAGCAATGGAGGACATCTGTGGCCGAATGGGAGATAACTGGTGGACCAGACAGTGAGCATTTCACTTTATAATATATATACTTTATATTTGATCACTTTTACTCAGTTTTTTTTTCTCCTTCTTTTTCTTAGTTGGAAACATTTTGAAGAAAAGTATGTCTGCTGGCTATTAATGAAGAGCGATGCCAGAAAGCACAACGACAATATATTTGGTGCCTTCCACAAACTCAATCTTGAGGACGCCAAAAACTATGTCACTGCGGTGAGAGCAAAACTACTAATTCAGCATAGTACCGTCGATTGTATTAATGTTTAGTTTACTTGCTGAATGTTCTGTTTCCATTTTTAGATACAGTAACTTAATTTATTTTATTATTATTTTATCAGCTACTAAATGATATTAAGAATGTACTCAATAGTGTTGTTCACATTTAGGGTGAAAGCAAAGGTTCTTTGGCTTTCATTCGTAATGATGACAATGCCTCTGTAGACTTCAAGAAGAAGCTTGCATTAGAGTATGCAAATGTTATGCCTGACATGTCAGAATATGACTTTGGCATTGACAATGTTCCAGTGACCTCTGTCATGTAAGTATTTCATACTGTATGCATTCAACTTTCCCGCCTCACAGATATTGTTGCCCAATCATTGTAGTAGACTATTGAATACAATTCCTCTATGTAAAGAAAAGTGCAAAGGTTTTATGAGTTCAAAACTGCACAAATATCTAGATGGCTAAATGTGTTCTGCTTCTTTTAATCTAGGAAGAGCCAGATTCCATCAGTATCCCTGGATATCCATGAGCAAGACAGGAAGAGCATGCCTAATGACCTCAATGCCCATCATCTACTAGAGCAGCACCTGTACAAGAGCAGAAGATATGTAAGAATTGTGCTGCTCACAACATGATTCCCTTTTTTTATATGGAGTATTGTTTCCTTATCAATATTTGGATCAATATGTCTGCCTAGCGGAAACACTCATCCGAATCTCATTCCATCTGAATCAATCCATTTCTCCCGTTTCTGAACAGAACCGTCCCACGTACAGTCGCAGTCACTATAAAGCCTCAGAGAATCCAGACGAAATGCAGGAGATCTTCCAGAGAACCATGAGAAGCCGTCTTGAGTCCTTCAAATCAGCGAAAATGGGTGTCAACCCTGCTAAGAAACTCTCCAAACATCCCAAGAAGGATTCGACTCATAAGGTATTAGACATTAATGTCCTGCTGTCTGCCTTTGGTTAAAGATTTTTTGAAATAGAGTAAATGTAAATGCAGGTTTTCACAGATTTTTTTTTTTTACATTTTACATTATGACTGTTTTCAGGGAGAAAAAAAAAACGTGAAAACATATTAAAAATACTTTAAATTTAATTTTAAATAGAAAAACGGGGTTACATATGTGGACTTATTTTTGTTCATAATTGTATTTTCAGCCTAATGGAAAGCCAGCGGACCCAAACAGAACCTATCCATATGGAGATGAAGGTATATTTCTATATTTGATACATAGCTATCACTTATACATCACTATTTAGTTTTAGCATTTAGCTTACTTTATTCGGAGGGTATGATTATTTTAGTATTAATATATTGATGGAAATGATTTTGTTTTGTCCTATCAGATTTTGAGTTTTCTGCAGACAGCGCCTCTAGCAGTGAGATTGGTCATTTCCCCAGGAGAATCACAAACGCACCTGGAGGTAAGAATAATTTTGTGTAGCTACATACTGAATTTACGTGACGTATAAATGTCATAGTGTGGTGGCACGGTGGCTCAGTAGGTAAGGTTAGGTGGATCGGATATGTCACATTGGCCGTAGGAGTGTGTGTGAGTGTGTCCCATGGTGTAAAACCTGTGCCAAATCCAATGTGTGTGTGTGTGTGTGGATCATTCTGATGATGCGGACCCTGCTAAATTGAGCAGGACTAATATAACTACATATATATGTAAATTACAATATAATCTTACATAAAGTTTGCAAGTGAGTAGAAACAATTTTTTTTAGAGGGTTGTTTCCAGGGTGTCTCATTTCAACATCATAATTATTCTAATGACTGCAGCTGGTGTAGATAATCCAGCATTCATACCCGAGATGGACACCTCTGCACCCATGCGAAACCCACCCTGGCAAACAGAGACCGGGAACAACGCGACTGTGGCACCTTCCCAGAGAGGTCCGGGACGACTGCCCTGGGAGCCCACCAACCTGAGACCGCTGAGAAGTACCCGCTCCACAGACTCCATCGCAATGGCTAATGCTTCAGTTGATGAGGAGGCACCTGAGGAAAAGCCCGGAAAACATCATACTAGATTGTAATCTGATATATTTTCATTCACCAACATTAACCTGCCAAAAAAGTGATTAGGTAAATCCTTTCATTTTAGGCTGTTATTATGTCATGAGCCCAGAGATTAGGGAATCATAGTGTTGAATCATGGCATTCCTCATATATCTTTAAAGACTGATATATATATATATATATATATATATATATATATATATATATATATATATATATATATATATATATATATATATATATATATATATATATATATATATATATATATATATATATATATATATGCAGCAGTAACTAAAGCAAGTGACTTGAAGTCATGGTGGTATGGCTTTGGTCTCTGAAATGTTTTACCTAGTTATATATATATATTTAAAAAATCACAAAGGGAAGGAAGAGAATAAATACGGATTTAGCTGAAAAATTGTCTCTGAAGTACTTATGTTAGTCGTCATGGAATGTTCTTGAGGGGTTTCTTTATACAAGCCCACATTTTTGTGGAAGCTATTATGGCACTTAATCGTATTTACACCATGCTAGCACATTTGCAAATCTTTCCTCCAATGTGAAACTCAAAATACAAAACCATTATACTCATCTATACATCATTTGTCAGAGTGCCAAATCAGAACTGTGAAGCAATTGTCTATCAGTTCTATGTTCAGGTACATCTTGATATTTTTTTACCTTGGACAAGTTGGTCTATATAATGTTAAATTCAACATGTTGTATATGGTTATTTATTATTATATGATTATTCTGTGGGTGCTTCTTTGTAGTATCACAATATCTGTTTCTGCATTTCTTTATCTTTGATTTATTTTTGAGTTTGACTCTAAGCTATTAATGTTTTATTAGTAGAATGAAGACCATTAAAATGCAAGTCATTAAAAATAATAGTTTAACAGTAACTTATTCAGGTATGAATTTCTTACTTTATGAGAACTGGTGAAATCTGTAACTTGTAATCAGTTAATAGTGTCTGATAAAACTTATTTGCACTGTAATGTTGTTTGAGTAATACAATTTGAATTGTTACAAATGAGCAAATAAAAAAAAATTGCAAAGAGCACAAGAACAAAATGATTGTCAGTCCCTTGCATTTAAAGCTGATTTGAATGATATCGACATTATATTCACCATATATTATTAATATATTCTGTTATGATTGACAGCAGAAGAGAATTGTTGTAGGCTCAAGTGAAAATGTTTGAGTAATGGTTCAATGAAACCGTTTGAAACGATACATAGTATTATTATGTGTACATTGCATAAAGCATGTTTTGTAAATCATTACACAGACATAAAAATGTAAAAATCACAGAGCAGGATTTGAACAAACACACAAAACACCAATAAACCCTTAAAACGAACAATTTCCCATAAACCCTCACTTATTAACACACAGCAGAACATAAAGGAATGCATAAACTAAGCAACAAAAATACTGTATTTACTCAATTTACAGCAACTATAAAAGTGGAGAGTTATTGTGTCAATGACCTTGTAGATATAAAAATGTGTGGAATAATAATAATACTTTTTATTACATTTTCATTTTACTTTCAATAAGGTTCCTAGGGGGAGTTGTGTTGTTTTGCCTTTAGCCTTTCCACTTATTTTTCAGTTCAGTAAGTAGAGCAGCTGTCATCTCAGGATCTATTAAAGCCAACACACGCATGAGTACAGGCCGCACCGATCACTTCCTTTTTTTTTAACGTCACATTCAGACAGGGACAAATAAAGTAACAGTTTAACTCAAAATGTGTGGACACTTGGTAACACTTTATTTTGATGGTCCCTTTTAAACATTCTGTTGACTATAAGTAACTTTGCAACTACATGTCAACTAACTCTCATTAGAGTATTAGTAGATTGTCTGCGTAATATCTGCCAACTCTTTATTGTGATGCTCCTCCAACAGACATTCTATTAAGTAACTTTGCAACTACATGTCAATTTATTCTATCCCTAACCCTACCAGTCTACTAATACTCTACTAACACTCTAGTGAGAGTTAACAGAGATGTAAGTGCAACGTTACTTATAGTCAACTGAATGTGTTAAAGGGACCATCCAAATAAAGTGAAACCGGAAACTTTTTTTTTTTTAACTGCTGTATAGAACTGCAGAAGTCAGCAATATGATTTCACAATGGTTTAACATCCTTATAAATATTACATTATTTTTTGTAAATCTATATAACGAGGGAGGGGGGATTTAAATGAAGTCTGTCATCATTTACTCACCTCATGTTGATGCGAATCCGTTTGACTTTCTTCTGTGGGACAAAAAAGGAGATGTTTAGCAGAAAACCCAAGCTGCTCTATTCCATACAATATGGGTGGATGGTGAAAGGAATTGATTAAAAGAAAATCATGCAGGTTTAGAATGACGCTTAGAATGAGGGTGAGTAAATAGTGACATTTTTTTTTCATTTTTGGCTGAACAATCCCTTAAATTGGTCTAAATGGCGATGATGATTTTCCAGGCTAACTCTTGATTGAACTATACTTGAATAAAATGTACTCAACAACTTTCAACTTCAAATACCTGTATTACATGTATTTTAGAAAGTCTCACAATGCAATTTTCAATGAATGTTGTAGTATTGGACAGAATATTTGCACCAGAATGTGCACTAAAAGTCTTCAACATAACAATGCAGCAGTACGGGCTGTCAAAGTTGGCTGAACACTAACCAGTGTAAAACTTTTCAATGGAAGCAGAAAGAGTAATCATCAAAAACGTGACAGAGTAACAGTCCAGTGACGTAGATCTCAGCCCCCTTTCTATGTAACAAATTAAAGGCTGACTAGAGGTTTCAGCCCTACTCTTATTACGCTCTTACACTACCTAGATTGAACCACTGCTCTCACCAGGACCACAAACGCAGAGGCACAACTGATGAAAGCAGTACCAAGTCACTTAGAGAGGGATAAACTTTGAAAATGACTGCAGATTTAAAAGAAAACTAACTAAAATGGGAAACTGCAATACTTTGTTTCTCCATGGACTTTTCATTTCAGGACAACCAAGCAGAAAGAGCACACTGGGAACCTTTACTTGGACTGGATTGTGAGATTTTGTGAAGGACAACTATAGTACACACAGTCTGGAGAGGAGAATGAAACTGTAAGTGCATCTTTAAAAGTCATCCGTCACAATGTCGAACTCTTATCTCTGCCTGAGGGCAGTTTTCCTGGTGTGTTTTGTTCACCCTTTAATCCAAGGACTAAGCGCAGATGCAAATGTGGTCCAGAGTCCTCGTCATGGACTGGAACCGAATCTCACTGGACTTCCAATAGTCACATTTGAATGGCATCATGTTCAGACCCCATACCTGGTGATAATTTGGGTATTTGTGGCTGCACTGGCTAAACTATCAGGTATGTATCTTCCCAGGTAACAGGGGCCATTCTCTGAATTTTGGCCAACGTTCTGGCTAGGTTAATTCTCTCAAAGTTATGAACAAATGTTCCTCCAGCAAAATTAATAGAATGTTTGTTCAGAGTTATCTGGTCTTTAATAATGTAACAAAAACTATATATACAATGTTCATGCAACATTTCCTTTTCTGAAACATTTTAACTTGATGTCATCTGTTTTTTTTTTTAAATGTTACTTGTTTCAGAACATCCAGAGAACAATCAAAAGTAATATTCCCATAATGTCTACAAAATGATAAAATGTCTTCCCTTAATGTTCACATAACCGAAAAACATTTTGAACGCTCAGAAAATATTCAGAAATAACATTTTCATTACTTAAAGGGGGTCATATAATGGTACATGCACTTTTACAAGTTGATTGTACTGAAATGTGTGTTGGCAGTGCCTGTACACAACCATCATAAAATGATAAAAATCCATCCAGTGGTTTTTTTTTTTTTTTTTTAAATCTCCTTATATGTTTTCCCCTGCCTCAAATCAAGCCGTTCGACCGTTTGACGTCACACGGTCGGAAGCCCCTCCCACGATTGTTGATTGACAGCAGCGTTTCAACACAGACCCGCCTTCGCTCGTGAGCGAGCTGCCAATCATAGTCCGCGCGGACCGGCGCGGTCAATAGCCGCGTTTCCACTGCCGGGCCAGGGCCGAGCCGTGCTAGTGCGTGCCAGGGCCAGTCGCGTTTCCACTGTCACTTCCGGGGCTTGATCGGGGCTTACTCGGGGCCAACGGCCAGGATTTCTGGCCCGTCGAATACCTTGGGCCAAAGCGGGCCAGCTCGGGCTAGAGGCGTGCTCAAGGTAAAAGGCGGAGTTTATCGGTGTTATGGAACGTTCTCTTACAAGAGGTTCTCTCGTACTGCGTAATATCTTACGCTAGGGGAACACATCTTTTCCTCGAGATATTGAAGCCAAAAAATTATCCTTAATTTTGAATTATTGCAAAACGCGTTGCAGCAGCATACAGACATAGGCAGGCGGCTTAGCGTGCCTATTGGCTGTCCTGCGGCAACTGCAGCAGCCTATCGAGAGCGGCCCTTTGGTGATGGTCCAATGGGGGCACTTCGCGCCCATTGTGTCACGCTCGCGCCCAAAGGGGCGTTTAACTAGCCCTATAAAGATAGCTCGATGGGCTGATTTCACTGATTTTTCATCTCTTCAGCGAAGCTCTGCATCGCTGGATCCTGCGTGAAGAAGCCGCGCCGTCGAGACGAGCCTCTGCACTGAAGTCGCTGGCCTTCAACTCGCTGCCTTCAGCCGCCGTTCCTGCTACGCTATCCGGCGTACTATATATCCTTTACTCTGCTCTGTGTGTGTGTGTGTGTGTTCGCCCCGCGACTCACACGTCTATCATCTAAAAGAGCCGTGTCTTTTTAAAGATGCCATCCTCCTGTGGCTCGTTCCGAGCCCCACTCAGCGACGGGGACCGCCATGTGATATGCGTTTCCTGCCTGGGAGAGGATCATGCAGCTCTCGCGCTCGCCGACTGCGGCTGCCCTCATTGCGAGCTATTGCCTATGGTGACTCTGAGGACTCGCCTGGCATTCTTCTCCGAGACTGCACTTCCACCTGCTACAGTGCCGCGCCGTAAAAGTGCCGTACTCAGCGGGTCCCTGAGCCTTCTCCAGCCCGTGAAAGCTCGCCGGTTCGCCCGCCAGCTTCACCAGCTTCACTCGAGTCGCTCACTGACGGATAACGGCTGCCGCGCGCCGCCGCTTCCGCCATAAATGACGACGAGATAGCTGCATCTGTAGAGAAGGCCAGCTGCTCTATCCTGGCGTCGGACAGTGAGGATTGGGCGAGCTCTGTGGAACTCTCCCCCTTCTGTCCGCGAGTCGTCAGGGAAACGGGCCAACATCAAGACCGCGCGGCTAGCTTTCTTTCAGTTATAAGAAAGCTACCCCGCCTGCCCCCCATGGGTGTGCGTCACGCGCAAAATGAGGAAAGGGTGTGTTTTAGTCCCGCCGAGGCCGGACTCCATTTCTCAAATATTTCTCAGCTCCTCTTAGTTTGAGCGGCTGAAAATGTCAATATTGCAGCAATGAGCCTGTTGTATAACACGCACACCTGCAAACAAACGCCGACACACAGAAAAAACTGTGATGACACTCTCTTATTTGCTCGAACTAATGTCGTTCCCCCCTGTGGCTCAGTGGCGAAAGCCATAGCCGACGCGCGAGAGACCTGTGTTCGATCCCGGCTCTCGCAGCAGATAAAAATGTAGTCTCGCCGCGGCCAGACTTCCACCAAAACTTTTCGCTCGTTCAGTTCCAGAAAATGCGACTGTTCCAGTGTATTTAGCAGTAAACAAGCCGGTACCACGGCCCGCTTGCCTGCTCACAAATGCCGTTTCCACGGCGACCCAGAAAAATCCTACAACCATTGTATTTTCTGGTATTCCGGCCACAGCCGATGGTTTTATGAGTGTAATAAAATGCCCACAGCCCAGTGTTCATTTCTACACACAAACACAGCCCGCCACGGTACGGGGCTCGCACACATGAAATCGACGCATGTCAATTGTGCATTAAATGTAGTGAATGTGCCCCACAACCCAGTGCCCACAAACACTACACACTGCATGTACCACGGTGTCTGTAAAACGAAACCAACACAAGTCTTCCTAGCCTCCTAGGAAAACGAAGGTGTTTCAGTCTCGCCACGGCCAGACTTCCACCGAAACTTTTTGCTCGTTCAGTTCCAGAAAATGCGACTGTTCCAGTGTATTTTGCCGTAAGCAAGCCGGCACCACGGCCCGCTTGGCTGCACACAAATGCCGTTTCCATGGTGACCCAGATAAATCACGTAAGCAGTGTATTTTCTGGTATTCCGGCCACAGCCGATCTTGTTATGAGTGTAATAAAAATGCCCACAACCCAGTACTCATTTCTACACACAAACACAGCCCGCAAAAATGCAGGGCTCGCTCAAACAAAATCGCCTCATGTCGATTGTGCACTAAATGTAGTGAACGGGCCCACGTCTCAGTGCCCACAAACACTACACACCACATTTCCCACGGTTTCTGTAAAAACGAAACCAACACACATTCAGTCAGCTCAGGCCGACGGTGTTTCCAGTGCAGGAAATGTGCCCACTGTCCCGCGCCCACATTCACTCACAGACATGTTAAGCCCCACGGGGCTCGCCCCGCTCTCTCTCCTTCAGCAAACTGCTATAAGGGATTTGAGTGCGGCCAGGCTGCCCGCCGCGATCGGAGCGCCCCCCCGCCTCACACACTGTAAACACAGTGTCTGCGTTACAGCACACCGGAGCTCCCTTGCCGTCACTATGTCACGGCCAGAGCCCAGATCTCATTCTACCTCTAGCTATTCACGCGAAAGCATGGGCACAGCTTCCTGGGGTATCAGAATGGCTGCTGAACACTGTAAAAAGAGGCGATTCGCTACAGTTCGCTCGACGCCCCCGCCATTACACGGTGTGCCTCGAATCTACGGTGAAAACAGAAGTAGCACATCTACTTCGAGCCGAAATAGCGACACTAATGAGCAAAGGGGCGATAGAGCCCGTATCTCAAGCTCAGAGCGAAGGGGGTCTGTACAGCAGATATTTCCTGGTACCAAAGAAAGACGGGGGTCTCAGACCCATTTTAGATCTAAGACAACTGAACAGAGCGCTTATGAAACGCCGGTTCAGAATGCTCACAACCAGCAAAATCCTCGTGCAGATTTGCCAAGAGGACTGGTTTATGTCGATAGATTTGAAGGAAGCTTATTTCCAGATATAAATAGCGTCACGTCACAGGCGATTTTTGAGATTCGCCTTCGAGGGCCAGGCATATCAATACACAGTCCTACCGTTCGGCCTGTCCCTGGCACCCCGTATATTTACGATGTGCATGGGCGTGGCTCTCGCGCCCCGTGGGGCTTAAACTTCAGGGCATGCGAGTTTTGAACTATTTGGACGATTGGCTGATTCTAGCTCGATCTCATTCAGAGCTCATAGAACACAGGACCATATTACTCGAACACCTCGAGAATCTTGGTCTCACAGTTAATTTGGCGAAGAGCTCGCTGTTACCCAGCCAGGAAATATCCTTTCTGGGCACAGAGCTGAACTCGCTGTCAATGATAGCGTGATTATCGCCAGAGCGCATACTGAACATTCAGCGCTTCACAAAATCCTTTCGCTGCGGCGCTATAGTCCCGCCCAAGAGATTTCAGATAATGCTGGGCCTCATGGCCTCATTACCATCAGTACTCCAGCTGGGTCTGCTTCGCATGCGCCCACTGCAGTGGTGGCTGAAAGCACGAGTACCGTCTGGAGCTTGGGCCACCGGTCTGTTTCGCCTCAGGCTCAATCAGAAATGCGTCGCAGCGCTGAAACCTTGGAAGGCGACCGACTGGTACCAGTCAGGTGTAAACCTGGGGACTTCCTTGAGTGTGCAGGTGGTGTCCACGGACGCCTCCACCTCGGGATGGGGAGCACTGCACGAAGGCAGACCTTTCTTCGGCCTATGATCAGAATGAGAGAAGCTCCTACACATCAACTGTCTAGAAATGATGGCAGTCGATCATGCGCTGAGGCGCTTTTGTCTCCGAATAAGAGGTCACCACGTCTTGGTCTGCTCGGACAACATGTCAGTGGTAGCCTACATAAATCACCAGGGCGGCGTCAGATCCCGAAACCTTTACAGGCTGACGGAACGCCTCCTGGTCTGGGCTCAGCACAATCTGCGCTCTCTGAGAGCAGCACATGTGACTGGTCACCTGAATTTGGGACCAGACAGACTGTCCAGGAACAATGTTTCAGCAGGAGAATGGTCTCTGCACCCGCAGACGATCCTCCTGCTGTGGGAGACATTCGGCAGAGCGCAGGTAGACCTGTTTGCGTCCCAAGAGAACGCTCACTGTCCGAAGTTTTTCTCCAAGAGCAGGGATGTACTGGCCCACGTCTGGCCCCGCTGCCCCCTCTATGCTTTTCCCCCCGTCTCGCTCCTGCCTCAGGTATTGGAACGAATAAGGGAAAATGGATGCTCAGTGCTTCTTGTGGCCCCGCTCTGGACAAACCAAGTGTGGTTTCCAGTCCTGATGCAGCAGGAGAACACTGCCCCAGTGCTTCTTGTGGCCCCGCTCTGGACAAACCAAGTGTGGTTTCCAGTCCTGATGCAGCTGGAGAACACTGCCCCATGGCCAATACCGATGAGGAAAGACCTCCTCTCTCAGGCTGGGGGCTCAATTTGGCATCCTCACCCGGAACGGTGGGCCCTACACGCATGGGCCATCAACGGGGACCCGCAAACCTCCCCGAGGGAGTGCTAAACACCATCACGCAGGCCAGAGCACCGTCTACCAGACGCCTCTATGCCTCCAAGTGGTCAGTGTTTGTTAACTGGTGCAAAACCCGAGGTTTTCCACCTACAAGCAGCGGGGGAACGGAAGTACTTTCCTTCCTTCAAGAGCTACTGGATAAGGGCAGGTCCCCGGTCACTGTGATTTTGCCAAGTAAGACATGGTCCTGGAACAACATATTTTGTTGATCCTGGATCAACATTCCTGTCCCAAAATGTAGTCCTTACCCAATCCCAACCCCTAAACCTAACCCTACCCACAACTTTTCCCTAAAATCATAGGATAACGAATAACACTGATGTTTAAGTACTTCACCCTGCTTCTAAGCCTAAACTTGACATAAACTGTAAACTTGTCCCTCAAATCTGATTGGTTGATTGGAAAGTTGATCCAGGATCAACAAAGATGTTGATCCAGGAACATGTGGTACTTGGTGAAATCACGTTCACCGCAGGTCCCCATCCACGCTCAAAGTCTACGTGGCGGCCATAGCAGCGTTTACGAAACCTGTGTCTGGCCTGTCACTGTGGAAAGATGATCTGGTCATTAGTTTCCTAAGAGGAGCTAAGAGGATGAATCCTCCCAGAACCCCATCTATCCCCATGTGGGAGCTTTCCATGGTGCTAGAAGCCCTGAAAGGAGCCCCATTCGAGCCGATTTGGACATCGGATATGAAACACTTGTCTTTCAAGACAGTGTTTTTCTTGGCTCTTGCGTCAGTAAAACGCATAGGGGATCTACAAGTGCTATCAATAAGCGCAACGTGTCTGGAATTTGGGCCTAACGACTCAAAATTCATACTCAAACCAAGACACGGATACGTACCTAAATCCCTCAACACGCCGTTTAGGGCCCAGGTTATCTCCCTGTCTGCCCTACCGGTTCATAATAAGGAGGAGAGCACAGGCCTCCTTTGCCCAGTTAGGGCGTTAAAGGCCTACATATCTCGCTCATCTGTTTTCAGACAGACTGAGCAGCTTTTCGTTTCATTCGGCGGCCGCACTAAGGGCCTAGCCGCCTCGAAACAGACCCTATCCAGATGGATAGTTGATACCATAGCAATGGCATACACTACAAAGGGACTGGAGCGCCCCTTGGGTGTTAGAGCACATTCCACCAGAGGCATGGCCTCATCGTGGGCGTGGTCTAGTGGGATCTCCTTACAAGATATCTGTATGGCGGCAGGCTGGGCCTCCCCGTCTACATTTATAAGGTTTTATAACCTAGAAGTTCCCGCCTTACAAGCTAAATTGCTGTTGGTTTAAAGTCAAGCACCACCTGCCCCGTCGTTCGGCGCAGAGTACTGCACTCGCTTGAGCACTGCTCAACGGGCTCTGAGTTTTTTCCCGAGGAAAAATAATGCCCATACTATCACTCAGTACAGGCTGAAGTTCTCTTCACCCTAACTGTGTGTAGCACTATTATAATATATAGCCCTTCTTATGGCTAAATTATTTAGAATGATGCTTCTAGCCTCTCTTCTCGGACTCTGTGAGTTCATGGTGATAATGCACTATATGAGCCCAGGGCACCTGCCCTTGGGACCTTGGTGTTGGATCCCCGTATGCACGGCGTTTTGCATACGCAGTACGAGAGAACCTCTCGTAAGAGAACGTACTCGGTTACAAACGTAACCTCAGTTCTCTCTAGAAGAGGGAACGAGTACTGCGTATCTTGCCGTGCCTTCTACGCGCTGGTTCGCTTCGGTGATGAAAAACCAGTGAAATCAGCCCATCGAGCTATCTTTATAGGGCTAGACCACGCCCCTTTGGGCGCGAGCGTGACACAATGTGCGCGAAGTGCCCCCATTGGACCGTCACCAAAGGGCCGCTCTCGATAGGCTGCTGCAGTTGCCGCAGGACAGCCAATAGGCACTCTGAGCCGCCTGCCTATGTCTGTATGCTGCTGCAACGCGTTTTGCAATAATTCAAAATTAAGGATAATTTTTTGGCTTCAATATCTCAAGGAAAAGAGGTTTTCCCCTAGCGTAAGATATTACGATGCTGAACTTTCTAAGCTAAGCATGCAGCGATCAACGCTTCAAGTTCAGGAAAAAATAAAAAAGTTGGGGGCGCAGTATTATTCAAGGCGATTAAAACGCACAACTGACAAAGCGGAGCTCAGAAAAGGAACTTTCCATGGTTCGACTTGATGGAAGTGTGCTGGGTCACCATCCCTCTGTTAGTGACAACTCGCGAGACAATCGGGACACTGTTGCAGCCACGGCCGGTGAGTTAATATACATGCTATCTTCCTAACTTAAAAAAAAAAAATAATTCATAATATCCGCTGAAATGGGTTGGGTTGTATGTATGACGTTTGATCCAGAAAGGCTTGTTAGGGGCGGGGTTTAGGGCAGCGCTGCGGGGCTACTGGCCCGGCAGTGGAAACGCAAGCCCGGTGCTTAAGGCCCGAGGCCACTGGCTCGGCTCGGCTCGCGCTGTTAGCCCTGGCCCGGCCCTAGCCCGGCAGTGGAAACGTGGCTATTGTTAATATGCTGGAGCACTCTATGAGCAGAATGGCGTCTAAGCGATTGTGGTGTTCTGTTCTTGGGTGTAATAACGAACACAGCAGTCATTTTAATGTTCCTAAATCCGAACCGCTTAAGACGCAGTGGCTGAGTTTGTTTTCGAAGGGAATATTCCCCAACGCCAATGCTTTCATGTTTGCGCGAATCATTTCACACACCAGACTGATTTATAAACGAGGATCAGTATAAAGCTGGTTTTGCTAAGAAGCTGCTCATGAAAAAAGGATCGGTACCAGATATTCGTGTTCCTGCTGAACCTCCAGAAGAACTGAAGTGAGTGTAACGTTTTATTAAACTTTATATTATATTAATCTTTGCAAATCGCTAGCTGCACGCTTCACAATGAATGCGTCTAAGGTTTACACTCAGGGTACATTACGGCATGTTTTCTATGTATGACGTTCTCAATAATTCATAAACCCACGTTTATACTGAACAACGCGTTATGGTTATTGTGTTACAAACGGTGTAGGCACAGAACAGAGAGGCGGGGTGAGCAAAGCTCATTATCATTTAAAGTCATATGCACTGAAACGGCGTGCTGAAAACAGAGCTGTTTTTGACCAGGTAAAATAAGTGTTTTCTTACAATACTAATGAGTATTTTTAATTAAAGTATATTACAAACTTTTAATTTAGACCCTAAAGAATCATATTAGCTTGTACAAAAATGGCATTATATGACCCCTTTAACAACGTTATTAAAAAAAAATCTTAGAACATAATTTTTGTTAGCTGGTTTGAACTATGAAGTAAAAATTTATTGAGAGTTAAAAGTAAGAAATAAAATCTGTTGTGTAACATATTTGAAGACTTGCGTACAATATAATTAGAGACAGTGGTATTCCTCATGAATGAATTAAAGAGTTTGTTCTAAAGTTGATGTCATACTTTAATGAGATGTTGAATTTCAGTTCAGTGAGTTCTGAGAAAGGAAGATCATCTGATGAATACTTTGTACTTGGAAGTATAGAAACAATACGGTGTAACTTGACAATTCCTGCGAAAGCTCAGCGATTCACATGAAATAACATTTTACGCACATTGCTACTCATGTAACGGGTTCATAATGTAGCATGAGGCTTGTGAATAATATGGTTAGTACTGGTATTCTTACCCTCCTTCTGTTACCATATGGAGGGATATAAACTGTCCACAGATGAAATATGTGTTCTTTCCTTACATGCTGTTCATGTTTGGGATTGGTTCTTCTTCCCTGTTCAATCAATATGATCTCAAAAGTGTGTAATGCTGCGTTCACACCGGACGCGAATTGCGCGTCAGGCGCGAGTGATTTCAAAGTTGAGTCAATGCAAAGACGCGTTACGCGCGTAAAAAATTCTTGCGGCGCGAATGAGGCGTAGAGCGCGGCGCGGTAGACGCGAATACGCCTCATTCGCGCGTCAAGTTCGCGCGAATGGCGCGAATTGAGCGTCTGGCGCGTTACGCGCGAATGGTGCATTTTGTGCATTCACGCGTTTGACTCGAATTCGCGTCTGCCGCCCGAGTTGAAAAATCTGAACTTTGGCGTCAATTCGCGCCGCGTTAACCAATCAGGAGCCTAGCTGCCTGCTGTTACTCAGGAGGTAAAGTGACGTAAACTCCCACTCGGAATCTTTCATTCCAAAATCACTGACAGCTATGGAGGAAAAAATAATTCTTGCTGTAAGCAGTCGCGCAGAATTGTACGATTCCACATCATATTTTTACAGAGACAGCAACAAAAAGGACCTCGCTTGGAAGAGGGTCAGTGAGGAGATTGGGCAACCTGGTGAGTTGTAAATACAAATTAATCTTTAATATTTGTCCACTTACTTTACGATTTCTTGAACAAGAACATGTAGACATCAAAACATGCAAACTCAGAGCGAGGGTTTACCGTTTTATTTAAATTGCGATGAACAACAATTCGCATATTTAAAAAAATATTGATGTTTTGTCCTGTGTTGTATTACTCCTGTAATGTGTATAAAGACGTTGCAAAATATTTGTATATTTTTTACACGCGCATATACATATATATATATATATATATATATATATATATATATATATATATATATATATATATATATATATATATATAATTACACATTTCACTTTTGTGTCACGTTATTGCCCTGCTAATCACACTAATTTTGCTTCAAACTTTTGTTTTTACGCGCGTCAATTTCGCTCTTGGCGCGCGAATGGATTCAAAGTCGTCAAGCGTATAACGCGGTAGGCGCGAATTTGACGCGCTATTCGCGTCCGGTGTGAACGCACCATTAGAAATAGGAAAAAGATTAAATAATATGTGCTGTGCACAATTATTATATGGATAAAATTATCATTTAAAATAAGTAAATAAAACAAGAATTAAACCCAGACAGCAACATAGTGTTGATACAGGCGTGGGCCGGATCTGGGCCGACACTATGCTTCTGTCTGGGAATGGAATTAAATTATGAATTAAATTAAAGTATGAAAATGATAAATAATTTAGTTCAAATGAATCCTGTTTTACATCTAATTACAGATGATATTCAACCATTGTCTGAAAATATAGAAAGAAAATTGTTAATGCATATAAAGATCATCTGCCAAATGCATAAAATCAAATGTAACTATAAATTGCAAAACCATTTATAGAATCTTTGGGCATGATAATGCATTGATTTACATTTTTTTAATGTAACATTTAAAGCTCACAAAACATACATATGGACACCTTATGAAGTCTTGGATAATATGAGGAGACGCCCCAAAATACATCAAATAATTATAATAATACTAATAATATTAACCCAATCCACATCTTGAACATAGTTGACTAAACGTTATTTCAGAGCATTCATTTGAAGCATATAAGACTTAAAATTTCTCATGACCAAAACATAAGATCATGGGAAATACAAACATAAAAAATAATATCTGTCATCTGTTCTCTCTCTGTATCTAGTGATTGAACTAAACCATCATGTCACCAGTGTGATCCCAGAGAGTGGAATGCTCATCATCGTGGGCTTTATTTTGGGAGGAATGGTCTGGGGAGCAGACAAGGCACAGACTTTCAAACTGCTTCCTGCCACTTTCTTCTTCTACTTGCTGCCCCAGATCATTTTGGATGCAAGTTACTTTATGCCCAACAAGCTATTTTTCAGCAACCTGGGTGCCATTCTCATTTACGCCATCTTCGGAACCTGCTGGAACGCAGCCACAGTAGGCCTGTCGCTTTGGGGCTGCTATGAGGCCGGAGCGATGGGTAAATTCAAACCCACATAATTCCTCTTTAAACAAAACAAGGATATACCGTAAAGCCCTTGTTGAGCCTGAAGGGCAAATATGCCCTGCATATGCAATTATCAATTCAATAGCTTTTAGTATATATACACCATTATAGAGAATATTGAATTAATTTGACAATTTCTGTAATCATCAGGTAACTTGGATATCGGTCTCCTGCAGTTCCTGTTGTTTGGTAGTTTAATAGCCGCGGTGGACCCAGTGGCTGTGATTGCCGTTTTCGAGGAAGTGCATGTGAATGAGGTGCTCTTTATCTTGGTGTTTGGGGAGTCTCTGCTCAATGATGGCGTCACAGTGGTGAGTATTAATTTCCTAAAACGCTTTAAATGCCAGGTGTATGTTTTGTTGCATTGTGTTTGTTCCTGTCTTGACCTGGGGCCTGTTTCAGAAAGGAGGTTAAGTGAAAACTCTGAGTATGTTAACCCTGAAATGAGGGAAACTCTGGGTTTTCTGTTTTAGAATGGGAGGTAAGTCAAACCTGAGAAAGCAGGGTAAGTCAAGCCCGTTTCTGAAAGAGAGGTAACTTATACTCAGAGTCAGTTACCATGGTAACGGACTCTGTGAACCTAACCTGGTCGGGAGCAGGTTTACTTCCGTAAACCCAGAGTTTATTTCAGTCTCCTCCCTTTTTTTAAAGAGGAAGCAGTGTTTAAACACCTCATTCATTCTTTTGGTACATTTATTCATTGCTGTTTCTTTTTTCCAATTTTTTAAAAAGATGAAGTCTATATAACTACTTTACTGGCAACTGAAAATACAGTAGATTAGAGTTACATCATTTAGTTCTAAACACATTCTACAGAATGAAACTGTGGCATTCACTGAAAATCACTGAACTGTGTTCATCTGTGCACCAGAAGTTGATGGACCTTCCTCCTGCTGTTCTTCCACACTCTGGGGACAGGGGGAGAGATAAGAATATCCGTTTATACTTAGAAATAAACTTAGATTCTATAGGCTACTCTACATAAATAATGTGAAGAAATTTGAATGTGTACATTGTTTGATGTGTAGACAATATTAACATTTCCTAGTAGGCCTGTCTGTGGCAGTAGAAACTGTTTCTTCATCCCCATCGTCCTGTGAAGATGAGCATTTGATTGAGCACATTTTATAATACTATTTGTCATAATTTCTGGTGTATTGAGTAGGCTACTTACAACTGTCTCGGGTTCTGTTGGGACATGAGGCTCCAAAAGACAGATATTACCATCAGAATCGTTGGGAGGAACAAAAACCCCAACCCAAAGTAAAATATATGGAAATATCAAAAACAGCCTATATAAAAATAACACATATGTAGACCTCTTATACATTTTATGAAGGCACTTGAATCTTCGGGAGTGACTGGCTCTGATGAAGTCCCTCCAGGAATTCCCTCAGCCATTGGCCTTCCAGCATTCAGGCTCAGGGCCATCTCCATCTCCTCTGCATCTCCATCTCCTCTGCATCTCCATCTCCTCTGCATCTTCATCTCCTCTGCATCTCCATCTCCTCTGCATCTCCATCTCCTCTGCATCTCCATCTCCTCTGCATCTTCATCTCCTCTGTATCTTCATTTCCATCTCCTCTGCATCTCCATCTCCTCTGCATCTCCATCTCTTCTGCATCTCCATCTGCATCTCCATCTCCTCTGCATCTCAATCTCCTCTGCATCTCCATCTCCTCTGCATCTCCATCTCCTCTGCATCTCCATCTCCTCTGCATCTTCATCTCCTCTGCACATCCATCTCCTCTGCATCTCCATCTCCTCTGCATCTCCATCTCCTCTGCATCTCCATCTCCTCTGCATCTCCATCTCCTCTGCATCTCCATCTCCTCTGCATCTCCATCTCCTCTGCATCTCCATCTCCTCTGCATCTCCATCTCCTCTGCATCTCAATCTCCTCTGTATCTTCATTTCCATCTCCTCTGCATCTCCATCTCCTCTGCATCTCCATCTCTTCTGCATCTCCATCTGCATCTCCATCTCCTCTGCATCTCAATCTCCTCTGCATCTCCATCTCCTCTGCATCTCCATCTCCTCTGCATCTCCATCTCCTCTGCATCTTCATCTCCTCTGCATCTCCATCTCCTCTGCATCTCCATCTCCTCTGCATCTCCATCTCCTCTGCATCTCCATCTCCTCTGGATCTCCATCTCCTCTGCATCTCCATCTCCTCTGCATCTCCATCTCCTCTGCATCTCCATCTCCTCTGCATCTCCATCTCCTCTGCATCTCCATCTCCTCTCCATCTCCATCTCCTCTGCATCTCCATCTCCTCTGCATCTCCATCTCCTCTGCATCTCCATCTCCTCTGCATCTCAATCTCCTCTGCATCTCCATCTCCTCTGCATCTCAATCTCCTCTGCATCTCAATCTCCTCTGCATCTCAATCTCCTCTGCATCTCAATCTCCTCTGCATCTCAATCTCCTCTGCATCTCAATCTCCTCTGCATCTCCATCTCCTCTGCATCTTCATCTCCTCTGCATCTCCATCTCCTCTGCATCTCCATCTCCTCTGCATCTCCATCTCCTCTGCATCTCAATCTCCTCTGCATCTCAATCTCCTCTGCATCTCAATCTCCTCTGCATCTTCATCTCCTCTGCATCTCCATCTCCTCTCCATCTCCATCTCCTCTGCATCTCCATCTCCTCTGCATCTCCATCTCCTCTGCATCTCCATCTCCTCTGCATCTCAATCTCCTCTGCATCTCAATCTCCTCTGCATCTCAATCTCCTCTGCATCTCAATCTCCTCTGCATCTCCATCTCCTCTGCATCTCCATCTCCTCTGCATCTCCATCTCCTCTGCATCTCAATCTCCTCTGCATCTCCATCTCCTCTGCATCTCAATCTCCTCTGCATCTCCATCTCCTCTGCATCTCAATCTCCTCTGCATCTCAATCTCCTCTGCATCTCAATCTCCTCTGCATCTCAATCTCCTCTGCATCTCAATCTCCTCTGCATCTCCATCTCCTCTGCATCTCCATCTCCTCTGCATCTCAATCTCCTCTCCATCTCCATCTCCTCTGCATCTCCATCTCCTCTGCATCTCAATCTCCTCTGCATCTCAATCTCCTCTGCATCTCAATCTCCTCTGCATCTCAATCTCCTCTGCATCTCCATCTCCTCTGCATCTTCATCTCCTCTGCATCTCCATCTCCTCTGCATCTCCATCTCCTCTGCATCTCCATCTCCTCTGCATCTTCATCTCCTCTGCATCTCCATCTCCTCTGCATCTCCATCTCCTCTGCATCTTCATCTCCTCTGCATCTCCATCTCCTCTGCATCTTCATCTCCATCTCCTCTGCATCTCCATCTCCTCTGCATCTCCATCTCCTCTGTATCTCCATCTCCTCTGCATCTCCATCTCCTCTGCATCTTCATCTCCATCTCCTCTGCATCTCCATCTCCTCTGCATCTCCATCTCCTCTGCATCTCCATCTCCTCTGCATCTCCATCTCCTCTGCATCTCCATCTCCTCTGCATCTCCTCTGCATCTCCATCTCCTCTGCATCTCCATCTCCTCTGCATCTCCATCTGCATCTCCATCTCCTCTGCATCTCCATCTCCTCTGCATCTCCATCTCCTCTGCATCTCCATCTCCTCTGCATCTCCATCTCCATCTCCTCTGCATCTCCATCTCCTCTGCATCTCCATCTCCTCTGCATCTCCATCTCCTCTGCATCTCCATCTCCTCTGCATCTCCATCTGCATCTCCATCTCCTCTGCATCTCCATCTCCTCTGAATCTCCATCTCCTCTGCATCTTCATCTCCATCTCCTCTGCATCTTCATCTCCATCTTCTCTGCATCTCCATCTTCATCTCCTCTGCATCTTCATCTCCATCTTTGTGAGCCTCTTCCTTCTTTCTGTTGGCTGAGTAGAAGTCAAATGAGAATGAACATTTAATTGTGTTAATTAGACCTATGTCAAAAATGCTTTTGCACTGCTAAACACTGGATGCTATTTAGTTATTTAATATGTCAAATGTTTGTAAAGTCAGGTACCCTACATCCATGATATGCTCAAGCCTTACCTGATTGAATTATGTTTTTATATTTCATTTTCAGCTGCTGCCATGTTATTTTAATGCCTGCAGGATTGCACCTACATGAAAATTAAAATTAGGTTGAATAACATACTGTTCTTCCAGTTTCACCTCTGATATTAAAACAGTTGGGTAAGTTACTCTAAAATAGTTATTAATAACTACAAATGACATCTTCAACAGTGTAATTAGATTAATGTAATAATTACCTACTATCTCTAGAAAGTGTTGGTCTACTTAATACTAATTGCTTTCTAAATCCCATATTAACCTCAACCACTTGAACAATACAAAAAGAGACAAAACTGCACTTTTAATGCTTTCAAATGAACAATATACAATTGCATGAATTATTCTTTAATTGACCAAAGTG
Source organism: Tiaroga cobitis (assembly GCA_030578255.1). Lineage (NCBI taxonomy): Eukaryota > Metazoa > Chordata > Actinopteri > Cypriniformes > Leuciscidae > Tiaroga > Tiaroga cobitis. Next base: position 34,390,919 of record CM060609.1, read on the forward strand.
TGTAGAGAGTGAAGGTTACATTAAAAATATACCTTTTAAAATGCTATGTTAAATCCACTATTGTTTTAAACAGAAATGTTCTATAGTCTATGCAGTATTTAATGCAATGGCATATTACAGAAGAATTAAGAGTACACCCTTTAACTAAATGACATTATTTAGATTACTTGGTAATTACACCCAACACTGTATAACCGTAATTAAAATGTAAACTTACGCATTGATTCGAACAACTATTTTCTCCCAAACTAACTCTCTTGATCGCCACTGCTGCCGTGTTGCTTAAATTTTTTTTTTTTTGCCTACTGCTGGTGAGAAATATGCAGACCTCTTTTTGTCTGGCACTGTTGCCATGGTGACTCATAATATCTGCGCTCCATTGATAATGGCTTTTTATAGTTGTGGTGGACGTGCTTAACTCAGAGTCAGTCAACTTAGAGTTGATTGAACTAACTCATTTCAGCTGTTCTGTAACCGAAAACTCAGAGTTTCCCATCTCAGGGTAAGTCAACTCAGAGTTCAAGTTTTAACTCAGAGTTGGTTGAACCTCCTTATTGAAACGGGCCCCTGGTTTCTAGTCTGTGTCAGTTTCATTCAGTTCACCTGTTGCTCGTTATTTAATTCAGTTGTTCCCTCGTTTAGTTCTGTTATAAATACTCAGTTTTGTTCAGTTCTTTGTCCTGTCTCATTGTTTCTGTAAGTGGTTGTTTTCTGAGTTTCCCCTGCCTGTTTTCTAAGTGTTTGGATTAAAAGACTATTTCCTAGAATTCTCCTTCATCATGCGCTTCCAACAGCCACCCGTGACAGAAGTTTCTTTTTTTAACTTTCCCTCATCCTCATTTACCTACCAGCAGTGCTGCTGCTCTGCCTTGAGCAGAAAGACCGCTCACTGGAGGACCACACCCGGGACTTTTTAGATCTAGCGAGCCCACTACCCGGACCGCTCGCTTTGTGCTTGTTACCACACAAGCATCAGCGGTCCAAGGCACGCCTTTCAGTGAGCGGACCCAGGGAAGATTTTTCCGTGTTTGTGGAGTGGGTGCTGGTCAATAACTGATCAGCTTTCACCATCGTCCCCGAGGAGGCCACCAACCCCACTCCACCTGACCAAGCTGACTCCACCTGAAGCTGAACTCCACCGCAGACACGGAGCCAGCGTCTGCCGCAGAGAACTTTGCCAGGAAACAAAGCTGAGCCATATACCGCCCTGGAGCCTCAGCCCAACAATGCATCTGACCAGGTACGCGAGTAGGCAATAACACCCATCCCCGAGGGAGTTCTGGTGGAATTCGAGGACATGGATGGAAGCCCCGCCCACACTCCCATTGTGGTGAATGTGCTAAGCCTGGCCTCTGGGAATTTAATGTAGGATTTTAGGGAGGTAATTTCCCTGTTTCTCTCGTCCCTTTGATCCTGCCCAGCCCAGAGTTTCCTGTGTCTCCCGAGTTTCCTGTTTCTCCCAAATTTATTGTGTCCCCCGAGTTTCTTGTGTCTCCCAAGTCTCCTGTGTCTCCCGAGTTTCCTGAATGCCCACCCAGCCTCGATCGCCCATCTCACCCCACTCCTATACCAGAGTCAGCCCTGTCTCCGCCTCCAGCCACAGAGCCCTGGACTTCACCTTGGTCCTCCAACCCATCAGCTCCACTTTGGCTCAATGCTTCCTCAGCTCCACCATGGCCCGCAATCCCACCAGCTCCACCAGGCTCCCTTGTCCACCCGTCTCTGCCTAGGTCAAACGTCACCCTGGTTCCACCACAGGATTCCAGACTGCCGGTTGCACCTCTGCCCTCCATCCCTTCGGCTCCACCGGCCTCCGTCTTCCCTACGGCTCCAACGTTGTCCTCGGTCCCAGGCGTCTTCCGGATCTCCGCCTCGGTCCTATGAACCGTAAGCTCCACCTTGGACCTCCGGACCTGCAGTGTCACCCTGACTCTGTGTCTCCTCGGCTCCGTTGGGGTCTCCACCTTTGCCGGCTTTATCGCAGGAGATCGTCCCCACCATGGCTCCTCGCTCTTGCAACTCTACCCTGGAACATCACGCTGGCTGTGGCCTGGGTCATCATCTGACCCCTTCTGCTTCTGGATCCTCCCCCCATCCACTCCCCCATGTACAGTTTTGTTTGCCCTGGACTGTTTTTTTTCTCTCATGTTCCACATCCTCCTCCAGAGCCCCCGCCTTCCCTCCTTAGTTTGACCTTGTACGGCGCGAGGACGCGCCTTTCCAAAGGGTATACTGTCAGGAGTTATTTGTTGCATTGTGTTTGTCCCATTCAAAAGTAACATTCTCATAATGTTAAAATAATTATAAAGTGGAATGTTTCCTTAACAAGCGCATAACCAAGAAAAAAAAAGCATTTTTAAAACATTTAAAAACTGGATGTTTTGAACATTCGGAAAACATTTAGAAATAACGGTGTAATAACTTTTAGGGAACATTACCAAAACATTTTAATGTCATTTTTTTTTTGTCTTTCTTTCGTAGGTGCTTTACAATGTATTTGATGCTTTTGTTGCTCTTGGTGGACCAAGGATTGACACCACAGAGATTTTTAAGGGCATATGTATGAACACTCAACTCCACTCCCCATACATATTTATAAAAACACAATAATATCCTTTCATTTAACTTGAATCTTATTAGTGTTCATTTTTGTGCTCCTACAGTTTCATTTGTTGTGGTGGCATTTGGAGGCTCGTTTCTTGGCGTTGTGTTTGCTATCCTGCTGTCCCTGCTGACCAGATGCACCAAACACATTCAGATCATCGAAGCCGGCTTTGTCTTTGTGATGGGATACCTGGCTTACCTGACAGCAGAAATGCTCTCTCTCTCTTCTATACTTTCGTAAGAGTCTCTTGAACAATGTAACACATACAGAGAATTTGGGAATATACAGTAAACATCAGTACTGCAGGAATTTAGGCTCAATGCAAAATGTTTCAAGCAATTAATTTAGCTCATGAAAAAGATTGGCTTTCTGTGTCACAGGATCACTTTCTGTGGTGTCTGCTGTCAAAAATATGTGAACGCCAACATGGACGAGAAATCGGTCACAACGGTTCGTCATGCCATGAAGGTGCTTGCGAATGGCTCCGAAACCATGATCTTTCTATTCTTGGGCATTACAGCCATTGATACGGAGATATGGGTTTGGAACACAGGTTTCATTCTCCTCACTCTCCTCTTCATGTTTATCTACAGGATCATAGGTGAGTTTTTATTTATTTATTAATTAAGCTTGAGATAGAACAAAGAATGATGGAACAATAAAAATACAGACAATTATATTAAAAACCCCTTTTCAAAATAGGCAAGGCATCCTTCCTGTTCAGATTTATAGATTTGTTCTATTTTTTCAGGTGTTTTCTTGTTTACCTGGTTGTTAAACAAGTTCAGATTGGTTCCCATCGAGGTCATTGACCAGGTTGTAATGAGCTATGGTGGCCTGCGGGGGGCAGTAGCGTACGGATTAGCAGCAATGCTAGACAAAGACAAGATCCCAGAGAAGAATCTGATGATTAGTACCACACTCATTGTGGTGTATTTCACTGTCATTATTCAGGTTAGAAAACACACCCATCAGTCTTATAATAATTATGAGACTCTAAATGGTTATATATATATATATATATATATTTTTTTTTTTTTACACTGTCCAGTAGTTAAATGATGCGTGTTGCTTGTTTTTAGGGAATCACAATGAAGCCATTGGTTCAGTGGCTCAAGGTCAAAAGAGCAGCTCATTCAGACTTGAAACTTGTTGAGAAACTGAACAATAGGGTAACTATAACTGGCAATTATAATAATTATATATATACTGTATATATATAATAATTTTAATTAAAAAATATATATTTATTAATTTGTTTAAATATGATTAGTTTGTTTAAATATGATACATTTAGTTAGATATTTAATTATATATTAATATTTACATGTATTGATTTTTAAATGTGTATGTTTATATATTATATCAAAATTAATAACAAACTAATAAATTATATATATTTATATATATATATCATGTATTAGTTTGTTTAAATATCATTTAAATATTAAAATTTAGTTTGTTTATTAGTTTATTTTATGTATTTAAAACTATATATATATATAAAATGTATTTATGTATTTTTATTGATTTATTTATGTATATTGTTTTTATTTTATGAGTTCATTTTACAAACTAATTGTTTTTAGAATTATTATTTTTTAACTAGTCATGTTTTATGGTTTCTTTGTAGGCATTTGACCACATACTAGCAGCAGTGGAGGACATTTGTGGTCGTATTGGAGATAACTGGTGGACCAGAGGGTATGCTTTCCTCCCTTCTGTGAATAACCTCAAATATTGATCTGAATTAAATGCGTTAAATTAAATGTGTTGACACTCGCTCTCAGTTGGAACAGGTTTGAGGAGAAGTATATTTGCAGGATATTGATGAAACCTAAGGCCAGAAAAAACAAAGACTACCTCTTTAATATCTTCCACAAACTCAATCTGGAGGACGCTATGAACTACGTCAGTGAGGTGAGATCATAGACTGGCTTCATATGTCAGATAATATCGCCTTTTTAAAATTATTTTAATAATGCAATAATTTCATATACAAGCATAGTAGATTGCATTGCAATACACCTTTGCTTCAGTACTGTTACTGTCAACAATAAAGAAGATCATGAAAAATGTGTCACCTCTTTCTTCATGTAGGGTGAACGCCAAGGTTCTCTGGCCTTCATTCGTAGTGATGAAGCAGCCAACATAGATTTCAAAAAACAATATGGTTCAGAATTTGCAGATGTGATGCCTGATATAATGGTTGATATGTCAAACTACGAGTTTGGAATCGAAAATGTGTCAGTAACCTCCATTGTGTAAGTACACTGACTATGTTGAAAACAAACAATTGCTTAATCAAAGTTGACCATAAAACAATTATGACTAATGAAGGAGAGGAATAATCAGATCTAGCTACATGTGGGACTAAGAATCTTTGCCAGGGTTGCAATGCACAAAGAGCTGAAATTTGACAATTAAATTCCCTAGATGGCGAGACGTGGCAATGATAAAGATTGTTTTGCCTCTTGTTGATTAGAAAAGACACTATTCCCTCAATATCCTGGGATATCCATGGGCAAGACAGGAAAAATGCGGTAGATGACATCAATGCCCATCATCTTCTACAGCAGCACCTGTACAGGAGCAGAAAGCATGTATGAATCGCTCTTCACCAACACGCACATACACACACATGCATATAGTTTGCATCTCATTTGGCCTATCTGTTCCTCTCTTTCTGAGCAGCACCGTCACAAATACAGCCGCAGTCACTTCGGCATCAACCAGAGTGAAGACGAGGTGCAGGAGATCTTTCAGAGGACCATGAGGAGCCGCCTCGAGTCCTTCAAATCTGCTAAGATGGGTGTCAACCCTGCTAAAAAGATCACTAAGCACCACAAGAAGGAGCTACATCAGGTATTAGACCTCCCTTAGACCTCTTTCAACCAAATCAGTCAATTATAGGATTGCACCTCAAACTTTATACATATTTTCAGATGTCTAATGGACACCCAGAGGGCAAGGACCATCTATATGGAGATGAAGGTAACAATATTTTATTTATAAGCATAATTTATTCAAACTTATGACACTGAGAAACTGGCTACAATTAATTGTATTTACATATTTTTAAATCTATAGATTATACTTAAACAAATATAATTATATAATTTAAAATATTAATATACACATAAATATATTTAAATATTTCAATCATATTTAAACAAACAATAAATAAATTGTAACATAATGTATAATATATAAAGATATTTCATTTAAATAATTATATATTAATATACACAAATGTAGTTATATTAGTATAAAAATAAATAGATACATATTGAACATATTTAAATAGCATATATATTGCTATATATATATATTATATATATGTACTTATTTTCACATAGATGCGCTGGAATATAGTAACATAAACTGACTAAATAAACTAACATTTTTTATTCAAAATTTTTTTTTTATTTATCTTACAAAATACAAAACATAAACATCCTCAACATGGGATTCACTCAAGTAAAAGGTATAAGCAATGGCATTTTCCACTATTTATTTGATTATTTACACTTATTTATTAAGTTTTTCTTCTCCATTTTTTATTTATATATTTAGTTAAAAGCATGTTTTTGTCTTTTTAGTTGACAGTGCTGTGGGTAGTGAGACTGCTGCTGTGAATAGTACTTTTATGAGAGACACATATACATTTGGAGGTAAGAAAAGGGTCTGAACAGATGTTGCTTTGTACATAAAGAGCAATAAATCTATTCAATAATGTTAACCATTCTAAGCTATTCGTTTGGGATGTGTTGTCTGGGTCTCTAGAGACACAATAAAATGTGATTTTGTAACATCATAATGCACTATTTTTAATACAAATGTAATATCACTCACTTTATTAATGTTTTTACTCTACATTTGTGCAGTGTTAGTGTGTTTTAAGGTATTTTTAAAATTGTATGTAAATAAAAGTTTTTTTTTTTAAATGGTTGTGTCCCTTCATCTTGTGTTTTCTGCATTGTTACTGATTTTTTGTTGTTGTTGACAAATTATGTAACGAAAAGCAATTTTTCATAGTCTCCTATTGAAGTCTCTGAAAAAAATATTTTTTAATTTATTTATATACATTTTAAAAATTCTTTAAATTCACCCAACGCTGCACAAATGTAGGGTAAACACATTAATAAAGTGAGCGATATTACATTTGTTTAAACAAAATCACATTTATTGTGTGGGGTATAAAGACCCCGAACATCCGGAGTGTGACTTTTTTTTTTTTCATGATAACATACAACCAGATATCATTCCAATTTTTTGTTTTTGTTTGTAGAGCTATAGCAAGTGTCAACCACCACATTAATTCTTATGCCATTTAGATGAAGAGAATTTTTATTTTCTTCAAAAAAAAAACCCGAATAAACACATTTGCATAAAAAGTTAACGGTTTGTTTGTTTCCTCCATATCTCATAAAAGCTGGCATAGAGAATCCAGCATTCATGCCAGATATGGACAGTCCTACTCACAGCCCACCCTGGCTAATGGAGACTGAGATGGACATGGCTGTCGCACCCTCCCAGAGGGCCCAGAGACGCCTGCCCTGGACGCCCAACAGACTGCGGCGTTTAGCGCCCATGAGGATCAGCACCTGCTCCACAGACTCCTTCCTGATGGCTGATGTTTCTTTAACTCTAGAGGAGCACGAGGAACCGCCCCAAGGAGACAATGAGGAAATGTGAGTACACATTCACCTGTTTACCAATACTTATCTGAAAAAATACAGGTGTATAGTTACTGACCACGTTTATTTCTGACTACAGACGACCTGTCTTTGAATAGACACTACGGGACAATTAGTTATGTCACAAAGCACATCCACAGACTTGAGTGTTCCTGTGCCGTCTACAGTAAGGGTGTCCAATCCTGCTCATGGAGGGCCACTGTCCCTCAGAGTTCAGATCCAAACCTAATTAAACACACCTGACCCAGTTAAGCAAGGTAGGCATACTAGAAACTTCCAGACAGGCGTGTTGAGCAAGTTGGAGCTGAACTCTGCGGGACAGTTTGGACACCCCTGGTCTACAGATTACAGTCCAATCGAGGTGGAACAGGAGAATTGCTGCAGGAAAAGCACAGTTTCTGAACTCCTTGAAATGCCTCGATTGTAGCCTCGAGTTTTATTCCGGGAACGGACACGACACAATATCCCTAATTTAAATAATACCCGCCAAAATCATATGCAAAAAAAGGGGGCAAGGCCTAGTTGCGTTGCGTTGTTGAAACTTGCAGTTATGGTAAGCGGCATGACATTTCAGAAACTCACTGGAAGTGGTTGACCAATCGCGAAACGCTGGTCCAGCCGACCAATCAGAGCACATGCTTTGTGTAAGGATGGGCTTAATTGAGACAGGAACTAAGAGCGCTGCTGCAACAGTGAAATATGTATTAAAAAATAATAATTTAACATTTTAAGTATGAAAACCTTAATAGGTCCCCTTTAAAATAGCCAAAAAACCTTCAGTTTACATCATAGCCATGAACATTATTTGCTTGTTACTTCTAGTCAGTTTTTGAATGCATACTGTATTTTGCTGTAAGGGTATTCTTGCTAACCGTTACTGTACTACACTAGCCTATAGATGGTCTTAAAGCAAATAAAAACTCCAATTTTGATTTCTTTAGAAAATGGTGTGAGGGGGAAAGGTTGAGAAGACAGGGATGTATTTTGTGCAATAATGCTGATAGTGAGGGCAAAGCCATTTTGTCTTTCTCAAGATCCACCTTGTGGTTTAATTTTTAATGGCACTTTACTACAGTGATGTCACCTCTACAAGGCACATTCTTCCCTGCACCGGAATATGAACGTATATGAATATGGATGGTTTTAAGTAAAAAATTATACAAAGTGAGTTTTTCATTCCTCTGGAAACTTGTAGAAATCAGTGGTGATGTTAGTATTTTAGTCCGTATGTGAGTGAACTAAGGTGTCAATTGTTATGCTTGTGCATGGAAAAGGTCATATTTTAAATCAGTTGGTTTTATCTTGTCATTTAAATGTATTTCTCTGGGAATTTTACTTTCTTTTGTGGGATTAATAAAGAATTTATCAACATTTCTATGCATCTAATGAATACTACGTTAGCCATTCTTGCTTCACTCATCTTCATCTGTTCGATTACTATGATAGTTTTATTTATATCTATGAAAGGAAATTACACTGAAAACAATCACATTTCAGCTATTGTTGCTTTACTATTATTCATATATTATAGCATTTATTAAAAATTTAAATGACCTTTTAATTTTTAGTTTCAAATAAATATTTAATTCGTTTTAGAATTTGTTCTGTGCTTTAATCTTTAAATATGTATATTTAGCTTTATTTCTATTCAGATTTAGTAATTGTAGTACTTCAACTTATTTCAGTTAGATTTCTAATTTTCATTTAATTTTTTAAGTTTACGTTTTTCATCTAATATCTATATTTTATTTGCTTTCAGCCTTAATTCAATTATAGAAAATAATTTAAGTTAATAACAACACTGAGATACACACTCCTTTCTTGCACAGTAAACAAATGTATGTACGTTCAATATTTATTCATATGTATAATTTTTTGTCCAAGACAAACCATTCAAAAGACATCCATAAAAGTTTGCATACATACATTTTAATTGAAATAGTCACAATTAAATAGAACAACCAAATAAAAAGACCCAAGGAAAGACCACAATTTGAAGGGTTGAGAAAACAAAAGAGACAAATATATATTTTAAAACTGGACAGTTCTGTTATTAATCATTAATATTTCATCACACTATAACTAAACCATTACATCAGAGCATTGAATGTGTGTTGAATCACAAAGGAGAGAGTGATAAATAGTAAATAGCATTTATTTATAATACAATGCAAGATTCTTCTCATCTTAAAGAAGCTTGCATAGCATGATAAATCTGGACGCTGATACTCCTTGTCATCTTTATGTGCTGTATTTAATCACAGATATAAATATCATTTTATACATCACCAAATCAACCTGACTAAACATGTTAGTAAATGTAACCGTTGGATTCATGAAGTTCATTTATGAAAAGGTGTCTAAAATTGGAATTCAGGCCGAATATTAGTGAAATTACCAATTACGTTATTGCTATTTCATCATGTATAGAGAACACAGATTTGACACAGGTTGTTAAAAATGGATTGGAGACAAAAAATAAAGGGAAAACATCACTTGGGATACGTTTCCAGGCTTCATACAGTATAGCTTGATCTATTCGTTTTGCAGTGCCAAAATCTTTATAAAAAGTGTCGAAATTTTGGTCCAGAGACCTTGTAACTGGCAAGCTCTGTGATTTGATGTGTTCTTGGCGAATAAAGAGGCACAATCACACCCACACATACAGTTTTAACACTCTTAAACACACATTATACAGTATATCATATCAATATAACTTCAATATAGGCTTGTTGGGCCCTTAAAAAGGGATTTTTTTTTCTGTCTGAAAACAGCACCATCAGAAAAGGCACATTCCACTAACTCATCTGCCCAAAGGATGAATCTTCACCTCAACAAAGTCAGGAAAATAAAGCCAAGAAGCAAATACTCTAGGCTTGAAGAAAACAGTTAATCACTCATCTATTCAGACATCAATAATATGACGGGATCAAGAGGACTAGTAGCCTACAGGCATTTTCAAATGTGCTTGTGTGTGAATTGCCATGCTTTTAAATCAACTAAATAGAAATATTTGAGGCGGTACCTTCATGTTTAAGTCAATAAAAGTAATGAAGCATAAGAATAAAAAGAGGACTGAAGGTTCATCCCTTTGTGAACAACATAATTTCTGTCATAAATACCGTAGGACGATGCAGAGACACTCACAAACGACTTTTGAAAAAAAATACGAGACGAACCTAATAGTCTATTGCATATTAGCCATTTTTTATATTAGTCACTATGATTAACATCACTATTTTCATCTTTTGCTAAATATTTCATAGACTTTGTTAGCAAAAATAATTGATGTGCATTATGCAGTTACGTTATTTAAAAATATACAAATACACTTCTCTGAATTAAAAATGCTTCAAGGTATCCGCAGTCCAGCTTTAAGCGAAGGGGTGGAGAGTGTCGTGTCACAGTTGTAGTGCGAGGGGCAGTTTAAGCCAAACCCACTAACTAGAATAGCACCACCCCTATGCAATGCCCCACCTACTTTTTTTTGTTTTTTTTTTGCAATTTATTTCGTGGCAACTTCAAAAGGCTGTATAAGCTGCCATCTAAAGCCAAACATTCATATGGGTGCAGGTTCTACTGATCACTCCCCTTTTTCAAGTAAGTTCAAATGCTGGTAGCGGCAGAGAAGTAACAGTTCTCAGCACATTGAAACAAAAGAAAAAGCAAGCAAATTGACATGAAAGCAAGATTTTTTTTTACAGACCTAAATTCCAGTTAACTCGCTAAAACAGACATTTTGTAAGAACAAGTATGTGGGTCTGGTAATTTGCCAAAATGGAGTATTTTTGTTTAGAAAAATGAGTGAGCTAACCGAATATCACACTCTGAAAAAATACCAAACAAGGCTCTGGTGAAACACTCCATGACAAGTATTCACAAGAAAATGTGGAGCAGATAGAGGTTAGTGTGATTAACATCCCCCGAATTACAGCACCACACCTCTTAGCACCTCGGGCGTTTCGCCAAATCTGAGACTGTACAGCTTTTTAAGTGCAGCAATATATTTGTCAGTCATTTCTCAGAACCTCTCTTGCTCTCTCTCCACATATAAAAGCAGATGTAATTTGTTATCATGTAAAATAGCAGCTACACTGGTCAAGACGTATTTGTGGCTATAGGGACTACAGTGCCATTCACATTAAGGGCGATGTGAAAGTGTGCCAGAGGCCACAGAGTTAACAAATATAACCCTCCACCTACCCTGCTACAATCCAAATGCCTTTACTCAATACTCCCTGCCACCCCTGTCTTCGGAGGCACATTGGTTTGGTCTGTGTGGAATGCAAGTTACACAGGGACTATGAAAAAGTAGGGACTTTGAAGAAAAGAGAGTTTTAAAGTTCAAACGAAAGTTTAAAAAGTATGTTTGAAAATTCAGAACAAATGTTTGAAAATTCAAAACGTTCAAAAGAAAGTTCAAAAAGCTTTTGAAAGTTCAAACAAATGTTTGAAAGTTTGAAAATGCAAAAGACAGCTTGAAAGAAAGAAAATGACCCGGGACTTTTAGTCAGTTCAACTATTCAAATTGCCCTTAACAAAATGACCTTAATAACAACAGTTTCAATAGCTAAATATCTGTCCAACCGTATGTACACGCCACTTACTTTAAATATAGATTTAATTAAAACGTACCCCAATAGAATTGCATTTTGGGGATATTTCCTATAAAACAGGCACTTTGTCTCATTTGACTTTTAACATGAAAGGTCTGTCCAAGATCTTAATAGCAAACTGAGCCTTTTCCATTCAACATATCCATGAGAGTAACCATCTCCGCTGCAAACTCAACCCAGCATTCCAGCCATAAAACACAACATTCATTTCAATAAAACCTGCCAAATCCATGGCGTCCGAGTTCACTTCAGCAATGCCACATACAACAAAACATTTTTTAAATGAAAGCATTCACTCATAAGGTACTGTTTGCATTGTATATGAAAGTCTACGACAGAGCCGTCAATAATTGGCTTATTGCACTAAAAGGCTTATGGGACAGTTTTTGTCAAAGTTCACAGGGCTAAAATGCTAAATTAAGAAACTGATAAGTTAAATAGATAATTTACAGATGCACTATTGACAATGCAAGTTAAAAGCAACATTATAAATAAGCTCAAAGAACAAATGAGAATGAAATGTCCAACAGCTGTAAAGTGAATAATAATGGATAACAGGCCTCTGAGTTGCCTTGGGTGGAATTATATGTGCACACACATCCATCGAGTGTGTTACAGTCACGCTCTGACTGACTAGAACACTTGCGTTGTAAGCGCACACAAACCGAACGAGGCACAAAGCGTTCAACGCACATATAATAACATAAGGTTAACTACGTGGAAACTTTTTTACCGACCCTTGAGTTTCAAAGTTCAAAGTTCCTCTTTTGGTGATTCTGCAGCCCTTAGCTAATCTGTCACCTCTGCTTAATGAGCGAGCCGAGAGGAAAGACGACAGGAACCGCGAGGAGCTAAATTTTCCAGGCAGTGCATGGACCAGAAAGTTAATGTATCACAGAGGTATAAAGAATCATTTTAAAGACTGTGGAATTGGAAGAAAAGTGGTGTCTCCAATGCTCAAAAAGCGGAATAAGACATGTACACATGGTAAATGAGATGTAAAGGGACAAATGTGGATCTCCGACTGGTTGGAACAAAATGGAATGACATTTCAGTTGTCTTTTTTGCAGATTATAGAGTAGATTTTTCTGGAAAAACACGATTTACTAGTAAGAGTAACTGGTGAAATATCAAGACTGGACACACATTAGCGCAATAAATGTCCAGAGGAACAGTGGAGGCAAGATGTCATTGCAAACTATTAGCAATACCTTACACTGCCCTCTAGTGGCATTCCACCAAAATCCTTCACCAAACCTAATAGAATACTAATCCTAAACCAAAGGTGTTCCGAAGATTAGTTTCAACTCTGTTCGAACACTCCTTTTCAGCTGAACCTGAAGACATTGATGTCCAGCTTCATGTGTATTTGATTAGTTGTGAAACTAAACTCTGTAGGAGAAATCGGCATGAGCAGGGCAAATCCCTCCTGTCCTAAAGAAATAACACTGCCTCATTCGCTGATCTAGCACGATTTGATCGAGCCGACCTTTAAGCTTGGTTTTGTGACCTAAGCAGGCAAAATTAAAAGTTAAACAGATCTACAAATCTAATAAATAATGGTATAGCTGCAATCTACATATTAAAAACAATCAGTAAGCGAAGGCAATTGGAAAGATTGGCTGTTTTTCTATTGCATTCCTCCTGTAAGTTCTGTTACATTTGGTTCTCTTTAGCAGCCTGTGATTGGGAGAAGCCTTCCTCCTCTAAGTGCATGATGACTGGTGATTGACAGGTCTGTGGAGGCGGGGCTAAGCAAAATACATGGTCCTCAGAGTGTCGTGATGGATCTGCACAGCTTTGGCCAGGGCCTGAGGATCTCGGCCATTACTCTGACCCGACACATGGCTGCCTTCCGCGCTGTGAAAGAGGAGAAAGCAATGAGCAGACGCCTACATTTACACTATGAAATCATACATTTTCCCTGATATACCAAGGAGATGAAACTTTATATGGTATGTACACTACAGTTTAAAAGTTTGTGGTCAGTAAGTTTTTTTTTGTTTTTTTTTTAAAGAAATTAATACTTTAATTCAGCAAAGATTAATTCAATTGGTCAACAGGAAGACATTTATAACATTACAAAAGATTTGTATTTCAAATAAACCTTAAAAAAAAAAAAAAATCTTTGTAACTTTATTCTTGAGCACCAAATCAGCATTAGAATGGTTTCTGAAGGATCATGTGACACCGAAGACTGAAGAAATTATGCTGAAAATTCAGCTTTGCCATCACATGAATAAATTTCATTTTAAAACATATTACAAGAGAAAACAGCTATTTCAAATTGTAATAATATTTCACAAAATTTCTGTTTTTACTTGATTTCTAATGAAATAAATGCAGGCTTGGTGAGCATAAGAGATTTCTTTCAAAAACGTTTCTTACAGATCACAAACTTTTTAACACATTATACACAGTAGTAGAGTGCAAACAATAATAAATAAAAAAGATCAAAAAGTGTTAGTGAAACGTACACAAATATAAAGAAGAGAAAAAGGAAAACCCTCTTGATTTTAGCGCTCAAGAGTTGTGAAAATGTTCCAATGTTCTGGTGTCCAAATAAAAGACTTTTATTTGGTATTAATGCATAAAAACCTGTGACTGTGTGAATCTGTCTTTTAGGTGGTTAGCTTGAATAACTCAACTTCCTGAATTCAAACCAAGACTTTGAATCATTGAAATGATGGATATTTTGGCTCACTTTAACAAAGGAGCGCCTATGGCAACCAAGAATATGCAAAGCCTATTCAAATCAAAGTGATTGACAGCTTCTAAAAGCCTTTCATTTAAACAAATAGAATTTCTACTTCTATGTACATAGACATCATCAACTATTCCAGTAAATCCCTCACCTGTCATGCTCTTTATCCACTAAATGGTAACGGGCTCTAAAGGCCACCAGGTGGGCATAGTAGGCTGGTGCAGGGATGGAGACGGAGCGGGTACAGCGCACGTATGTGTGGCACAGCTGGTAGGTCAAGAGCTGGAACTCGTCGGCTGTAAAGCAGTTGTCGTCCCATAGCACGTGGTAGTGTGAAGGTCGGCTTGTACCCTGGGTAAATGGGGTTAAATAATAATTTTGATGAGATGCAATAGACTTCCAATTTAAGTAATTGTGAATGCAATTAATCAATCAATTTATCATCAGGCAATAATGCCATAAAAAAGGCCTAAAAATGCACTAATACTGTTGTCCTCATGGCTGTGTGTGTTCATACCTGTATTCCAGCATGACTGCACAGATAAAAGTCAAATTCATAAGGATGGGTGATATCAGTGTCCACTGTGGTACCTGCTGGAATGTTACCACTGCGGCCCACCTTTGAAAACAAATAAACGAAAATTACGAAAAGGTGAGTGCAAAAGTGACAACGTTTTCAAGAGAACTCTCTCATACTCACCCTCTCAGTACGGTCAGCGCAGAAGAGACGAGTGTGGTGACGTTTCTGTACGACGATGTAGGTGATTCCCGGTTGATAGTCCTTCTCAAGGCTGATACAAGCTTCACGTATGGCCAGCAACTCATAGTACAGCACCTAGAAGGAAAGACATTTCAGACGACAATTCGGCGATTGTTGCATGCTGTCCAGTTTAGTGAACGAGTCAGTGCTCGAGAATTAAAGCGAAAGGGATGAAAGAGAGCAAGGAAGTCAAGACGGCACAGGCAGAAGGCTGGTCTAATGTTATGTTATCCTACCCGAGCATTCCAAAAAGCGACTAGCAGGTGCTGCTTTTTTACGTTTCATATATCTGCGTATATCTCGTATATCCTTGTTTCGGTATCTCTTTTTGAGTGACTAAAATAGACTATTGATATAGACAGTTAATTCCTTACACGCAGGCCGCAGAATGCACGTGCTAGTTTGCAGTCGGCTGTAGTCTGTGCTGTGTGTTCATGTTCATTTTTGGTCCTGACACAGCCGACAGCCCATGATTTACTCACCCTCAAGCCATGCTAGGTGTAAATGACTTTCTTCTTTCAGATTCTAGCTTCCGGCCAAACGCAGTCTACTTGTGCCTATAGCGCAACTTACGCAACTTGTGACATCGGAAGTAGCGTAGTGCGTCAATTCGAATGTTCGTTTGCCGGAAGCTAGTTCCTAAGCTAATTTTACTTTATAAAGTTTTAAATATGGATATTTTTCATACAAAAACTCATCGCTTTGCTTCAGAAGGCCTTTATTAACCACCTGGAGACGTGTGGAGTTCGTTTATGACGGATGAAAGCACTTTATTGAGCTTAAACTGTTGGTTGCAATTCACTGCCATTATCAAGCTTGGAAGAGCCAGGATATATATTTTTTTTATAACTCTGATTGTATTCATACACCCAGGGGTTAAATTGGGATTTATTATGTGGGGGTGCTCTCCCTAGGGGGGTCCGGGGGCATGCCCCCCCGTGATTTTTTTTTTGAAAAATAAACCATTAAATAGCAATTTCTGGAGAGTTTTGTGCAAAGAAATGGAGAAATTGAGTATTACATGATATGTGAAAAACTGCAAGGTTAAGAGCATATACTTTGCAACAGGTATTAGGACATTTAGCATTTACATTACTGTTAATCAGTCATCACTTGATTACACGTTGTAATACCTTGTTATGATATAGTGACCCATACAATGTGCCAAACATAATGTGCCACATGGAGAGACAGTGCAGCATATGACAGTAGAAAAATCACATGGTCAACCTAGTCCTGGTTATTTAATTTTGATTTAGTCTTATTTTCCTTACCTTGTCATTCAAGGCCAGGGCACTTTTTTTTTTTTCTGGAACATCCACATCCCGCGCAACCACGGTCTCCCAGGAACATTCATTATTGCTGCGTACATTTATCCGTGTCAGATGCGTATACGCGAGCGGTGCGCGATCATGGTCGACTGACAACGAGATTAAGCAGCTGAACAAAAATACGGCCGTGTTCCGATTGTTCTCATCTCAGCTCCGCCGAGACAAAATAGACATGCCATTTTAAAAATCTTTCATTTATTGTCAGAAATATTTTTTCAAAAGCATCACTTTTATCAAATTGTATGTGACATAATTTCCAGTAGGCAACTGACTGCAAACGAGCAGGCTTATGTGCCGGGGCCCCGGCCCAATTTAACCACTGCATACACCTAGGATGGCTTGAGGGTGAGTAAATCATGGGCTAATTTTCATTTTAAAGTGAACTACTCCTTTAAGACCTGAATAAATGAAAATGAATACTGTTCATAAGACAGAGAGTGTAACTGGAGAGCCTCACCTGTCTGAACTGTCCCTCAGACACACCATCCCTGTAGAAGATGATTCTGGTGGGTTTGTAGTGGGTGGACTTGTAGAACTGGATGAGAAGCTCTCGCACCATGGACGCCAGGTCCTGAATCACTTCCTGTCTAGGCCTCTGGACACGGACTGTAGCACAGTACCTGCTGGGGTGAGCGTCCATGCTACCCACCACCTGTTCAGCAACAAATTTGAAGTGAGGAGAGGGAGAAAAATAGCAGTATTTCTTTAGTCACCATGAAATAAAAAATGCCAACTCGTATTTGTATTGCAGTGTTTATTATAAATGATTTATCCATGCACATTATTTTTTTATTTATTTATGTGCCCTCGTAATCTTTAATCAAAATAATTTCCCTTCTTTTTGCAATAATCTCTCTTCTCTTCTCTAATGACAGGACAACCTGTCATTCACATGAGATTACAGCAAACCACAATGATCCAATCAATTCCCGATGGACAAAATCAAGTCCCGCTCTACATTTGTTCTTGTTCGAGAACCATTTCACTCTTCACTAGGGCTGCACGATTTGGGGAAAATGTCATAATGCGATTATTGAGGTCAATATTGTGATTGCGATATGCAATTGCGATATAATAAACAAATGGTATCACCAAGGAAAATGCACACACAGATTAGTAATAATGCTGAAATGTGTATTTCTCAACTCAAACTAGCAACAACAACTAAATGATTAATAGCACCTATAATGATCAATAAGCCTTTGATGTCTGGATAAAAATGTGGATAAAAACAGGTAGGACATATACAGAAATTGAATAAAGTTCAACAGTCTGCGCTGCAAACATTATAAATTATAGAATAATCCTTATTTAAGTTACAAAAGTTCTTTAGTCAAGAGCAGTGAGTGTTTTTCTCTGTTCGCTTTGTTCTTTGATTAACTTTAACGACAGAGATAAGTAGTGGCTACTGTGTACTGTCCCTTTAAGACCAGCCGCTGCTGACAGAGACTCGCCTCATTCTCTCACGAGTCACAATTCTTCACGGTCATCGTAAGACTGCTTTTATGTCGACAAAAAGACATTTCGGCATAATTGTGTGTGTTATTGTTCGTTCAAGCGCGAAAGAAAACCGTATTCTTGCGTGCTGTCTTGTGCGCACGCACGATACTGGCGCAAGTCTTTCTGTGTGTGTGTGTCACAGACAGTCAACGCGATCTTTTTTGTCTCGTCGCGCATGAATGGTTTAAGCATTTGCATGAATAAGAGCGGGATCATGGAACACTAGCAAAAATTAACAGATGCTGCGTTAATTGCGTTAACAGACCTAATTTATTTCATATAAAATTGAAGCATTTTGCGTCATATAACCGCATAGGTTTGACATCGCCATTTCGATTGCGATATGATTAATCGTGTAGCACTACTCTTCACTCATCACAACTTCCGTACTTTGATTTCTGACTTTAAAATATCCACATCTGTTCGACAATTTTCAGGTCCCTTATTATTATACGATTTGAGTTGTGTATGATGTACTGCTGTCAAACGATTTAAAAAAAAATTCTGTACATTTTTCTGTAATTAATCACAATTAATCGCTCCCAACATTCGAGTTGTTAATATATTTTTATATTGTACTAATTTCACATTTAAATTCCAAATCAATGTAGAAAGAAACAAAGACAGCAGCCTATATTTTAAATATTTGTATAATTTTTAGATTCTCCCCCCCCCCCACCTCAATTTTAGCCATTTTAACATTTAGACCCAGTCAGAACAGTTCAGATTTACACTTGCCCTGACAAAATGCACAAAAAGCTATTGTTTTTGACAACCTTGTAAACAGTGTTTTAAGATTTTCAGGTAGGTCTAATAGGTAGGATAAAGAAATTGCATAAAGTTATCAAACACTTTTGAAACACATTCTTCACTGCATAAAGGATAAATTAAATATAGATTAATCCTTATTAAAGCTCTTTTGTTCTTTGATTATCCTTAATATTTTGCTGTCACTTTAAGACCTGACGCACATCACGTGGATCTGACACGCATCTCTTTACATTCATTTCAAACTTAATTTAACTCATTTAAGACTGCTTGTTAGGATACTCGACAAAACGGGCCTTTTGGCATAATGTTGTGTGTTTTTGTCTGTGTGCTCGAGTCGTGTGTGTCTCACGGACAGGAGATTCAGATGTGGCACACGGCAGTAATGCACTGCATTCTCTTTTGTGTCTTATCGTGCTTGAATGGTTTGAAAGCATTTGCAAGAATAAGAGCGTGGTCATATAATGTAACACTAGCCAAAGGATGATGGGTAAAAAACAGATTCTGCGTTAATTGCGTTAAATATTTTGAACGTGCTAAACTGAAAAAAATGTATCGTATGCATGAACGAGTTAATTTTGATTGCACTAGTATGATGTGATGAAATTGTAAAGTGTCTTATATGAAAGGTGTGTATATGTGGTCTGTCTTTCTCACAGCT
Source organism: Tiaroga cobitis (assembly GCA_030578255.1). Classification (NCBI taxonomy): domain Eukaryota; kingdom Metazoa; phylum Chordata; class Actinopteri; order Cypriniformes; family Leuciscidae; genus Tiaroga; species Tiaroga cobitis. The sequence continues at coordinate 34,410,564 of CM060609.1, forward strand.
GCAATGGAGGGTTTCTTTCCATCTCCTGCGGGCGGATGAGTGACATCAGCTCCCAGAAAAATGACGGGCTGCTGGAAAACAGACGGGCTAAAAAACGAACAATATAAATGCACACAAACAAGGTGTTTAGTACATTTAAGGAAAGTGTGTCCTAACCAGAGAATGAAGTTTTCAGTGAAATGGAACGGACTTAATTCACTTTCGATTTCTCTTACCGCTGATGGGGTACCAATATGTTGTTGATGCCGCCAAGTTTGACATTGATCTTGAGACACAGGTTGGAGAGGGTCTGAGGGGAGGTCTTCACCACATTCTTCACCTGAACGCACTGAGTTGCCATTCCCAGAAGAGTGTCTCCAACACGTTTCACTTCCGCTGGAGAACGAGAGCACAGACTTCAGTGCAACAGCCAGCAACTCAAAGAATTTATCATGGGAAAATAAACACCAAATTTAAATCATTTAATTTGACAAAAACAAGATGGCGCCCACTCAGTATGACTGACGTGTTACAAGTTCCAAACCAGTTTGGCAGTTTTTCACGTTGGAGGTCAAACTGTATATAGTTTACTACTTGTACTGTATATGAGTCCCTTGATATGTATACTCTGTATATTGTAATTTGCATATATTGTTAACTGTACATGTGTATTTACCATATTCTTCTTATCCATACTGCTATGCTGTGGCGATTGCACACCTGTGTTCAGGGTGTTGTACGAATAATTTGATTTGACACAGGTACAGACTACAATATGTTGAACTGTTGCACACATCTGGGTGTCAATTATACAAACAACACATTTTCTGTGTATCATCCTGTATAATACTGAATCATATTTCATTACAATATATAATTACATATTTTACATATACATATACCATTTAAATGTCTGGGGCCATTACATTTTTTCATTAAAATAAATTGATACTTTCATTCCGCAAAGATGCATTAAAGGTGAACTAAGTAACTTTTTTACCTTAACTGAACAGCTTTGGAGTCATTGTAATGTTTATATTACTGATTTCGTGTTGAATGGTGGTCGTCTCGCACCCCCCTGGTGCCTGTGAGCCGCAAAACCACCCTTGCAATTTTGGGCCGGCGGGCCGCCGGCCTCAGTGTTAGGAAGTATCGTGTGATATCAGGTCTCGCGAGGTAACGAATTGCTTTACGGCAAAAAACAGATCTGATAAAATTATGATAAAATGAGCATCAAACAGAAATAACCCGGCGCTGTATACATGTGATGTTGTGCGCGCGCAGCTCTTAAAGGGGCCACACCTTATTTCCACTCGTTACAGCGTCAATCCTACTGAACAGGTACCGGTCTACAGGGGGAGGGGATCCGGCCGTGAGTGCGAGCCAACTCTGCGTGAGTGCTATTCACGACAGTACAAGTACTCCACAGCGACTCTAGGGGTCGCCGTTTGACAAAAACGGAATTCCTACTGAGTGCTGCTTTAAATTGTTCAAAATTTCCAATTCAAATAAATGCTTTCTATTCATTAAATAATCCTGAAAAAAATTAATCATGGTTTCAACAAAAATATTAAGCAGCACAACTGTTTTCAAAATGAATAATAATAATAATAAGAAGAAGAAATGTTTCTTGAGCACCAAATCAGGATCATGTGACAATGAAAACTGGATTAATGGCTGCTGAAAACTCAACTTTGCCATCACAGTAACAACTAATTAAATTTTAAAATTGTAACAATTTTTTTTTTGGCAACCAGAAATATTAAATATTTGGTGTAAATATTTTTTTTTACTAACACCCCTTAAATAATGGCGCAAATACATAGCTGAATCAGAGGTTTGATATTTATTCACAGTAAAAAGGCAAAATTCAAATAAAGATTCATGCCACTATTCTAATCCAATCTAATCACAAGGTCTTTAGGAAGTTGATGACCAAATAAAAAGCACATTAAAAAGGGCCTGCATCTGTCCATATATAGTTACCGTAGACAGGAGTTTTCCCAGGCAGTATGACGATGATGAGTTGTAGGCCAGCGTAGGTGTTTTTCAGGTGACGGAACATGGGCTCCACATTATCTGCTCCCTGAGCGTATTTGCAGAAACATGGCTGGCCTTGTATGGGCATCCCTGCATCCTTAGAGATCTTCCGCAGCTGGTCTGTAAAGCCCCTACAAAAAAAAGACAAAGAGAGATAATTTAGTATTTCGGTTTTAATTCCAGTAATAAGTAGTGCTTTTTTAATGACCAAAAGATGGAGAAAGCTTTACTTGAGAACTTCCTCTCTGCATTGTCTCTGAGTGGCAAAGCAAGCAATGGCCCACATCTTGATCTCCACACCAGTGTGAAACTGCTTGCCTCTCATGTCCCACACGCCATGGCTTGGGGTGGCTACTGTACGATTCTGTAACGCATGTATACAAAGGTTGTCTTAATTTACTGAGATCAAATAGTGTACAAACTCAGACGCTATAGGATATAAATGTTTGGCTGAACTTTACAGTATATAAGGATTTGGAACAACTTGAGGGTGAGTAAATGATGAACTATCCCTTTAAAGCAAATCTGCTAAATGTTTGTTTAGACTGAAAAATATTGAAAAATTTTTTTTAGTACCATACAAGTTATATAGTTCAAGCTCAAAGAAGTAATGATCGTTTACTCATAATCTTGAATTTCCTTCTATGGAACACAAAGGAATTTTTAAAAGGCATGTCAAACACAAAAAAAGGCCAATAGAACACCATAAAAAGTCTATACAACAATATTATAAGTCTTGCTTGACAGCAATAATCACCATTCACTTCCACTGCGTGAAAAAAGCAGCTTAGAAATTCTGCTTTGAATTTGTTATTTTGTGTTCCACAACAGAAAGTTTGCAACAACATGAGGATAAGTTACATAAAATCATTCAAAATCATACATTAAATGCTATATTAACATTCCTATAGCTACACATTCACAATAGTTACACTAAATCACACAAAACACACAATAAAAACACACATAAAAAAATGAGAAAATAAATTGTATTTTCCAAATGCAAAAGAAAAATATGTAAACAGAACAAGCAAGCAATTGAACATGAGCAACAAACCTCATTCCATTGAAAGCAACAGACAGAGCAACTAAAGGCTCGTTCACACCAAAGACGATAACGATAAAGATGTAGTTCTAAAAATCGTTCTAAATATAAAGGAATAGCAGAGTCTACATAACAACTATAACAATAACAGCACAGAGAAACTATATCGTTGGAATCAATTTGAACGATAAAAAATTGACAGCCAATCAGAATCCATTCTGCTTTAAAGAGCTTGAGCATTTCAAGCAGAACACAATGTATCTGCAGTACGTGCTTAAAGTAAAGAGAACGATATCATCCACTGGTGTGGATGCTAATATAGTTATCATTATAGTTATCGTTATTGGTGTGAACGGGGCTTAACTCTCCTTAAAAATTAGCATACACATTAATTATAATGTTAAATCTAGACACAAACCATGGCAAATGTCTAGCCTTCTACTCAAACACAAACAAACATACGGCGCATGAGTGAAAGGGGACGGGTACCATAAAGTGTTCAGAGCTCACCCTGCCGCCGTACTGCAGCATGGGGGCGGGCAGGACGCGACCCGTCACCTCCTCCATCTCGTCCCGCACACGGAACTGGAACTCCTGCACGAAGGGGTCCGAGTTGTAGTTGGCACTGCGCACCTATGGTTTGGGCAAGAGAATTATACATGAGAATTGGGCCTTGTGACAGTATTGGTTTTCCGCCACTGAGGATCTTAGATCATGGAGACTAGCAGAGATGTTGCGGAGTCTCTTTTCTCTTTATTGTGTTAGTGCAGCGTTAGATGGCGACATGTTGAACTCACCAGTCTGCTGATCTCCTCTTGTCTGTCCGGTGCCGAGCGGGCCGTGGCTTTGATCATGGTGGAGGTTTGGTTGTCCGTTAGTTTCTTAATGCAGCGCTGGCCTGCCACAATGTTGCACACCTGAGTGGTGAAGAGGATGGCCAATATGGTCACCATTAAAAAGGCTCAAGACATCTAAAATCTTCTAAAAGTGCCGTTAAGTGTCTAAAAATGATGTTTCAAAAATCCACAAATCAGGGAAGAGATGGCGGCTGCCATCTGAATGTGTGGAAGGAAATGGTAGCCAGATTCCTGCTAACATACAGTAAGTTATCAGATCTCTTGACTCTCACCTCCAAAGGCAGGTACGTGTGTTTCTGCTCCTGCCCCACTTGCAGGCAGGGCAGATGGGGGTACTTAAGCTGCAAGTTGTACTTTTCCCTGAAATATTGTGCAACTGTTCTCTCTACAGTCTGTCCATTTTCCAGCTGTAGAGGAAACCTGACAAAGTAAAACAAAAAAAATTTATGGGGCACTGGAAAGAATAACTTTAAACAGAATTGAAAGGATTCTGAGACAGTTTCTTAAGTGTTCGATTCTTAACATAACAAACAGGACAGTCAAATATTTCCTTTAGTGAGAGTAGAGACTTATTGACCTGTCTGCTTACTGAGACACAACCTCATATTATCACAAGACAGATGAACAAAGCTGCATATACTCTTACGTCTGGTGGCTGGCCGGCCGTCGAGTAACATTACACACCCTGTACTTCCTCCGCATGGTGCCACAGTGGGTGACCTCCACCTTTAGACCTGATGAGAGGAGAAGATCAAATTTACACCACTATACAGACACAACTGGGCAGTTTACAGCTCAGCATAAGACTTATATAGGTCTAAGAGTATTTTCACTATTAAATCCACTACAGTGAACATGTATTATTCCAAGTTCCAAAATATAATTTATGCAAAAATCAGAGGAACAATTTGCAAATAAAGCAGCATTTCTTTCCCATGTATCCAAGAGAACAAAATTGGCACATACATATACTTTGTGTTTCCACTCAACATTTTTATGTTATCCCGAAATGTGCATTAAAATGTCAATGGAAACCAGCTACTGATATATAACATTTAAAAAAAAAAAATCTACATGTATCTAATGTAAAAAACAACAACAACAACAACAACAGTAGTATCAGTAATATTGTGAAATATTGTTACAATATACAATAACGGTTTTAAAATGTAATTTATTCCTGTGATGGCTAGGCTAAATTTCAGCATCATTACTCCAGTATTCAGTGTCACATGATCCTCTAGAAATTATTAAAATTTGCTGCTCAAGAAACATTTCTTACTATCAATGTTGAAAACCTTTTAACAAGTTTAAAAAGAACAGCATTTGTTTGAAATCGATTTTTTTTGGTAACAATGTAAAAGTCTTTACTGTCAATCAGAGGTGTAAAGTCCTGGTTCAGAGAGTAAAAGTCCTCCTCAGTATTTTGTTCCAATCACCTGGATTTGCTAATTAGCACAGTTTTATTAGTGAAATCAGCTGGCTGAGTTCATGGGTGGAATAAACATATGGCAGGACTTTTACTTTTTGACCCCTGGACTTTACACCTCTGCTGTCAATTTTGATCAATGTAATGCATCCTTGCTGAATAAAAGTATTAATTACAGGGTTCCCACGCCTTGGTTAACTTCAAATTCAAGGACCTTTCAAGGACTTTCCAGGTCCAATACCCTCAAATTCAAGGACTTAATGTGGGAACACATTTGTAGTGTCGAAACACAAACGTTGAGGTTCCTTCGTAGTCGTTTTGTGTGCGCGTGAACGTCATGGCAACGTAAAACACAAAGCACCTCACGCGGAAACACTTAACGTAACGCGTAAATGCGTGTAGCTAACTTAAATCAAGGAAGCTAGTGTGCAAAAAGCCACGAAGTGTTGTGAAATAACATTAGCTGACCGGAGGGAATAATATGGAATTTTTTTCCAGAAAACTAAATAAAGAAAATAAATTCAAGCACTTTCAAGGACCTGTATCTACTATGTTTTATTTTCAAAAACTTTACAGGGCCTTGAATTTTTTTTTTCAGATTCACAAACTTTCAAGGATTTCAAGGACCCGTGGGAACCCGGTAATTAAAAATCGCAATGACCCTAAACTTTTGAATGGTATTGCCTTCACGCTATACATATCAGGAACTCCCTGGGAATCAAACCTACAGTATGACCCATAGTCAAACCATTGACATTGCTAGCGTTGCATTCTAATGTTATAGCTACTATAATTCATAATGGAGTTCTGAAAATGGCTTTAGCAGTGGAAATCAGTCAACATACGACAAAGAAAATTCTATAACTTGCCACCATGTTCACACAGACCTTTGATCTCTTTGGTGAATTTGACTCTGTGGGAATCGGTAAGAGGACGAGGCTGCTCATCGATGTTGTGGATATCCAGAACCTCACACATAAACTGAATCACAGGTTGAGCTTTGTAGAAAGCCGTGGCAGACACTGTGGGGAAAATAAAACTCGGTCAACGTTACACCAACAGTTAATTAAATAATTCATTTGAAGGTTGAATCCACCCAAAATGCACTGCAAACACTGTAATGCTATTGAAAGTGGCAATTCTTTCTGCTTGTTGGACCAATGACACATAGGGGAAAACATTTTTATTCGAAAACCGTTAATGGCACATAAATTACACACTTAACATTGCTGAGAGACGGTCATTAATTTATCTTTTTTATCTTTAATAACCACATCCAGATCATGTAACTGGATATATCAAGCAAAACTGTGTGTTTATAATCTTCTCTGCCTTACCATCAATGTTCAACATCATCTTCCACATAGCTGGCCGCACTGATTGGTGGAAACCAAACCACACCTCCCTCCCCCCACCCAGCGGGTGATCATAGCCCTCGGGGGAGGAGAAAAAAGACCGTCCCACTGGGGTGTACCTGAAGCGAGAGAAGACAAATAACACAGATGTTACCTGCAGAACAAACATGTGCACTCCTAAATGATCCTTATCTAACTGCTACAGACTGATCCTTAAGAAAACACTAGTCTCATTTGACTAGGTATGCATTGCATTGCACATAACAAGCACTTTGTTTATAATTGTATTAAATGCCCTTTATGATCAAGTAAGAGTACTCATGGGGAACTATTACCTCATAGAGGGCAGATGGCGCAGAACAACATCTACAGCATGTATGGGATTGGTGCTGATTGGCTTATCCAGCTCCAGTGGATCAGACGTGCTCCGCCCAGTGAGGACCTCATGCAGCATGTGCCAGCTGACCAGTGACACGAATTTAATGGAGACCTTGAACAGCCTGTCCTTCCCACCTTCACCTGGCAAGGTCACATCCAGGTCCACCTACAGATATTTCACAAATTTACATTGATATTTTATTCAGTCATACAGGATAAAACGATTAAGGCATAGTCATGAAAACCTTCAAAAGTATGAGATGTTCCTTTAAGTTGTTATTTTATATGATTTAAAAAAAAAAATTGTGAAAATGCATTAGTCTGCATTAGGGATGCTAACGGTTAATTGACGATTGATTAATTGTCAATAAAGATTTTATCAATAAAACTCATCGATGTTAATAGATAAAACTTAACGATGGTCGATTAAGCAAGGTCATCATTAGACTGCATAGTTTTGAGGGGCGTGCGGCTCATGCACAAAACAAGTGCAGCAGACACACAAGGAAAAATAAAACGAGCACGCCATAGTTAAATATTCAAAGGCCTGGTTTCACAGACAGGGCTTAGATTAAGCCAGGATTAGGCCTTAGTTACATTAAAGGGTTAGTTCACCCAAAAATTAAAATTCTGTTCATTAAATAGCTGTCAATGGAGCCCCTCCTGAGCAACAGGATTTCATCAAAAATATCTTAATTTGTGTTCCAAAGATGAACGAAGGTCTTACGGGTTTGGGACGACATGAGGGTGATTAATTAATGACAGAATTTTCATTTTTGGGTGAACTAAGACATTCAAGTAGCTTTTATAAACATTAGGGAAAAAAAATACATTAGGGATGATAAAAGGAATATCATAATGAACGCACATTTAATCATGACGTATCAAGGTCTGATTTATACTGTAAGGTATTTCCCACCAACCCTGGTATTCATTTATGTGTCTTACCCCCCCAGAGGCCACTGGTAACGGCTGGGCGGTGTAGAGGCTTTTCTTGCCATCATAGACTGGTCTTCTGTCCCCAAAGATTGTCACCTTGAAGTGCTGAACCATGGTATCCACCACCTCCCTAGAAGACATAACAGAAATAAAAATAGTTTTTAATTTGACTGTATACTGATTAATTCACGATTCTCTTCGTTGTAAATATGCTGTTTGTAAAATGAATAAGTGTTGCAAACAATGTCAATATATTCTCAGTATTTGGCACCTGTTAACACGCCGTGGACACTTTTCTGGATTGATGTCCACCTCGTACAGGTAGACGTCCATCTTGGGGATGTCCACCTGGAAGCAGTTGGCCAGCAGCTTGATGGGCTTCCCCATGGTGCCATAGCCTGGCCTCCGAGGAACGGAGAACAGGGGCGCAGCCCCAACGGCTCCTATCAAGAAAATCACAGGGGATTTCCATCAATACAAGTTCTCAAAACTTATTAGATTAGTAAGACTTTCAACATCAGTTATTACCACCGACCTAAAAGTGAAAACCTAAACAAGCTCCCACAAGAAATTACGTGTAAAAGCATGCAGCCGACACCATAATCAAGAAATTCAAGCCACAATCTATGTATGGACATACAAGCGTTATTTCTCATCTGTCATCATTAACATTTCATGGAAATGAATTAATATCCAGTAAATAATAGCGCAGCAATCACCCATTCATTTCTTGACATTGACGTTCAAAAGAGTTATCTGTTATCTGAGTTATTCCTCTAAACGCCTACTCACTGGAAACAACACTCAGCATCATCACACCACACACATTACAGATTACCCACAACTTTTTATACATACCATTATAGACCTGCAAAACAAATACAGTCACAGTCGGCTAAGATTTCCAAAGAAATCGACTTTTACAGATATTTATCAAATAAAACAATTTTTTTTAAAGCAAACATGTAAATTGTTTAGTTTTTTTTTTAAACCTGCTGCGTTTTTTAATCCACACGTGAACAAATTAACACTGATTTGGCAGAATCAGCATTTGCAATCAAATGAGGAGTCAGAAATAAAATAACTGCCATTAACGTTAGTGTTAGTGTATGACTTGACTGCACTCACTCACAAACACTCAAAAACGTTGTTTTCATGTTTCATGGGGACATTCCATAGATATAATGATTTTTATACTGTACAAACTATATTCTATCCCCCTACACTGACCCTACCCACCACAGAAAACTTTCTGCATTTTAACATTTTCAATGAACATCACTTAGTATGATTTATAAGCTGTGTTCCTCATGGGGACCAAAAAATGTCCCCACAAGGACAAAAATTTTGTATATCTTTGTGAGGACATTTTTGTCCCAACTTTCAAAACACTTAAATGTATTTTTTTTTGTATGATTGTTTTGACCAAGTAAAACAGAGCTGCATTACCCCCACAACTTTAATTTGTCACATAAAGTGACCTGTGTGAGTAGTAATTCAGCGTTTGCGGCTGTTTCATTCGAATGAAATAAAATAATGTACATTTATACAATCAAATGTAACTGTAACAACAAAATTCAACTTCAAGGAAGGAGGCGGCAAACGTTAAACATAACTTAATCGTAACTTTAATTGTAAAATATGCATAAACAACAAAATGGATGGAGTGGCAGCAGCCAACTGTGGCATATTAGGATTTTAAAAGCAGCAATGTAAAATGTCCCAGACTCTCAGCCCTATCCTGCTTCATACCACAGTAACGTTAATAAAACTTTAATATATTAGCTCATCCAAGAACTCAATTTTTGCCTGAGTCCCGTCGGATTGCTTTCTACTGGCTGTGAGGGTGAAGACGACAACACCCATGATTCCACATTCATTCACGGCATCATCAATCTACGGTCGTTTTGAACAAGCGACTTCTAGCGGCTAAACTTACATAGTGTGCCTTTAACTAAGATTTTAAATTTTTTTATTATTAGTTTATGTTAACTGATGAATTAACGTTAACTAATGAAATCTTATTGAATAAAGTTACTGAACAATAAATAATGAATTTCCGTAAATATCTAGGGCTAGCCTGACTGCGTCAGACGTCGTACTATCGCTCTATTTCAGTTCGCTTCTGTACTTACTCAGTCTGAGACATCGACATGTCTCTCAGTTTTCCTCCGGCCTGAAAACAGCCGGCCAATCAACGAACAGAGGGCGTGACGTAGATGCTAAGCACCGAGTTAAAGATTGTATTTTAGGTTAGGGAAATCGAAAACGACCGCGCATATGGAGACACGGGATGCAATTCGCTCTGTTGTGGAGAATATTCCCAGCATTTGCAAACTGAAGCCCAAACAAGAAGAGTGTTTGTTAAACATTTTGAATGGAGGTGATGTTGTGGCCCTACTCCCGACAGGTTTTGGGAAAAGTTTAATTTATCAACTATTACCGATCGTCAGCGAGAAACTGGGCAGGCCAAAGGGCGGCAAGGCGATAGTTGTGATTGTGTCCCCCTTGGTTTCGTTTTCGCATCATACATGTGTTTACAGTGGAAGTTCGATGCGGCTGAGCTGGCGAATAACTTTTATACTTCAGACAAGCGCCTACTAAAACTCGTCTTTGGCGGGGACGTCCTTTCTCTTAAAAGACGAAATAACTTGTTAATGGCAGGGAAAGAGTTAGGCTAAGTATTAAGTATTTAATATTTGATGAGGAGATGAACACCACAGGGAATTTAAAAAAATAACTGGATGGTTGTTTGAAACATTTAAATAGTGTTCAGAAACAGACGCTGTATCCAAAAATCACGTACTCTCTGAGTAGATACTACATTTGAATTTACTTCGCGCTCTATATAGCATGAATATGGGTAGCGAGAAAGGAAATTAGGATGTACTACATCCGCCATGTAGTTACTATCATGTGACCTGCCAGCGTCAGTTGCGTTGCTTCACTCCCATTCATAAATCCCCTCCCGTGGCCTCGCGGGATAGTACAGTGTCCGTTAAATACGCACAGAATCTCAGCAGTAGTAGTAGGTCATCTGTGGATTTTTCGCCTACTGTTTTTTTTTATATTATGTATTATTCACTATACTTTAAAGTGCCCACGATAACAATACCGTACATGTTCATTATAGCAATATATAACTGTATATCGGCACGTCTAGTGTCTATCAGCAGTTTAGCGTCAATACACAGTACTCGTACGGTCTACTTTTTTTTTTAGTAGCAACTGGTACAAGTAGTACAGTTTGACAACCCTAAGTGGGACATTGTGTTATCACATCATGTAACAGTAGGCAAGACTGTTACTGCTGTTGAACAGATGCTTTAGAGGGGGGTAACAGAACAAAACTGTAACTGAGAGGTATGGGAGGGGAATTCGACTGCAACTGCTTCTTACACTTCCCAGTGTGCTGTTGCTATGCCGGTTGCACTCATGTGGCTTCTTTTTCGCCATGGCAACCATGACTACACTAACAACCAATTAAAGGAAAAACAGCTGTTTCTATATATAGGCACAGGACCAATTGATCTCATAGGTCACACATGAACTCTACAACGTTTGTGCACAAATCTGACCATGAAAGAGTTGATTGTACTGTTCACACTGAGTCTTTTTCTCACTTTAGTTGAAATCCCTGAGAGAGTGTGCTAAATATAGGAGTTTCTTGACATCACAGACTAAGAGGAACTGCATGTTTGACAGTGATGTGGTAACACACTCAGCTAAGTTTGAAAGCCTATTGTGTTGCTCGGAGTGTAACGCTCACTTTACTGGCAAATGGGGGACTGGCACATTTTCAACAGGGGTTTTACTCATTCCGAGAATGAGACATCTCCTTTCTCATCATTTAATTATTCAAAGCTAGTCAAGCAAACGGATTTAAAGTTGTCTGTTACTGTTCAGTCAGACAGTTTTGCACTAGACAACAAATAAGCTTTTATTAATGACAGACTGACATAGCCGAGGGAACCTATTTTACCAGGGGGGTGCTGGGGGTCAAGGCTTGATATTGCAGGGTGGTGGATTTTAAACAAAATCATAATATTAAACAGCCCAAACAACACTTACAGAGGGAATGAGCATTCAAATGAATGAGGACAGAGTTATGCGAGAACGCTCAGAATTAAATAAATGTTAAAAACACTGCATTTTTCACTACATGGCAGCACAAAAATCAGCATCTTACCTTATGATACCCATATGTATTTAGGCGCTCAGGAGTTAGGGCCGGTTCACACAGAAAGCAAAGACTTTCAAAGCAAATACACAAGACGTGGGCAGTGGAAAATGGGGAAAAAGAAATGCATTAGAGTGCCGCATTTTTAGAAAGCTGTGTCATGTGTGAGACGCTGCAAAAGCGTGCAATGGTTAAACAAGTCAGGCTAGCGTGTTTACAAAGAAAAACAATGAATAAGTAGCACAGTGGAATGGAAAAAATGTGTTCTGTGTGAACGCCCCCTAATCTCGATGAATGCTTTAATCAAGACCTTAATCTTTAGTTTTTCACCGATGTCTGCGAGAACATGCATAAGTGTTAAATGAGTTCTGAGACATGCTGGTCCTCAACCAGAGAAGTCTCGTCACTCACTCCATGCCAGATCGGCTTTTGAAATATATTAATTTCTCAAAGTCATAAGACCATATTCGACAACATATAAAAAAAGGAAATAATCTTTAGAGTAATTTTATGAATAAAGGTGAAAAATTAAAAACGTTGAAAAACAAAACTTTATTTTAAGTTGTCATCTTAAATTCCAATGTGAAACAGACTGATATATCCGCCAGGCCAGTTAGGCTACGTTCAGACTGCAGGTAAATGTGGCCCAAATCATATTTTTTTCATATTTTTTTTGTGACTCAGATCTGTTTTTCTTATGACAGTGTGAACAGCACCAAAGGCATGGATTCTGATCTATTCTGATTTGGGCCACCTCAACATGTGTCATAAATCCAGTACAGGTCAGTCGTTTTGCAATGCGACCTCAGTCTAAACAGTCAAATCGGAATTCATGCGGAATTCATCATCATTCATTACAATTCTGCGCTCATGGGAGTCACTTCAAATATTTTACATACCCAAAGTTCTCAAGACAATTGCGAAAGGTAGTCAGTGGAAGGACAGTGATGTGTCAGAACTCATAACTATTATAGTGACAGCTCTATACAAGCAAAACATGAGGGAGCGTATCATAATAAATGTTTCAAAACTCTCTCTTTTTTTCACATCCCCGTCTTTGTTTTTTATATTGCCTGCGCATGTATTCCCTGGCTTTTGTGGCAAATCACACTATAAACAAATGAGTAATCGCTTACTTTATTGTGCTCTGTGATTATTTCCGTATGACAGCGTGCTACGTGACGTCTTTTTATCATAATTTTGCGTATGAGGTCAGTCCAGGACCATGTTCTGTTCACACTGGAATCTATCTGATATTAGCCACATTTGTTATATCATCATCTGTTATTGCCCACATGTCGAAGTTAGCTGGTAGCCTCATATAATAACATGAGAAATGAGCAGCGGTGTTGACCGACTCCTGACTCAGATAAACTTCGCCTTTGTTCCTGATCTCTCCTCAAGCCCAAGTTGGGCCACTTTGGACCAAGGTATTCGGCGGGCCAAAACCCCCAGGCCGTTGGCCCCAAGGAAGCCCAGATGAGGCTTGATCAAGTACAGGAAGAGACAGTGAAAATGCGATTGGCCCTGGCACACACTAGCACGCTCAGTGCTCAGTACTTTTGGCCGACAGTGGAAACACAGCTAATGTGAACAGCTATACAAGATAATCAGATTTGAGCAATCAATAGAAGCTGAGCCCTAAGGCTCGCAGTGTGAACGTGGCCTTATTCTCAAATATGTCTAAATAAGTCATATTTGGCCATTGTTATATTGTCAGCATTGATTAAAGGGATAGTTCACCCAAAAATTAAAATTAGTCCATGATTTACTAACCCTGAAGTCATCCTAGGTGTATATGACATTCTTCTTTCAGACGTTTGGCGTAAGTCGACTTGCGAACGGCCGTCTGCCAGACGCAAGTTATTTTAGTCGATAACGTTTTAAATATGGATATTTTTCTTACACAAACGCATCGCTTCACTTCAGAAGGCCTTTATTAACCCCCGGAGATGAGTAGAGCACTTTAATCAAAGATGGATGCGCTTTGATGGACTTCCAAAGACATACACCCATTCACTCTCATTATAAAGCCAGGACATTCTTTTATTTAACCCTGGAATGTATTCGTCTGAAAGAAGAATGTCACATACACCTAGGATGGCTTCAGGGTGAGTAAATCATGGGCTAAATTTTAATTTTTGGGTGAACTATCCCTTTAATGTCCTTAATTGCTAGCTTATTTCTACAATAAGCAATTTATTGTTTACAAATTTACAAACATTTTAGCAAATTTTCAGTGCATGTTTGTGTAAACAAAATACCTTTAGATTTAGTAATGCAATTTTAAAAATCTTTATACACAGTGTGGACATTTTACAATGACTTGACAATGACACTTGACTTTTCTGATCTCATCTTGCACAAGACAAATTGTTATTTGGTGCCCTTCGCACAGTCAACCAAACGTCAACGATGTTAAAGCACTAATTTTTCTTACAATATTTGTTTATTATAATGAAGTCATAAATAATAATTTGATAAGCGCTCAAGCAGTACCATTGCTATGGTTACCTTTGCAGGTGAACACCACTGATCTATGTAAATTATTTAATAATTTAAATAGATCAGTGCAGTGAACACCCACCCAGCCCATCCTTCTTTAGAGTGCAACTATTGGGTTCTGGAAGTAGAAACTCCGTTCACTTTTTTTCCATATGGAAATTCATTTTGAACAATAACTTAAAAAATAAAAAGGCCATGGTATTTGCTTCAATTGAAGCTATCAGCTTGCATTATGTCAGCTTATTTAAAAAATAATCATGTTTAACACAATTACACCAATCAGAGCATCGAAAAAAGCAACACGCTCCAAAATAGCTCTCTAGCTCCGCCCACTCCGACGAAGCACTGTGAAAGACGTAATTCATGTCGATATTTGTATATATTTTACAATAATTATAAAAAAAATATATATTGTTTTTATACATATAATCAACATTTTAACTAAGCCGTTTTATATAATCCCTACCTTTGTCTTTTTGTCTGATTTATTTTCTATTATTTTTTTTGCTTCAAATCAAAGTTTGTAGTGTTGTGATTAACCTCGTAGCTGATAAGCTTGGTTCATGTGGCATAACTCTGTAACATAGACTATTGAAACATCCTTATTGGAAACCTTTATGAAAAAATACTTGTGGGAGAAAAGCACAAAAAATTAAAGTGGGTGGGGGCACTGTTGCACTTTATATCAGTCAAGACAAGGTCCTGGTTATTTTTTTAATTTATTTTTTTAAAGTGACTTGGGAAAAATAATTGCTATAGGGTCTTATATTGATTTATTTAATTAATTATATTTATATAGCTCCTTTAAAAAAATACAAAGTGCTTTACAATAAAAACATATAATAATACAAAAACACAAATAAGATACAGAATTATATGCAATCATTGTACTTATAGATAGATCGATTTTATTAAATACAGAACGACTTCCAATTCAAAATCGTACGTGAGATCGTTCAGATTGATAATAAGCAGAGAATCGGTGATTCAATGACAGTCGTTATGGCAACGGACAATCAGAAACTCGCCCCTCCCCCCGGCACCTGACGCACGCAGCACCTGTGCGTGACAGCTGGGCCACAATTGTGTGACGTCAGCAGAGCAAGTGAGTCAGGAGGATCTTCCACACACGGCGTATGATCGCAAAAAAAAAAAAAAACCTAACTCTCATAAAAATGTGGTTGCTACGCCCAAACGTAAATGAGCAGAAACTGGCTACATCTAAATGCTTATTCATATCTCGAAAAGCAGTTAGTAGCAATTGACCAAGAACTTTTGCTAAGCAATGAATGTGTGTTGAACTGACCGTGGACGTAACGTTAGCACAATTACACCGAGTCAATAGTACGGAATCGACAATAATCCTAAATCGGTATGAAAACCTCAAGAGCGACGTAATTTACCTGTAGTTCCGATTTCCATTCATGAGGTCTCTGTCCGGATTCTAGCCGGCTCCGGGGGATCAAAAGCCGGGTGAAGGGTGTTTGTTTAAAGCCGCTGAATATCCTCCGTAAATCGACCTACAACCCAACTCCTACTGCGGGTGTTGAAGCGGGCCGCTCGGAGGCTGTGCTCTGGTCGGAGGTCCACCCAAACAGTACGAGTCAATCAACCAAAAGTCACGAACTCCCCCCGTGTCTCCTACCGAGTGTCGCAGATCCGTAAATGCTACAAGCTGACAAGACTCCAAAGAAAATATTTGTAACAGCCGTCGCGAAAACAGAGTTTGTCAGGAGCCTCGAACCCTTCGTTCTGTGTCTTGTAAAGTGAACAATCTCTTATTATTTAGAGACAAACACACATATATGAGGCTTATAGCTTGATATCCCTCACTGAGTCGAAATTGTGTCTTTTATTCCAGTCGCTTTAGACCGAGTTTGCCAGCGGTCGTTGACGTCTCATCGACTCTGTGTTACCGGTTTGCCTTGGTTGGGTTTACCATCTCGGTACAGTCAGGCTACGTGTTGCCAGATCGCTACGAAAACAGGTAAGCTGGTCTGATAAAATCAACTCGGAATAAGCGACTTGCCTCTCCAAAATCAGCCAAAATAAGCTTATTTGTGTTTTGTATAACTGTGTTATAGAAATAAAACAACAAACCCGAATCACTCATTCCTATAAGCGAGTCAAGCGACTTTGTGAAGCAACAAGCACAATGTTACATTAAAATGCGCAGACATGGCAACAATGAATCAGGGAGACCCACAGGAAATACCAAACGCAGGAAACACCGTCACTTCCTAGATAATGGCATTTCTTTGATCTGCATTTTAGTTATATATAAAATGTAATTATTGAGAAGAAAGCACACACACACATATGTGTATATATATATATATATATATATATATATATATATATATATATATATATATATATATATATATATATGCATTTATTTTATGTCCGTTTTGAAGTATGTTAAGTTTCAAAGTATGTTATAAAATAAAAAAGACTTATTTATTTTCACATTTAGTGTTCATCATTGTGGTAATCTTATGTTTTTGTTTTGTACATTTTTAATGATATATTTTTGTATAAGTTTACAAAAAACTTTGGTCTACAGATGGCAGCAGTGTGCTTAGCATGCATGTCATTACCAGAGAAGAAGATCGTACTGGAATGTGTTCCGGACTGTAAACGTGAGAACAGTAAATTCATTATTTTGTTCTATGATCTATAAAATAAAGAGGCATTCATTCAAATATTAAAGATTACATCATGTGGGCACAAAAAAATGACTATATATCGAAATATGTAAATACAGCTAGTATTGAGATCAGTACTCAACATAAACTTAAATAAAATATTCTCTTCAGGTAAACAAGTGTAATGCAGGGTCAGGTCTTGGTCAATGACTTTTTTCATGTTTTTTGTTTATCTTCCGTATTTGCCATCAGTCCATATAGACACTGATCAGATAGACATATATAGGTATTTTATTTATTGACAGTTTGCATATGATTAATTATTCTTAATGCATTTCGTAATGTTTCAGAGGGATGGATAAAATCATAACTTGTTTCAACAAGTGCCCAGATGCTTCTGTCCGTCTCATCTGTTTTCCCTGGGCAGGTGGAGGCTCGATCCACTATGCTCGCTGGGCCAAAGCCCTCAACAGCTCTATTGAAGGTAAAGATGAATATATAATAGAGATGCAGTGATACAAAATTTCACCGCCGATGGCGAACTTTGAACATTGGATAACTTTCGTGAGGTAAATGCAAAAAAACATAGGGCCTTGCATCTTATTTTGTGCTGTAACTCAAGCATTAGTGGAAGCTGTCACGTCACATTTAAGAGCATCAAAACGCAATTTGTTGTTTGAATTTCGTCATAAAATGGACATAATTTGAAAACTGAGACTTTGTTTCTTACTTCAGAAGTATAATCATGCAATTATAAAATGGGAGACAGGCTACAAATAATGTTTGATGTAGGGGAAAACAGCGGACCTGGCAACCCTGGCTTGAACATAGGGTCACATAGCCTGCTTTAAAGGGTTAGTTCACCCAAAAATTTAAATTCTTTCAGTTACTCACCCTCATGTCGTTCAAAACCCATAAGACTTTTGTTCATGTTCGTAAGACAAATGAAGATATTTTTAATGAAATCTGAGAGCTTTCTGTCCCTCCATTGACAGTCTACGCAACTACCACTTTGATGCTTCAAAAAGTTCATGAAGAGATCGTAAAACTAATCAATATGAATTGAGTGGTTTACTCAAAATTTTCTGAAAAGACATGACCGCTTTATATGATGAACAGATTTCATTTAAGCTTTTATATTTACATATAAACATTCATCAACACATACATCTGTAATGGTAAACGGAAGCTCAAGCATTTCTCAGATTTCATTAAAATTTCATTTGTGTTCTGAAGATGAACGAAAGTCTTACGGGTTTGGAACAATATGAGAGTGAGTAAATAATAACATAATTTTCATTTTTGGATGAACTAACCCTTTAATGTCGATGTTTTCAGAGCTGCCAACTCTCACGCATTGGCCGTGAGACACACGCATTTGATTGGTTTCACACGCTAAACCCCCGATTTCTCACGCTGAAGTGTCAACCTTGTCGGTCAAATGCCTGGAAGATGAGTTTATCTATATATCTACCTGTTGAGCCACTCGTGATCGACTAGTTATGCCGCAAATGAGTAAAAATCTCCCGGAATCTAGAGCGAGCGCGCACGCAAGACAGAGATTGTGCTCCAAACCGCGTAGCGCGCGCGCGCACGGCGGAGATGGAAAGCGAGCGAGAGACCTTGTGTGTGCAAGCACGCAATTGACAATTCTGTCCTCATTTACTCACCGTCTCATCAATAAGAACGACTCATGTCGTTCCAAACCCGTAAGACTATTGTTCATCTTCGTAACACAAATGGAAGATATTTGTAATGAAATCTGAGTGATTTCTGTCTCTTCATTGACAGCTGCGCAACTGCCAATATGAATTGAGCGGTTTAGTCCATATTTTCTGAAGTGACATGATGACTTTATATGGTGAACAGATTAAATTTAGGCTTTGATTCACTTTGATTGACGTGTGAGAGCCAATGAGGTTCATTCTCGTGTTACGCAGCACGTTTGAGCTTCTGCAAGAACCAATGAGGTTTGTTCTCGTACGTCATCAGGTTTCTGTTGAGCTTCTGCTTATGTTCGCTGATCAATGTTTATATGTGAATAAACGCTTAAATTAAAGGCTTAAAGACAATTTAAATATCTTCATTTGATGAACTCAAGATGAATGCAAGTTTTACGGGTTTGGAACAACATTAGGGTAAGTAAATGATGACATAATTTTCATTTGTGGGGGAACTATCCCTTTAACCTAATTTATTTTAATTGTTCATATATTTTCAGTATACTCAGTTAGACTGCCAGGAAGAGAAGGGAGAACCAAAGAACCATTTTTCCAAAATATGCAGGAAATCATTGATGAGGTCATAGGTGTGATACTTCCACAACTCAAAGAAAAGCCATTTGCACTCTTCGGACATAGGTATGTGAGACTGTTGCTAAAGTATACAGGAAATGGTGACAGGTTTTAAAAAGGTATATAATGTCCTGATCCTGATGTGTAGGGCCAGGACAGTGACAGCATAATCATGCAAATATATATATATATATATATATTTATTTATTTATTTTTTCTGTAGTTTTGGAGCTATGACCTGCTTTGCCTTTGCCGAGCATGTAAAGAAAGTCTGCAATCTTGAGCCGATTCACATGTTTCTCTCTGGAGCTTCTGCACCATATGTAAGTGTGATTTGATCTGTATTGTCATATCTGTCAAATGTGAATGGAATTATGAGAAAACTGCCAGAACCATTTGCCACATTAAAACAAACATGAAGCATGATCACCCCACAGATTATGTGAAATACACAGTATCTTCAAAAACCCAACAATGAACAGATTTCATAAAACAATTACATAACATTGAGTGGTTAATCCATTCGATTTTTTGTTTTTGTTGATATTTTCATTTCTTTCTTTATTAAAAAAAATGTATTCTTGTATGTATAAATATATCTAAATGTATTTTTATGTAATAAAATGACATTTTCTGTAAGTCTGAGACAAGACTGCAGGCGCCAAAAAGAAGTGATTTGTCAGATCAAGAGTTTCTTATATGGGTAACTTCTATCGGAGGCACACCACCAGAGATACTGGCCAATGCTGAGCTTGCCAAACTCTTCTTGCCTGCGCTGAAAGCAGACATCGGTGTAATGGACAACTATAGGTGGGTTTTTGAGAAGAAACAGACAAACAGAGTATTTCCTTAGTGTAAAAAACATCAGCATATGTGGCATAAGAACTTACATCTTTATAATATAATATGTTCGGCAGGTGCAGCAGACCATCAACACCTTTCCTATCATGTCCAGTATCATGCTTTGACGGAAAAGAAGATGTACCCCATGACTTACAAGGCGAGTGGTTAATTCTTTTATGAACTAAAACAATTCTGCAACCGCATGCATGGTTTTGGTTTTATAAAGCCGTCAGCTCGGACCAAACCGGTTATTTGTTCAACGTAATAATAATCACATTTCATGAATGTATTCTACAAGCTTTAGATTTATGTGTAAGTCTTGTATTGTGTCTATTTCGCTTTATAGCTTGGAAGAACATGACGAGTGGGGACTTCACTGTGCAGATGCTTCCTGGATCTCACTTTTACTTGAAAGAAGCAGCAAATGAAAAATATATACTGGACCACATCACAAAACATCTTGAGACAGCAGAGATGGACTACCTATGAAAACTCTCTTTCATTCATCTGACTGCAACCATGATAAATATATGCCATAACTATTAATGTACTCTTAATTCATATTCAATAATGGAACACAGTTTGTTATGATTGTGAAAAAAAAAGAGAACAGACAGAGAGTAAACCAATTAATGCCAGAAGTAATCCATTCCATTAATTAAACACTGAAATGACCAATATATCATGATTATATACTGTATAAACCTATAGCCCTACATACAGATATAGTATTTTTACTATAGGCCTGCCATAGGCCTATGAAAATATGTATCAAGTAATCAACCTCAAACCTGTACAAATATACAGCTAAACTAGTTGTATGAAATAAAGCAAAATAAGACTGAGCCAGTTGCTTCATGTTTTTTTTTTAATAGTGTTTTAGAGCAGGCAGGGGTTAAAAAAATTCTCGAAATGTTGGCAAACAAGTTTCTTACAAAAAAAATGTGCAAATACAAAAGATGTTGTGGGTGACTTGGCACGGCGTTTTTGAATTGTTCTGACTGAGTGTTTTTTAAGCGTTGCTGTTCTACGGCGTTCACGTCGGACATCGTCACCTCCAAGTGATATTCGGTGTTTGCGATTCAACAAAAGCACGTATTACTTGCAATAGCTGAGACTAGTGGTCGTAGAGTATGGTACGGTCATATGATGACACTGTCTCATTGAGTGAGCAATTGTTGAGCGTTACTATGCTATTTAAATTATTGAAGGAGCTGCGGTTGCGTCGCCCCGTTACCAGGAGACCCGCTTACTGTGTTCCTGCACTCACAGCAGGCAAACAACACTTCTGAAAGTTTCATCCGTCTCGGTAAGTCACAAAGTCAAATGTTTGTGGCGGCTTACAAATGACATGTTGCCTACATTAACTTGTTTAAAAAAATAAAGATTTTAACTCAAGTCAAATGTTCATATTTTAGATGCTGAATTCTGTCTAAGGTCTCCACCTAACTTTTTTATTTTGCTGTGTGACCGTTCCATCTTTAAAAAGTTAAAATATTCAATAGTCTCTCTATTACGAGGTCATGAAAAGTAAAATACGTTAGATGAATTAGACTATATATCATGTCACTTAAGGAAACATCTGGAAATGTCACGCTATTTCTTGCTCTATCATTATGATTATATATTATAGCCTGCTATATCTATATATCTTCTTTATAATGTGACACTGAAGACTGGAGTAATGGCTGATGAATTCAGCTTTGCTTTTCAAATAAAAAACCGTTATTTTAAATTGTAATAAATTTTCACAATATTAGGCTACTTTTTCTGTATTTTTAAACAAATAAATGCAGGGTTTCTCATGAGAAAACCTTCTTTTGAAAAGATAAATAACATAATATCTTAACAAAATAACATGAAAAGATAAATAACTTCTTTCAATAACATAAAAAATAGTAATGTTTCCAAACTTTTGACCAGCACTGCGTATGTATAAATGTATTGCTGTGGCCTGGAAAAAAAAAATCACAGAACTTTAAGAGCAACATAGCAAAAAACAAAGAAAATGTTTAAAAATACACTCAAATACCACCAGTTTCATAACATTTTTATTATCATACACATACTTATGACAATAAATAAACAATTAAATAGGAAAGCAATATGTGGGTGCACGGTAGAGACAGGAGAAGATAAAAACAAAATATTAGAGAAAAAAAGAATTTGGTGAACATTAAAGAGTCTTTATATGCTTTTTGAATAGCACAAAGAGGGATAATGAATTTAGGCAACTTCTAATGCCTGTTGGTTTTGGTGACCCTGATATATGTCTGAAGTCGTTTATATAAAACCAAAATGTTAAGATTTCACCAGTGAATTTGATAAACAATTCTGACATTTTGTCCAATAATAATTGTAATTTAAACTATACATTTTATTGATGTAGGCCTATTTCATGCATGAATAACAATCAGAACGGTAAAACACAAACAGAACCTTTAGATTCAGATGGTTAACCATTTGCCTGTTTGCCAGAACTACTACTTTTGTGTTTGTCATCTTGTTTCTATGGGACCAGATATCAGCAAACATGGCCACCCTGAGCTCGAAGCCAAGCTTGCGTTACAGTGTGTCTGACTGGGCAACTAGCAATAAACAGATCTCAGAAGCTGCTGAGCACAAGCGCAATGTTTCACACGAGATACGACAGGCAGGAAGAGATCTGCGTAATGAGACGGCCAATAAGGTAATGCATTAAAGATCAGGGTGGGAAGTTGTTTGGCAGGTCAAAAAATTACTTTATTTTAAGGTGACATGGTTACATTGTACTTATTCAAATAAGTAGGGCCTACTAATATTAATTAACTACATGCACTTACTATAGAGTTACAATTAGGGTTTGGTTTAGTTACTTGTAATTATGCATAATTTACTGTTTATGACTATAGTAAGTACATGTAGTAATGTGTCAATACGTAACCTTAAAATAAAGTGTTACCAAAATTACCACTAATTAACACATTTGTAACACTTTATTTTACAGTGTCCCTGTTACACATCTTAAATGTAACAGTAAGATGTAGTAGTAACAGTAAATTATGCTTAATTACAAGCAACTACCTACCAAACCGTAACCCTAATTATGCCGAAAGTATATGTTGTTAATTAATGTCACCCTGTGGTGAAAATCAAGTTTTTAATGTTGTTTATATGCCTATGTGGTGTTTTTAATGTGCTTTAAGACAAACCATGTGCAAATTCATGTCAACACCATTGCTGAGTATTTTCTCCTTAAAACTCAGTGAACCAAAGACACGGTTTGAAATCGCTTGTGTTTCTGACGTCACAAACTACCTTGTAACCAATCACATCGATATGTGATCGTCAATAGATCTCTGAGCTGGTGTGAGTGAGTGGAGGCAGGGCCAATTTCCATATTCATAGAACAGCTTATACTAAATGAGGCATGGGTGTACTTACATTCAAGCTATTTTAAGGCACAAAAAAACATTTAAATATGTCATTTTGGTGATCAAAGATGAGTTTTAAGGGATACAATAATTGACTACAGGGGGACTTTAATATTACTCAGTGCTTAAATGTATAATCACACTGTAACAAAGACACCTTAAAATAAAGTTTAACCTTCTCTGTTGTTTTTCTCACTTGATCAGACGAACTGGGAAGAGTATGACAGCAGCCGCCGACTGAGTGACAGAATCAATGACGTCGTACGCTGGAAGGAGAATCTGAAAGCCTGTGCACAGGAAGTGGATACAGAAATGGATGCACTAACCCTGGTGATTAATGTGTCCCTAAAAACGTCTTTTTTTCCATCTCTTGAAGTTATCTAATATGGCAAGCCGTTTTGACTTTTATTCACCCCAAGGAAATGAGTTCTTGATATCAACAATTACATTTTCAGTGGTGAAAATATTAAAAATCAACAATTAGATTTCTACTAGTAATAATGGGAGTTTTTGATCAGGAATTACATTTCCTTTGCACTGTAAAAAAAGAAAAGAAAAGAAAAAGGTTGTTGCCTAAAATTTTTTAGTATAATAACCTTGGTTGTTTAAAGTCATTTCAACTTAAATGACATTAAACTGACTTTAAAAAATGAGTTAAAAATTGTACAAAATGGCTTAACTAATTTTGATGAGTTAAAGCGATGTGAAAACGTTTTCATATCAATCTTATTGATTATATACTTTTTTACAGTATAGTAGAAATGTTAATTCTTGATATCCACAATGACGTCATCACTCGCAGAAATATGAATTCTTGCAAGAATTAAATTTCAACTAAAAACTACTATTCTTCATATCTGTAATTGTATTTTCCCTAGTTAAATGTCAGCTTAGGCCGCCATTTAAATTCAATTGTTGATATCAAGAATTGATTCCTTACTAGTTGAAATTCCAATTTCACATAATCAGAAATACAATCCTTACCAGTAAAAATCATAATTTTTGATATCAAGAATTACGTGGTTACTAGTACAAATGTCTTGCATAATCTTAAGTATCAGACATACCTGAATGTCTTCACAACACTGAAAAAATGTGGGTGAACATGTAGAAACAATTTTCATTCAGAAATTGCTGTAAAGAAACCTCAAGTAACACATTGAATTAAACATGAAACTCTGAAATAGTCTTTAATGTAAAATGTACCATAAACGTTTTTTTTTACAGTGAAGAAATGTGTTGTAAAAAAAATCTAATGCAAAATAGATAAATAATGCAATGTAAGAAAAATGTGTCTTCTAAAAAGACAAACAAAAAATCTCAAGTGTATTCATGAACCATAAATCATTGCTAAGTCCAAGGAGGAGACAGAACGAGCCCTTGCAGCCACTGTTGTGCCCCTTGAAGTCACTGCGGAGTGCTTGACCCTGAGGGAAGGTCGTCGTGGCAAGGAGCTGGTCAGTGACCCTGTAGAAGCTGAACTTAAGAGGGAAGTAGAGGTGATTGATGGAGCACAACGCAGCCTTCAGCAGTGCATCGATCATGCCTTTGAACAGCTGTGGTAAGTATAGTACAGTCAGATAGACCTTCATTGGTTTGAAGCACTCAATAGCAATCTGCTTGGCATCTTCTCAGATCTTCTCAGTCTTATCAGATCTTCTCAGTCGTCTACAGGAAGCACGGCAACAGCTGACCATTGACCTTCAGGATAAAATAGAGGCGCTTGATGTGGACATGTCATGCTTGTCTCTCACTATACGGTCACCGGAGATCTCCCTGAAGCCCAACCCCACAAGGGTGCCCCCCGGGTTAGTAAATGTGCTATGTTGGTATAATAATAATAATGCCCAGAGAGTATATTATAGGACAATTATAGGTATGTAGACATTATGTATGTAGTTTAAAGTCGGCATAAAAAGGAAGTTGTGATAGTCGTTTCTTCCTATTGTGACGTATACCCGAGTAAAAAAGGTTCTCAAACAAGAAAAATGTATTGCTGGATTTGATTTTTTTCCATCAGGAATCGATTGCATCGTTGTGGTTCTCTATTGGTCGATCTCATGTGAATGACAGGTTGACCCACCCCCGCACCAGAAAACGACTAACGACTAAAACATGCCTTTGATTAAAGATTACGAGGGCACGTGAATTTTAAGAAAATAATAATGTGCACACACATCATTTATAATAAATATTGCAATTTTGTTTTCATGATGACTTTGAATCTCCATTTTTAAATAAATAAACATCAATCCTCTATGATAATAAAATGTAATTATTATTATTTAAATTATGATGTCATTAAATAAAAAAATCACTTAAACATGATCAATATATATTTTCCAAATATTAGTAATTTGTAGTTTTTTGTAATTTGATGATGAGAAAAAATAAACTGTACTATTAAATTTTAAACATGATACATTGTAAGCAATAAGGTACGAGAGGCTGTGCTGTATCGTGAATAAGTCACGGCTGAAGGGCGTTGTTAGGCACGACGCGAAGAGTTATTATTTACTTATTCACGATATAGCACTAACCTCGTCCTCGAGTACCTTATTGCTTTTATAAAACGTTCACCACACAATACAAATATTAAAGCCGAAAAATATGTAACGTTTTCTATGCAACTTTCATGAAGTAAAATCACTAAAAGTCTTCCTTCCGTTGGAAAAAAATAGTCCCTGGCCGTTGAACGTCCAGCACCTCTCAATAATAAAACACAGCTATTGACCAATCAGAATCAAGGATTGTAACTAACCGTTTTATAAAATATTCTAAAATAAATTATATAATAATATAATATAAAATACTATTTTGTTCACTTTGTTTGCAGTTCCACAACTCCTCAGCAGTGGGAGCAGTTCAGCCGATACAATATTACCCGAGCCAAAGAAGAGATGCAGGCCTCTGTGCAGATAAGAGAGAATAACAGCATCACAAGAGCACAGGTGCAACACCTGGATTTAATCGTTTAGTGTATTTAAAATATTCAAGGAACTTATTGACTTGTAGTTGAACAACAGTATTTAGTATGATCACCATTTACTACATATATAGGCTACTACATGCCTCTTCTCTCTTAGGTGCAGAATGAGCTGGCAGCCCAACGGATGGCCGTGGAGTTTGCTCTCCGTAAGCGAACTCACCACCAGGAACAAGCCCATCATGAAATGCAATGGCAGCTGAAAACTGTGAGGCTTCATCCTGATTCTCCCCCTCTTTTTTATATTTTTCTGGTGGTTTTTAATATGCAATGAAACACAGAGCATCTTGGCCACAGCATACTAACCACATATGAACTGTAATACAAAGTAATAAGTTGTTAAAGAAAGTGCCTTACACTCAATTGAAATGTGAATGTGGAAGTTCAGTAATGAAATATAGGTTAGTTGGTCATTATTCTCAAATAAACCCCACAGGGTGATAAAATGAGGCGTCAACCTGAGTTTATTTTGTGATAATGACCAGCTGACTGCATAATATCCTGTTATTATATGACTTCCCACCAAAAAAATCAATACATGGACATTGATTTGAGTCTATACTATTTGATTATGTGAGAAGTCAGACTTTGCCGTGATATGAGCGACATGATCTAGCACAGTGTTGGGAATTGGTTGTTAGGGACAATATAGGCAATTATTCCAAAATATCTGATAGCAGAATAATGCGATTGATCAGTCAGAAACAAGAATTCCAGATTGCCATGTGGTAATGGATGAATAGGGCATTTTTCTTTCTTTCAATTTGTCCCACTGTCTCTCAGACTCAGGATGAGATTGCTGAGCTGGAGAAGGACATTAGTGGCCTGGAGGAGGACATGCATGCCAAGATGGCTCCTCTAAAGCTGGTCCACACCCGTCTGGAGAACAGGATAAAGAGGCCCGGCATGGACCTGTGCCGAGATGAGGTAAACTCCACAACCAGTTGAGTGGAAACATGCATAAAGGTGCAGTCAAAGTGAATTTTTTTTATCGGAGTGGTATAAGACCCTAGGACTTTTGTCTCACTTGAACCACGAATACACACACACACACAAAATTGACTGGAGTGGTGACAAATCTTTCCCTCATTGATCAATTTGACCCCCTTAGGAATGAATGGAATGCGAGGAATGCTTCAGTACACATAGAAAAACCTAAGAATGTTCAAAATTCAAACTAAAAATGCTAAAACTTTACCAAAAAATTATTTTATAATGTCTACATGTGTATCTGAACGCATACTGAAATGAACTGACTTTAGGACCCAACGAAATCTAGAGCTGAAGGAATGTGAAGAATGTGCTTAAATTATTATTTATTTATCATTTATTGATCAAATCTAGTAATTTAAATGTAAATAAAATATTATCAAAATGAACTGACAAGCTTTCTGGATAAAAAAATAATTAAGTATAATTCTAGGGCCTCGGATCATTTTGACCCGCAAGGGAAGGATTTGTTACAAAGTGCAAAGGAAGGATGAGGTTACAGCAAATCCATTGCAAAACCTTTCGCCCTCACACAGGGGTGTAGTACCAAATTTTGGGCCCTGGGTACAAACCATCTTGCTGGGCCCCCGCCGCAGGTCCGCTCTCGCCGACTTCTCCAATGGGGCGGGGGGGGGGGGGGGGGACTTTTGATTTGAGCTCGGCGACTTCTTCAACGGGGGGTGGGGGGTTTGGGTGGCGGACTTTTGACTTCAGCTCGGCGATTTGAGTTCGTGACTTCTCCAACAGGGGGGGGGGGGGGGCTTGGAGACGGACTTTTGACTTAAGCTCGGCGACTTCTAAGGCCCCCCCCCCATTGTCTAGTTAATTAAAATCACCCACTGAAATACAAACACAATCCATCTTAATCTGCTGTGTTTTGATTGGTTATCTCATAACTTATTACTCACAGGTACAGTTTGGTTTGGTGGATGAAGCCAAGCAACTGGAAGCCGCCATTCTAGCACTGAGACAGAAGCTAGCACAGGCCCAGTGAGTCCAATTCCTCCTTTCATTTATATAAATAATGCAAATTCAAAAGGAATCTGAACATCTTTGAAACTGTCTTGTCCATGACCAGGCACTCTATGCAGGCTCTGAAGCAGCATGAAGCTCAAATGATAGAGGATCTGTCTCGTAAGCAGGATGCCCTGTCGCTGGAGCAGCGCAGCAGCCAGACCCGCCGGCACCTGACTCTGGGGGTCCAGACTGAGGGTCTGCGTTCAGCTGTGGTGCCGCTCACCAACTCTAGTGGCAGATTCAAGCTGGACCTCGCTTGAGACGCCGTCCTGGTTCTTACCCCATACTTAAGGTGCGGTCACATTTACCGTTGCTCAGTGAAATTTCACAGGCGAAATCCAGTCATCCCAATACGAATTTGCGTTTCACGAAAAAGTTCCCCTTGCGGATTTCGCTCGTGTTAGTCACGCAAATTCACTACGTTTACAAACAGAAAGCTGTTTGGTTTGATGACGTCTGTGTGAGCTGTGCTTTTTACATCTCTACGCAATTGACAATGGACGCCTGCAAAATGTTGCTGAAATTTCGCAAATGTGACTGCAACTTAAAGCATCATTCAGACTGTCAGTCCAAATCTGAATTTTGTGCATATTCGATTGGAATTTCTCATATTTAGCAAGTGTGAATGGCAAAAAAACCCCACATGAAATGAGATTTTTACGAATCCATTTTAAGCTACATCCATTTGTGTGCCATATGTGTTTCAGTCTTACCGCTCTAATCGGATTTCGCATGGTGTTCTCACGCTACGTAAAACGTAAACATGTCAGACAATTTTATAGGAAACATTCTGTAATGACTGTGTTTAAATATGCCGGTCGAGCTAAAAAAATACAATACAATGGAGACATGTTGAATTTTAAGACTGACCGAGATGACAGCACGGAATAAAGCCGTGAAAACCAGACTCCTACCTTTCTGCCAAGGTGGCTGCACATGTTCATATTGTAAGACAACAGCTGTATTCCAAACCCCTCCACATTGCTGTTGTTGTTTTTCATTGCCATCGAAACCAATGCAGATATGCTGGAAGGCGAAAGAGAGCCACTGGACACACAAATCAGATCTGAAGAGTTGCGACTGTGTGGGCAGTCAATAATTTAGATCCGGATACAAAAATGATCAGATTTGGACCGACAGTGTGAACATAGCCTGAGTCAGGTGTGTCAAACTCAGTTCTTGGAGGGCCACTGTCCAGCAGTTTGGCTTCAACCCTAATCAAACACACCTGAACCAGACAATCAAGGTCTTCAGGATTACTAGAAACTTCCAGACAGGTGTTTTAGAGCTGGTTGGAGCAACACTGCTGGACAGTGGCCCTCCAGGAGTAGAGTTTGACACATGTGGTCTAAATTTATGAGTCATATCATGGGAAATCAAATTTTACTTTATCTTTTGAAATAAGAGTCAAAATCATAATTTAAAACTTCCTCATCAGTCCAATGGCTTGTTCGGAACTTCTGCAACTTTTTTGACGTCACACAGATGAACATATTGACACAGGATCATACACATTTATAAGTCAGTGACAGCAGTTTAGTATTAGCAACTTCTGCCCAGTCACGGTGAGGTGATAAAGAGGAAGTAGGGTAGATATTACATGTTTGGCAGACAGTTTAATCCAAAGCGGCTTACATGTGTTCAAAGGATACATTTTTTCAGTACTTGCATTCCTAGGCATCAAACTCAGAACCTTTGAGTTACCAGCACCAATTTTGCTACAGCCAGAGCTGCAAAAATGGCTAGTTTAATTGGCAAGAGAGAGGGTGGAAACTAGTCACGGACAACTAAATAAGGTAAATTCAATACAATGAATAATTATTTGATAACCTAATGATTACATTAAAAAAAAATTTTAAATAAATAAATGTGGTATGACTTTTTTAAATTGCATTTTTTTTGCTTGATTCCAGTATTTAAAAATATCTATTTCCTCTTCCCATGTCTTTACCAATCTTAAGACAACTTTTGTTTTGTTTTTTGTTGATGTGGTAATGAGTTTTGAGTATAGTATTTCAAACATTCATTTGATTTTATGATTAAGAGTGGAGCAACCTCAAATAAATACACACTAACTCGCAAACCACATGTGGATCATTTTGTTGTATTGTTAAATGGTCTTTTTGGTTTCATAGTTCTTTCCAACAATCCATCTGTCAACAGATTTTTATTTTATGTGAGGGAAGAGAAGCTAATGTCATATGAAAGGCTCTATTTAGACTGGACTTTGACTCTCAGTGATGAATGAGATAAAAGAATGGGTGACACAAAAATCTCTGCAAATCCATTGGTGAGGGTTTATCGATTCTGTTGAAGTTAATAGCTACACTAATGTCTCTAAATGGGACCATTTGAGTCTATGTGAAATAACGGGGAGGAAGATATTTCCCTACGAGTTTAAATGCATGGCAAATATTACAGAGCTCAAATCATGGTTGATCACATTTTGTTAAAGCGTGTGATCAGTTCATATTTAAATGCCATTATATAAAGACTAAGATGCTACTTTTGGTGTTACTATGTATGTTGTTTTGTTCTGTTTAGTGCTATTATTGTAAACCTAAAATTGAGGTTGTACATTGTTGCTGAAGCTTTCTGTTTTCTTCAGTTCTCATGCTCAGTGTGTTTAAATACATAATTTGATGTGTTAGGAGTGGGCGGTTTGAGGTTTTTTTTTTTTTAATAAAAATATTTAGAATAAACAAAATTCACTGTTTTTAATTGTTTAGTTATATATATATACCAACACACAAAGATAAAGATGCATGATATACAGCCAGTATGATCATGCTTAATAAACATATCCAAAGGCCTTTTGCATGCCGCTATAAAAGCGTCAAGTTAATTCATTATATGCAATAGTCAATGCTGAATGATAAACCCCTAAACAGTCTCCTAGTGAGTTTACAGCTTTAATGGTTTAACCGTCCAGTTCATTTCATGTGACAGAGTCACGGCTGGATGGGCAAGGCTTCCTGTAAAGCCCAATTATTCTGTATCATTTCACTAAAGGGGCCTGAACGGACGTGTGCACCAAGGGCAAATAAGGCAACATGAGACCATATAAATGCCATCTTGCTACATTAAGTACCCATCCCCTTGCCTCATATCAGACCAATTCAAGCTCTTAGATGCACTAACCACCCATCTTACACCCCTCACACGCCCCCTTTTTCTCCCCACCCTACTTTGTGCTTTCCAAATAAATACAAACTTCCGTGCAAATACGAACTTCTCCATTGTCTTCATCTATTTTTTTCTCTCACACAGATTGGAAGGTATTCAGCATTTTATTTGATTCAGGAATGGCAGTTCTTCCACATGGAATAACGAGGGAATACTGGAGGCCAATGGAGAGCCTGTAAAAAGGAGTATCTGGTATTTGTTCATTGAGCAACAAATCTAGAAATTGATCTGACATGGAGCTGACTGCGTTCAGCTATGTCTCGATGTTGATCTACTTCTTCACCTTCTTGCTTGGACTTCCCTGCAACCTCCTCGTTCTTTTCGTGTACATTCGTAAGGCTCGAAAACACGGTGCCACTCCCAATGTGGTCTACGCTCTTAACCTGTGTGTGGCAAACCTCGCTCTAGTGTTGTGGATGCCAGTCAAAGTGGCCGAGACGGTGCTCCAGGGTTGGGCGCTTCCAGCTGCCATTTGTCCCATTTACAGCTTCTTTCTGTTCTCCTCGGTCTACGGTAGCAGTCTGATCCTCACAGCAGTCGTCGTGGGCCGTTACCTGAGTATCGCCTACCCCATAACTTACAAGCTCTACCGCCGGGCCCATACTTCTTGCTTAGTGAGCGCCATTTTGTGGGCTTTAGTGCTCTTGCACTTGGGTTTTGCTTATCTTGCCGAAGGAGGGGGACATTTTGTGTCTTTATCTGAGCATAATGTCTCTGCATGCTATGAAAACTTCACCCAGGAGCAGTTGGATGTGCTAGTGCCTTTACGCCTAGAGATGGCACTGCTACTCTTCCTGGTGCCACTTGTTTTGTCAGCTTTCTGCACGCTGCGCTGCCTTGTGCTTGTCAGACACTCTTCTTTGCCCTCTGGTGGGAAAAGAAGGGTATTAGCCATTGCACTCTCCACATTAGTAGTATTTGTGGTCTGTTATGGACCCTACAATGTTTCCCACGTGGTAGGCTTTGTCTTGTACACTAATGTGAAGTGGAGAAGTGAAGCCATGCTTTCCAGCTCCTGCAATGTCTTTCTAGAGCCCGTGGTTATGTTGATGCTTTCGCCGTGGACGCCGAGGGATTTGGTTGACAGACTGTGCCGTAAGAGAAGAGACGCATCATGCAAGTTGTGGCATCAGCATCACTGCAGTATGGCTTCCAGGAACCCTCAAACAACAACTACACAGGCAATGTCAATAATAAGCCATGGAGAATCTAAAGATGACAGAGCAAGAGCAAACAAAGCAGACCCGTCCATAAAAGTGACCTGATTAGGGTGCTGCCATACACTCTTGGAGCAAATGAGAACATGGAATTTTTTTTTAATCAATGAGTCACCCAAACAGACCTATTTAGGGGAAGGATATGAGCTGTAAGTTAATGTTTTGGTGGTCATTAAAGATATTGGATGAGAAAGTGCACTTTATTTTAAAATTCAGCAATTGTTTTTAGACACCAGCTGTCTATGCACATCTTCCCCTATTCACTAATGGTTGCTTATTATATCATTAAATTTTTAGTGATTTTATCCAAAAGTATAAACCACAGCAAATAAATATTGTAAAATAGTAATATCTAGTAATACCTTTGAACATGCAAGAAGATCTTTAGGAATTTTTAAATACTGATTATGAACCATGTTCTTAATTTGTACCTATTCTGTGAAACTCTTATTCTGTAATTATTATTTCTACTATAATAAATAATGTGAATGTGTATTATGTTTAACATGGGCACTGTATATATAAATTAAATTGCTCTTACATTCTCTGGTATTATTTCATTTTCAGTTTTTTGATATTGTGAATGTATAAAATATAAGTATGTTGCCGCATGCAGTATTATAAATATTTTTAAAATGTGTACACCTCTGCATTTTACAGGTTTTACAGGCCTAACAAAACAAAACAAGTGTCCTCTATTTTCACATACGAACTAACTGTGGATAAAAACCCATGTGACAGTTTGTGGTTTGGAATAGGTATGTCACTTGTGCGACGTAATAAACATGCATGTTAAAAGTTAGGACTTGAAACGAGAAGGAAGCCTAAGCCATAACCTGAAGAGTCTTGGTGAGTCTTTAAATATATTCAGATGTTTTAGAAAATATGTTGGACTGGAATACACCCGTTTGACTTATTGCGTTTAACGACTATAAAAACAGCAGTGATAACAGTCAAATTTTTATGTAAAAGATAATAGAAGTGCAATAATGTTACCCTGCTGATTTGTATGGTTTTCTCACATTTTGCTTTCACATCAACTTTCACCATTAGTTGTAATTTGTATATGGGCATCAGAATATTATATGTAATTATTAATTAAAATTGAATCTGAAGAATGCTAATTATTGTTCGCTGTTTGATTCACTCTCAACTACCAGACAACAACTTTATACCTAAACCTGATTGCATAAAGATTCGAATTAACAATTTAATGTATAGTTTTGTATGCACATTCAATTGATTTGCATTATCAGTACAGCATTTTTTTCCAAAAAGCTCTCAGTACTTTGACCCCAGCACATAGATTAAATTAATATTAAATCATTTTATGCAATAGTCATTAAAAATATATATAAAAAAGAGAATTAAATAAATAATACGTGTCATTCCCATCTTTTATGCTTTGAACAATATAGGACAAATTCTGATTAATCTTTATGTGCTCTTGCAAACAGTTCACAGTAATCAAAACACTTTTTCTAGACTTCAAATAACATTGACTAATATTAAGTAACTTTAAGGTGTTTTTGTGTCATTTTGGTTTGATCATTAAGATGATCACACTTGGGAAGGGTTACACAAAATGTGCAAAAAGAATACAGGTTTGCAACAGCATGAGTGTGAATAATAATAACAAAAAATCACTTTATTTTAGCCTCCAGACTTTAAGTAATTGCTCTTTTGCTGATCATAGATCATGGAACATAAACCAGGAACCAAAACAGTGGCTCAATTATAAATATAAACTCATTTTCATAACACAATGAATGCAAATCTAGCGTGCTGTCTATGCTGTCCAGGTGGTTTGAGTGTCACGGAACGGCATATCAAAGGAACCCGTTGTCTCTTGATTTCATCAAGACTGATAACAGAAAAATATATCTTGGTAAGTCACATAATAAACCAAAACAGCTGATACTTTTTTAGTAGCTTTCAATAGTTTTAATAATATTTAAAAAACGACGAGAATACGTTTAAAATAAGTCTATACATTACAGGTGGTGTCTTCAGCTGAACCTGCAGGGCTGTTTTCTAAAGTAAAGAACATTACCACAAGCTGACAACAATGTCAGAAGAACCACCTCAGAAGGTGTTACTTGCTACTTATATAATCACATTCCTGATTGGGTTTCCTAATAGTGTGCTGGCGTTCTGCTCATGCATTCGCAAGATTCACATTAAACCCATCCCCATTGACATTATCATGCTGAACCTCGCTATTTCTGACCTCATCTTCCTCACCTGCCTGCCCATCAAGATGAAAGAGGCCGCAGATAACATTTGGAAAATGCCCTCTGGCATGTGCCACTCCAATCTGTTTGTCTACTTACTTCCCGTCTATTCCAGCAGCTTGTTCTTGACAGCAATAGGTGCTGAGCGCTATGTGTGTATAGCGTTTCCAGTTAAGTATAGAAGTCGGAAGAGAATCATTTATACAATACCTATATGTGTTGTCATCTGGGTGCTTGTTGCCGCAATTTTTACATTTGTTTACAAGGCAGTATCCACGGATTCTGGTGTAGCGGTCAACACCACAAATCAGCAAACTCAGATATGTTACAGTAACTTCACAGAGAAACAGCTCGCAGAACTGCTTCCAGTGCAGATGGGTTTAGCAGTGGTGTTTTTCTTTCTACCCCTCCTTATCTGCTGCTTCTGTTACATCAATTTCATTCGTAATTTGTTAAAGCTTCCACTCATCAAGCGACAACGTAGACTCCGGGCAGTTGGACTGGCTCTGGGGACTCTCCTTGTGTTCGCCAGCTGTTTTGCACCCTACAATATATCACATGTAGTGGCCTTCATCAAAAAAGAAAATCCAAAGTGGCGCACGACAGCTTTAATCCTGAGCACTTTAAATGCATGTTATGATCCTATTATATTTTTCTGTATCTCTAGGGAGATGAGAAGTGCAATCAAAGTATGTGCTAAGGCTTGTTTTCGTTTGAATGCCTATTTAAAGGGTTAGTTCACCTAAAACATCAAATAAAGATATTTTTGATTCCACCAGAGAGAATTCTATTAATTACACCAAAAAATATATATATACAATTTTTTTTTTAACATAGGGATGGGTGAATGTTCGCAACAAGTTCCATAAAAAGCGTCTAGAAAGTAAGGCTTTAAGTTAACTTTTACCAAATATTAAGACGTTAAAGTTCAGTTATAGACCTTTAGCGCATTGAGTTGAAATTAAAACGTGATATCAATATCGCATCATTACCGAATTGAGGGTTGTTTAATAATTTTAATAGTTATCAAGCACCAGCTGATTAAAATGTTTCTTCAAACAAAGCGACAAAAGTAATTTTCTGATGCACTGTGTTTTGTTGTAGGCCGAAATTTTGAGATTTTAGAACATAGATTTTAAAAACATAGATCTACCTAGATGTTTTACAAGGAAAAATATTTCAGAGATCCTTGTGCGGTATTCTAGGGTTAAAGTATAAAATGTACATTTAAGCGTTATTTTAAAATGGTATAATAAAATAATGTGGTATAATTTTATTAGATCAAGCCAATTCATGTGAATACTGTCGTATATGATCAAAGAGAAGACCCTAGAGTTCACTACAGCTAACTGTAGGAAACAGATATCCATGGGTGAAAGTGTAAAGAAGACACCATACAAAATACGATAAGGGTTACAATAGTGTTGTTAAAAATGAAACCGTGATGAACACTAGCACTGTTAAACATGCGGTTCAATAACAATGTTCAATATAAACAAGAATCCAACTCTAATGTGACTGAGCGTGTTTCACATATAACTGCTGATAGTTAGATATAATTGATCTAACAATTGATATTTACGATATGTTAAAACATTTTGATGATGAGGCCAAAAACTGCTTACCACATGTTTTCATAACTTACTGCTTACCGTCTGTTTTCTGGATCTGGCCTAAAAGACCCCTGACTAAAACTCTTGTGTCAAAGAAACGGTGTAGACGGAATAAAAAATGAATCATCCCAGCTTTCAGGTAAAAAAATATCAACGGTAATTCATTAGCTTAACCGTTGTTTAGCCACGTAGAAAAAATAACCGACTGTGCTGTGAAATGGGCAATAGCTAGACGAGTTTGAAGTATAATAGTTTTATAGGTAACAGAAAAACAGCAATACTCATCTTTCATGTCGATGTTTCGTAGACATATCAGAAATATGAAAATAATAACTAATTTTAGAAATAATATTCTAAAAGAAATATGATTTGTTTAGTCTTAAACACTCTCATGTAGAAGGACCGTAATTCTCTTTATGCTATATTTGTGCATGTTTTTCATAAATTCCTATATGTTTGACCACGCTCGGAGACTATAGTTTTTGCAAACTGTACAAAAACAAAAAGAAGTAAGATGTAAACGGCCTAATTGACTAGTATATAAAATGTCAATTACAAACATACAAAACTGATCACAAGTGGTTTTTTCGTATTTGCTTTAAATGGCTCATGTTGTATTTACTTTTTAGCAAGTTGATCACTAGAATTAATTTTAAACACCAAACTTTGTTTAACAGTCTTAATGATTACGCCTCTCTCAGTGCAATAGTCAGGTGCGATTCTGTTGTAATAGTTTAAGTGTAAAACAGCATGCGCTTACTTTTCGCGTTAATACTTACTTATAAGTAACTTAAGTAAGTAATACTTGCAGCATGTCAATACTTTGTTTAGTGCAACCTTCCCTCTATCTATGTTGTGGAATCACACAAAGTATCAATTTAGTTCTCAAACAGAAATAGTATCACTTAAATTATCAACGGTCATTTATTCCTATAAACACTGAATGTTGACGGCTCTCAAAGAAAAGTCTTTACCTAAAACACATACGGTCCAACATGTGAAACAGTGACATCGGCTAACTATCTGAATAGTAATAAAACCATCATTTGCAAACTTTTGTCTATTTATTATAAACGGTGCTTTTCACCCCTCCTTTCTTAGTGATTTGGTCTTTTGAATTCATGTATAAAGATTATGTTTTAAAGTTAGACCATAGTCTTTACAAGAGTGTGGAACTTTGCATCACTACGGTGTGACAAAATATGTTGGCGTGTAAAAATACATCCAAACATTTAAGCACAACTATTTACACACATACTAAGCAGGATAATATCTAATTGTAGATTGTGAACACACCATTATCTGATTATTTGGGGTCAGAGAACGATTTTTGAACAAAATTTTGTGCTGGATGTAAAAAAAATAAAGGTATTAGTTCATAACAAAAACTTTAAATCAACATGAAAACCATAATATAAATAAATAAAATATAGTTTGAAAATTACTTCCATAATATTTTCCTTTAATAAAGCTATGCCCGTATCACCCACCACAAAGTTTTGCGTTTGTGGTTGAGACCTCGCAGAGATTACACCAATATTAGGGTTCTCAAACATTGGCTGTTTTTTTAAGGAATACAAACTTTGCCATTGTTTATTATGTGCAATATATCATTATATGGCCAGTTTGGTTTCTTCTTACTTGTACAATATACTTGGTTCTAAATACAAAAATTAAAACTCCATCAGCAATCAATTATTAAAAACATTTTATTTTTTAAAAAACTGTTTAAGTACATAATGCCAAACAATTGGCTACAACAGTTGTTATTGCAGTTTCTTCATGAGAGATTCTTCATGCTTGAACAAAGCGCTGACCAGGTCGTTGGCAATGCTTTTACAATTCACATAGTCAAGCGGTTCCCTCGTCTTCATCTGGTGTGTTGGATTCGCTCACACATTTGTAACCGAATCATTGATTCATAACCAACAGGAAAAAGGAAAATGAAGGCAAAATGGGAAAGAATATAAAGATTGAATCTAACCTTGTATTATCCTGTTTCTCTTCTTTCCCAATATCCCCGTTTGGGCAGTATTTGGCTTTGATCAAATCTGCAGTAAATAAATAAGGTTGATAAGTCTGCAGTAAAATAAATGTCTGATAAAGGCTATAGTAATAGTTACAATTCTGAGTCTGAATAATCCAGGAGCATTACACCGCATAAAATAAATTCTACAAAACTCGATCCAATAGTACCAAAAACACAAAACAATTCTGTATTGCAAATTTGCACATGACACTGTTAGATCAGAATGTAACCTTCCTTAGAATTGGTCCCAAATAGTTAACTACGACTGATTAATTAAGAATAATTTTATACATTACATAGGCGAAAACTGGTTTAATAGTTTCTCGTGTATTAATAGTTTCTCGTGTATTACACTTACAATATGCAGTCACATTTGGTTTGGCAGAAGTCATATTGATCTCAAAGGAGTCAAGAGTTAAACCAGTTATGATCGGCGAAAACACATGGCCATCATCAGATGCAGAGATTTTGCCTGTTTACATAAAATATCTGTCAGTTCATCTGTCAATTGTTCATTATACATAGAGTGCAACAGTGCCTCCCCAACCCCTTTTCAGTCTTATTTCCCATATTGATTTTAAAAAATATATATTTATATATAAATATGCAAAATATGCATATATAGCTTATACAAAAGATTTCAGTATTTTGAAATGGTAGGGAGATTATGTCATTCGCAGTGCGTCATGGGAGTGGCCAGAGCTATTTTGGAGTGTGTTGCTTTTTAAAAAAACTATGTTTGACATAATTTTCACTGCAGCATAATGGCTCATGGGTAATGTAGTTTTCACCAGGAGTTCAACTGTGAAACACGATTATTTACAAAAAAATAAGCTGAAGGCTTTATCAGAAGCAAATACCATGTATTAACAACCTCTTAGCTCACAGTAGATCTGTCTTTAAAATTAATTTCCGTATGGAGAAAGTAAATGTTTTTACTCCCAGAAACCACCTGTTGTACTCTATAATTTTTTTCTCATTAAAAATAAAATATAAACCATACTAACATGTTACTTGGATGCCTGATTGTCCTGCAGTGTTTGCTGTCTCTAGAGAGAGAGAGAGAGAGAGAAGGAAAGACCATGTTATTTTAAATGGCAATGAAAAGCGCTAGCCTATATAAATAGCTTTGACTTGACTTTTATATGTTTTGCTTATCACATTGTGACAGTGTCATTCATATAGCTTACATGTTAAACAATTTATCATGCAAATTGCTAAAAGTTAAAATCAAAGACAGCGTAAAAGAAGAATTAAAAGTAACCTACTAAAATTTAAAAAGTAAGTAACTGAAGAGGAATAAAATAGCCCTATGCACATAAGCATATCTGACTAAAATAATCTCTAAATGAGATTTAAAAAACTGAATAAATCCAAAACATTAATTTTAAGGTCCTTTATGGAAACCCCGCAGCTTAAATAAACGATGCTGGAGATTTTAGTTACATCAGATAAAAAATACAACAGTTAAAACAACATAGCATAATGCAAAATAAACATTGCTGTAAAACAGTCATGTTAAACTGATACTTTTGTGATATGGTTTAAAAAAAAAACATAGCATAATGAACATAAACAATGTTGTACATTTTTTAAATCATACTTTATGATAAATTAATATAGTAGATGGATTGTAATATATGTATCACATCAATATCATGATACAATGCTCCATATTTTTAAAAAAATCATACTTTGATAAATTAATATAGTAGATACATGTTAATATCTGTATCACATCGATATCATAATACAATGCTCCATACTTTTAAACCCATACTTTGATAAATTAATATAGTAGATACATTTTAATATCTGTATCACCAGTTACAGCAGATAAAAATACTAATAGCATAATGTGGATAAAACAAATACCTAGTCTGGGCTATTTAAATCACTGATGAATTATACCGTCTTTTCCTTATGTATAAACAATTTTTCAAATTAAACATCATTGCATAATACAGATAAACAGCACCGTAGCATAAATGAATTATAGAGAAAGTACTCACTGTTTTGCATTTTTGATGAGGTGGTCATAGAAGAGAGGGTTTAAAAGTTTTTGGTCCATACATGGGGTATGGCACACGTCCATGTGTCTTGGCTATTTTATAGCCTTTTACAGTAAGAGCCTGTGGAAAACTATGGGAAAACGGCGGAGCTGTGTGTCCACTATATTCTTTCAGTACTCTATGAATGGAAGTGTTTAGGTTCAAGGCCAATTCACATTCCCAGGCAGACCTTTTGATTACACGAGCGCCATATTTCACTGATAACTGTGACTCCTGAAAATAAGTCTTATGAATTAAAAGTAATTTATTACCGGTGGTACGAAAACAGCGATGATATCATTTA
Source organism: Tiaroga cobitis (assembly GCA_030578255.1). Lineage (NCBI taxonomy): Eukaryota > Metazoa > Chordata > Actinopteri > Cypriniformes > Leuciscidae > Tiaroga > Tiaroga cobitis. The sequence continues at coordinate 34,452,096 of CM060609.1, forward strand.
TTTGTCATGCACACTGTCCATGCTGGCAGGCACTACCTGTCTGATTTTTTTCTTTTCTTCAATCCTGGTGAAAATGTTAGATGATTTTATTTTTATCTAAATCTAACATAATTGGCACAGTAAATTTGTAAAATATTTATTTTAAATGAACAGAATGATTTTCAACTTCAGTAATTTAGTAAGATTTTTTAATGAACGGCATGATTTTTAACTTCAGTAATTTAGTAAGATTTTAAATGAACAACATGCTTTTCAACTTTAGTTAAATTAGTAAACTATTTAATTTATATATGATATATTTTAATTTATACACTTTTAAAGGAACACAATGCTTTTCAACTGTTGTGTAAGATCTTTCTCAATGGGGTCAGGAACGTGTCACAAAAACAGATACCAGGCCAGCCACACGCTGGTGTGACAGAGAGAAAAGACTTCAGGGGGAAACACTTGTGGTTTTTTTCAACCATGGTGAAACAGTAAGATGATTTTATTTTTGTTTAATTTATATACTTTTAATTGAACAGCATGGTTTTTCAACTTGAGTCAGTGTCAAATATATGTGAATGACTAAATGTAAATTTTATAACCAGTTCATTTAAATGAACATAATGTTTTTCAACTTTAGTGTGAAATATATGATACATATTATCCTCACCTGTATGTTTTTTCTTCAACTCTCTAATACATTTTTAACTGTTTGCATTTTTTTGTGGCTCCACTTTATTTAAACTTTTTGTGTGAGGTTTTACATAAGCTGTATGTGTTTTTTTCTTCAACTCTAATACATTTTTAACTGTTTGGAATATTTTTTGTGACTCCATTTTATTTAAACTGAAATGCTTGATTCATTGAATAGTTGTACATTTATTTAAACTTTTTGTGTGAGGTTTTACATAAGGTGTATGTTTTTTCTTCAACTCTGTAATACATTTTTAACTGTTTGGAATATTTTTGTGGCTCCATTTTATTTAAACTGAAATGCTTGATGCAGTGAATAGTTGTACATTTATTTAAACTTTTTGGGTGAGGTTTTACATAAGGTGTATGTTTTTTCTTCAACTCTGTAATACATTTTTAACTGTTTGGAATATTTGTGTGGCTCCATTTTATTTAAACTGAAATGCTTGATTCAGTGAATAGTTGTACATTTATTTAAACTTTTTGGGTGAGGTTTTACATAAGGTGTATGTTTTTTCTTCAACTCTGTAATACATTTTTAACTGTTTGGAATATTTTTGTGGCTCCATTTTATTTAAACTGAAATGCTTGATGCAGTGAATAGTTGTACATTTATTTAAACTTTTTGGGTGAGGTTTTACATAAGGTGTATGTTTTTTCTTCAACTCTGTAATACATTTTTAACTTTTTGGAATATTTTTTGTGACTCCATTTTATTTTACATTATTACATTTATTTAGTACATTTAGTGTTTTTTTGTGTGAGGTTTTATTTTATTACATAAACTGTATGTTTCATGTTATTCAACTCTAATACATTTTTTTAATGTCTCCGTTTTTTAATCGGAAATGCTTCACTGAATACATTTATTTTTTACGTTTGTGTCAGATAAACTATAACAGTTTTTTCTTATCACTTTCACACACACCTGCTATGATAAGCTTAGGCATAGCGCAGGGATGCGCTAAAAAATAACAATCCATCGCTTTGTAACTGTAACAACAAAGTCCAATACATCTCAAACAAACTTCAAACGATTAAACAAACTGTCAACATCCATCATTTTGACAGAAGCTGTAACCACTAGGGGCGGAACTAGATCAAACAAACTTCAAACAATCCATCGCTTTGTAACTGTAACAACAAAGTCCAATACATCTCAAACAGACTTCAAACGATTAAACAAACTGTCAGCATCCATCATTTTGACAGAAGCTGTAACCGCAAGGGGCAGAACTAGATCAAACAAACTTCAAACAATCCATCGCTTTGTAACTGTAACAACAAAGTCCAATACATCTCAAACAAACTTCAAACGATTAAACAAACTGTCAGCATCCATCATTTGGACAGAAGCTGTAACCGCAAGGGGCGGAACTAGATCAAACAAACTTCAAACAATTCATCATTTTGACAGAAGCTGTAACCGCAAGGGGCGGAACTAGATCAAACAAACTTCAAACAATTCATCATTTTGACAGAAACTTTTTAACTGCAAGGGGCGGAACTAGATCAAACAAACTTCAAACAATCCATCATTTTGACAGAAAGTTTTTAACTGCAAGGGGCGGAACTAGATCAAACAAACTTCAAACAGTTGTAACCACAAGGGGCGGAACTAGATAAAGGTCATCATCCATCATTTTGACAGAAGCTGTAACAGGAAGGGGCGGAACTAGGTCAAAGGTAACCGGAAGGGGAGGAACTAGGTCAAAGGTAACAGGAAGGGGAGGAACCGGAAGGGGCGGGACAAGGGGCGGGACAGGAAGGGGAGGAGCCGGAAGGGGCGGGGGAAGATCAAAGGATAGCCACGCCCACCTGTCATCAATCATTTTGACAGGTGCCGCATGGTATTACTACTTATACATGAAAAGTAACATTTTTGTTTTACAAGTTAGTATCTTGTAAAACAAAAAGGTATGTAGTTAGTTTCTTGGTAAAATCTATTTTAAATATGCAAATGACCTCAACACTAGGCCTAATTGACTTATGGCCAAGAAGCCATAAAGTCACAAGTAGAAAAAACAGGGGCCAAATAACTAACACATTCATGTCCATTCAGTAAGCATAAACACGATCAATTTGAAGTCACTTGCCACACTTACCTGGGTCACTTGCCACAAAAAGACTTGATTGCACAATCTTGCCTCCAGTTGCTTTCTAAACTCTTTTTTTTATTTATTAGCAAGCCTTACCTAATGACATTCCCCCACAGATAACATCAGAAGAAAGTCAGAATAGCCATCTTAGTCATTAGTAACGTGGTGAGATTACATTTTGGGCTGGTAGATTTACAAATGATTGGTATTGTTGGTAAGATTACAGGATTACAGGCAGAAGTCATTCTTACCAACTAAACGATTCACTCTCACAGAAGACAGATGAAAAACCAAATAGACACACTTTCCAGACATTCCAGCTCTTTAAAGTAATTTTGCCAGACCTCAAAACTGCTTCTCTTTTTGTAGTTAGCAAGTATTTCAGACAAGGCGGGCCACTCATCAGACTTCCACAGTTTGTAAAGTAGCTTTGCAGTGTTATGAGAAGCAACAGTAATATCGAAAACCAATCGGAACATTTTAAGTTACCAACTCCTTTCTAACTAGACATTTTACTGTAGACACATTTTGATTAAGGCCAAAACTACTTTTCATCTTGAAGTAGCATCGCCTGGCAGGTACACCAAGCCAGGCAGTTTTTAGGTTACAGGCCAGTCTAAAGCAGCATTACCATCACCCATTGGCAATAGGATGATTGGATGAAGATTGGGTCGATGTATTTGTCATACATATGAATGGTGTTTTTGCCTATGCAAATTAGGACATATTCAATAAGTGTGGAGCTCATGTGCATATTCAAATTCGTTTCAAAAGAAACTTGTAATACAAAAAAATGTAAAAATTAAGCCTTGGGTGTATTTTGGGCATATTCGATAAGTGTATAGCTCATTTGCATATTACAATTCATTTTCAAAGAAACTTGTAATACAAAAATGGGTACTTTTAATGGGTACTTTCATTGTGTAAAGTTTCATTTTGATAGGAGTGAAAAAAATAGCCCCATTGGGGTGTATTGTTCCTGGCCATATTGGCACACATCTCGGATTGATGAGAATTAAACATATTTCCTCAACTAGGATTTCTTAGGACTTTTATGCTGCGTTCCAGGTTTTTGAGCACGTAAATCACGACTTCAAACCACGACTCACGACTTTGTAGCGTTCCAGGCCAGTCACGCCAAACTACCTGAGCGCAAGGAATTGTGGTAGCTAGATGTAAACAAACCAGCATGGTGGACCTTACGGGGCTTATGCGCATTTGTAATAATTTCTGTGGCCAAAGGTGCTTAAACTCCTTGTTGATTTAAGGGAAACGGCGCATTAGGCAAGATAAGCTGTTATACCTTTTATTTTACTTTATTTTAGGGCTGTCAAACGATTAATCACGATTAATCGCATCCAAAATAAAAGTTTGTGTTTACATAATATATGTGTGTGTACTGTGTATAATTATTTTGTATATAAATGCACACACGTATATATTTAAAGCTGCACTGTGTAACTTTTTTAGTTTATTCTTAGCTAAAACACTTAGTTCTTTCAAGAATATATGTGCTCATTGATGTATTTTTATTTCGTTCAAGTTATAAAGTATTCTCGTGAGTGTATAATATGCCATTGAAAATACATACGGGTAAGGGGTTCTAATGTCGGTCGCCATGTTGCCCCTCCATCTTGAAAGTACATTAGCCAAAGAGGGACATCAAGCTTCGCCTTTCGCGTTTTAACACTCGATGGCACCGTGTCGAGGAGGTCGTACTGAAAGCCATGTTAATCTTGGACTCCATGGACTCGTAGGAGTTAAAACGAAATCGAAATTGAGAGGAACAGAAACTAATATTCACTGGATGGTCATATACCTTTTCACCGCTAGATGGGGGTAAAAATCACACAGTGTAGCTGTGTGAAAAATATGTTATTTATATATAAAATGTTTATATTTATGTAAAATATACATTATATATAGGCTACATTCAGTCTATATACAGTATATACATGCAAATATTTCTTAAATACACATGCATATGGGTATTTATGTATTAAAAATAATTATACACAGTAGGCCTACACACACATATATTATGTAAACACAAACTTTTATTTTGGATGTGATTAATCGCGATTAATCGTTTGACAGCCCTACTTTATTTGTATATTTGGAAATGTATTTGGTATTAATTTATCCTTGCACTCAATGGACTGGAAACTAGTTAAAACTAGTTAACGCTAGAATAGCTGCTGATAATGCATAACATTTGTGGATAAATAACGTTAGAGCAGAAACACTGCATCCGTTGGGGCTGCCATTGTTGTTTTGTGTTGTTTCGCGGGCTATGTGACGTCAGAGCTCGTAACTGGGAGTACATCGATCTAGTACGAGTTCACGGGTGGGAAGTCACGGGTTTGACTGCCGTTCCAGTGCACTTTCACGGGTATAAGGTTGTAAAAACACGGGTTACAGGTTGCCTGGAACGCGGCATTAGTATGTTGTTCTGGACACCTCATAGAAATGATCTAAGCTTCAAAAAACTCTTTTACAATTAGTCTGTCGTAAAACGCTACTTTGCCTGGACTAATTTGTAATAAAATACATTAGTATTACCCCACTCGTGATTTTTTTTATTTGTTACAAAGACGGTTGCTAACAAGTGTGGGACTACAGAGGCTATTAGGGACATCATCACGCCAAGCTCATTCCGCTTTGCGCCGCCATCTTTACGACCGACGGTCTTAGTAATGCCTGCAATATGTTGTGCAGTTGGCTGCAACAACAGCCGAAAGAGGAACCCCGAACTGGTATTTTATTCTATACCAAAAGAAAAGGATAGAAGAAAGAAGTGGCTAGCGCTGCATGTCTCATATTGTATCATGTCTCATCTTTCTGTGCGCACACAGGACAAAAAAAGTTCATCCATCAATCATTGCATTTGGACATACCTCAACAAAAACAACAGGCTTATGCTGCATTCACGCCATGACATGTCATAACCGTAATTACAGGATGGCAACAGGTGACGTTCTACCCGGTGCTGTTCACGTCCTCAGACTCAGATCTTTGTGTTTCTATGTCAACACCATCAACATCGAAATGAATCTGCAGCAGTCAGGTGGTACAAGTCAGAGCTCAAAGTTGTTTATTATTATGATATGTGCACTGCTTTGAGACATGAGGTCATTTAACGCCGTCTCTCATCTCGTGATGCTATGCAAACTGCCTAACAGCTGAATCCTTTCACATTAATACACAATTTCCATGTACACACACACACACAAAACAAAACAAACAAAAAACATCACTTATATGATAAGCTGTTTTCCTCATGGGGGATCAAAAAATGTCCCACAAGGATAATGATTTCGGATATTGCCATCTATGTGGGGATTGTCACCACGTAGTGTTTACCCACACAAACACACACACACACACACGTGGCAGTTATGACAGCTTCCTGTGTTCTCACTGGCTGTTCCCAGGGGGGTTGCCAAGAGACATTGTTTGATGAGCTTCAGTGTTGCAGATTATGCTCCGAATTGATTAAATTTCCGCTCTTTTGAGCCGTTGCACACATCACGTAGTCTAATTATGCAGTGGAAATGCCTAGAACAGAGGTGAAGGGAGCTTGCAGACACTTTGTGCAACTGACGAGACACAAAATGCTGAGGATCCTAATTTTCCTACATTGTAAAGGTGAGTATTTTTTGTTCATTATACTTCTTGAACAGAATATTCCCTCAACTGCAGGCACTGTAGGAATGTTGCAAGGATTGATTTGTATTAAAAAACAAAAAAATGCAATCTTTGTTATAGGAAGATCACATTAAAACTGTCAATAATCAATCATTCTTGTTTAAAACTAAGATAATCTAAAGAGTGAAATTAATATAAACAATTTAGATTTCTATTGTATGAAACTTATATATATAAACATTTCAGAAATTATGACTGTACCACAGTTGTGGCGTCATTTCCACAACACAGGACAATTTTGTTCTAATAAAGTTAGTAGACTTGTTGCCAAGGATGCGAAGAGCATTAGCAACATGGTACGTGAACAAAACAAAGTAAAAGCAGAGTAAATGTCATTATTATTGTGTGACATCTACTATTAAGCTATCATTTTGCAAATTATATTAATGATTAATAATATTAATGATTTAATTACGATTAAAAATACTATGAAAATAACCCTCTGCAAGACAAAGGATTCAATCATTTTATTATAAAAATGGCATTTCCTGTCATTTCCATCGCAGAATGCTATTAACCCCAATGCATAATTTAAAATTGTAATAAAAAAAGACTTTCTGAAAAAGTGTATGCATAGCCTATACTAAATACAAACTAAATTAAATTAGTGAGAGGTGTTTTTAAGTCAACAGAGCCAGACCTTGCCCATACCTGCAGAAATATCCTGTTATATAACCATTATAGCATATACTAATACCATGCAGTATGAATTGTCACTGTCACCAGAGATTTTTACAGTTCTGTAGGCTGGATTTGTTTCAAAATGTAAGTAAATTTAGAGTTAATTTCAACATTATTTTTTATTTAAATTGCTTTATTAAACCCATTTTTTGATCATTATTAACCACGGATAATGACAAAAGCAAAGTTGTGGGTTTATTTTTCAATTTGTCTGTTATCACCATATTGTATCTTATTGACTCCTGCTATTCTGTTCTCTGCACAGTGTTTCTACCACCTGTTGACCATCTGTGAGGCACAGACCAATGGCCAAGTTGATCTACCACACTCTCTTGTTATTCTACTTCCTCACCTTCTTGATCGGCCTTCCTGCCAACATCCTAGCGTTCTTTACCTTCTGTCGAAAAGTTTACCGCAAACCCACCCCTATTGACATTCTCCTGCTAAACCTGACAATATCTGACCTCATCTTCCTCGCCGTCCTGCCTTTCAAGATGAAGGAGGCCATTGACAACTTACACTGGAGCCTTCCCTATTACCTGTGCTCCATTAGCAGTTTCCTTTTCTTTTCCACCATCTACACCAGCACATTATTTCTGACTGCGATTAGCATAGAACGCTATCTAGGCGTTGCGTTTCCGATCCGGTACGCTTTAGGCCGCCGGCCGCGCAACGCTGTGATCGCAAGCTGCTTCCTCTGGCTTCTAGGATCTCTCAACCTCAGCATCGTGTACATCGTGCCATACATAAACTCGAGTGACAACTCGAGCAACAGCATGCTACAGCCCAATCCCCACGTGAGAATTTGCTACGATAATTTCACCAAAGAGCAGCTGAAAATTCTACTTCCTGTTCGTCTGGAGCTTTTTCTCATGCTTTTCTGTATACCCCTCCTCATCTGCTGCTTCTGCTACATAAACTTCATTCGAATTCTCTCCAAGCTGCCCCATCTCGGAAGACGTCGTAGACTCAGGGCCATTGGGCTTGCGGTTGGGACGCTGTTGGTTTTCACCATTTCTTTCAGCCCCTATAACATCTCGCACGTGGTTGGTTTCATCCACGACAATAGCGAGGGGTGGCGTCACTTGGCGTTGATCTCCAGCACCCTAAACGCCTGTTTGGACCCCATCATCTTTTATTTTTCCTCGGCTGCCGTTCGCAGTGCCATACGAGCATGCGTTAATGGTCTAAAAGAGAAACTGCACATCGTGACATGCAGAAGATGCTGTCCTTCTGGCCCTTCCAAAACTGAGGCCTACAAGGAGACAAACCCACCTATTGACCTGGGGTGAGGAACGAGACAGAGAGTATTTCATTTCATTTAGGACTATAGAAAGTGTTGTGTGCATGTACTGTGAAGTTTACTTTATGAGAGGTAAATTAAATCTCAATTGAATCTAGAATGCAAATTTCCTGCAGAAAGTTTATCAATTTTGAACGGTTATTTGGATTAAACTCGGTTTGAAAATGGATTTATTTATGAGAAGAACTGTGATGATCCCCCCACTCCCCCAACATAAATGATCAGAATAAAATGTGAATTTACCACTTTGACTTTGTTAGTTCATTTTGGTTCTGCAGTGTGACTAATTAGTTTTTAAAAGTACAAATATTCAATCTAGTCTTAATTAATATGAGGTCATAAAGGCTGCAAGGACTATAATTATAAAGTAATTCACAAAATAGTCACACCTCAGGATACACTGGGGAAAAATTGGTCTAGAAATTTTCACTCAGAAATACATTAACAAAGAATTGCCAAGTATAACACTCTGAGGTAAATGTGAAATTTTGATACACAAAAACTGAATTTTGATTGTATTTACAAGAGTGTATGTTTTCTTTCCAAAAGTATTTAATGTCAAAAACCCATTAATGGAGGTGACTTTCTTACCAGAAGCAAGCATGTGCATTTATGGGTTGTGTGTTCACGTGTTAGCGTACAACATGAGTTCTGACATTTAAAGAAGGAGCTGATAACCAAAGTTTACCTATGCAGACTTCATTATATTGAGCCTTTAGACTCTTTAATGAACCTTTAAGGCACAATATTTACATTTGCTGATAACAAATGTCTAATGAATAATTCTTATAACAGATTGTTTCATTTTATTGTCTTACTGTTATTAAAATCCTACCGTTATGTTTTTATTATTTTTTCACATCAAATTGTTTTCACCCATCCCATTTAATACATTTTAATGACCAGTCACAAAATGACAATAGCAAGATAAATAAATAATTTTTATTAAAGAAACAATAAATAAATTCAATTATAAAACATGTTTAATATACAAGTATAAAACATGTTTAATATACAAGTATAAAACATATTTAATAAATTGGGGGCCCCTCTTTGGGTGATCATTGGCTTATGCACATAAAGAAATGAGCACGAGTGTGTTCTCCAAGGCACTTCTTCAAACTGTGGAGGTAACTTGGAATAGAGTGTCTCTTTTTCCCTCATCCCTTAATATCTTCTCAACACAAGACAAAATGTTTTTATCTTTTCTTTTTTCAACCTTGGACTTTTCTGACCTTTCTGTCTTTCCCTGATTTTTCCATGATCCTCCTGTTACCATGGGATGATAGTCACAAAACTCATTCCATGATTTATGATGCGCCATCATTAAGATGTTGTGGAAAAACATGTCAGGATACCTAATCACTTCTGAGAACAAAATGGCACATATTGCAGTTGCATCTTGAGGGGTCTGTACATAAGAATTAACTTTGTCATGGTTCCCCACCATGTAGTTCCAAACTGTCTCAGAATACTTTTTATTGAACTGTTTGGATGTTTTCATTGTTGCATAATTAAGATTTCTGTCATCTTTCTCATCATTTTGGACTGGACAACAGTACAGATCGCTTGCTTGCAACCGAATTGTGAATCTACCAACTAATAAGATGATATCATGCTTTTCCTGTTTATACCAAAATTCAAGTATCAAAATAATTATTTTGGCATAGTGGAAAAAATTGATTATTCTGATGGGCGCGCCGTTGTTGTTTAAGTCCAAGTCTTCGTTGCTCCTCTCAGCAATGTTTTTAATTTTCTGAAACGCACACCCTTCCCAGGACGTACGCACTTCATATGGTTTGTCAGGTATTTTTGCAGTAGAGTTTTGATCATCTGATTTTTGATCAAAGGTATCAGGAGTATCGTTCAAAAACTTCTTCTTGTTCATAACCTCTAGCTCGAATGACAGAACGACTTGTGGCTTGCTTTCACTCCGCTCACGATCAGACTGCTATACAATTTAAAAATAAAACATGAGTTTGCACAGTCTGTATTGATATTGATATTTAAATGATAATTGCACAACAGGTCTAACTTACATTGTTCCCACTTTCCTCCGAACATGAGCTTATCTCAGGCTCTTCGTAGTCCTCAGGCTGACTGGAGTCACTAAAATGTACAAACACTAGTTAGGTTGTGTAGTAGCCTCATACAATACAACATGTAAACAATCTTGACCAGCAATGACTATAAATAACATATTTAGTGATAATCAATTTCAAGAAAAAAAAAATCTTATTATAAGAGTCAATATCTAGAGATTATGTTATGTATGATGAGTAAATAATTTTGAATTTGTATCTGGGTAACAGATTGTATTTAAAATAAATGTTTTTGTTACGGTAACAGATTGTATTTAAAATAAATGTTTTTGTTACTTTTTTGTCAAAGGAAAGCAAGAGTCAATCTCAAATAAAAGTGTTGAGAAACTTTGATTTAGCTTACTCTTTTCTTTTCCTTTTGCCATTTCCCGCAATGAAAGTTTTGTCTTTAGGTGGACAGTTAAATAAAGGTCTCCTGATTATAACAAAAAAAAAAATGGTTCAGTATATAGAAGCAGACAACAATATCATATAGGTTACAACATGCATCTGCTATACATTTACATTATAATAAACATACAAACATGTGGACAACTGCCATATAACCGCCTTGCCAAATTCATTACAGTAAAAACTAAACTGAGGTACAATACTGTTTGAGTTTGAAATATAAACCTCCGAGAGAAATTATACTTTAAACTTTATAAAATTATGTAAATGATTATACATGATCAAACTGAGGGAGTTAAAGAACCTACTTAGTTGACTTGAGAGATGACAAACATGGCTCCTCTTTACGAGACAGCGAAGTGATCTTGTGAACATCTGTTTAACAGGCAAGGAAGAAGTAATTCAAATACATATTGTGTCAAATTTAGCCTGCAAGTTCATATTTTTTGTCCAGTCCATGATAGCAATGCAGTTGCCTTTATCATTTAGCAAGCATTCTTCCAAAGGTACTTTTCAAATATTACACATGCTTTGACAGAGTGCTGAATATAACTTATGTATCCTCATATAATGCCATGAAACATTTAGCAACATATGAATAACAATAGACCTCTTTTGTTCAGTTGGGTTGTGTCATCCTCCTCAGATGAAGGCCTAGTATTCAGGTTGATCTCAGGAAAACATGCTTCCTCTGAATCACAGCCCTGATGTTTGATGTCAAAAAGACAAAATGAGTCTTTTTGTTATCATTATTAAACTACAGTTCCATAACTAAATGTTACTTACCTCCAGGCTTTTGGGAGATGAGTTTTCAACTGGGACTGCATTTTCAGAAGAGGTCTTCACTGCTTTGTTGATGCTGAAAAATTAATGATGGTTACTGAAGATCTAAACTATGCATTAAAAAAAAGGAATCAATCAGAATCGCACATTATTCTTACCTAGAAATGGTCTTCTTTGTTTGGTCTTTTTTGTTCAATTTCTGGAACGCTGAAGGTGATGTGGATGGTTGCGTACGTGTGATCCTCGATGAGTCTTCTTCGTAGTCCTCAGGCTGACTGGAGTCACTAAAATGTACAAACACTAGTTAGGTTGTGTAGTAGCCTCATACAATACAACATGTAAATAATCTTGACCAGCAATGACTATAAATAACATATTTAGTGATAATCAATTTCAAGAAAAAAAAAATCTGTTTATAAGAGTCAATATCTATTAAGAGATTATGTTATGTATGATGAGTAAATCATTTTGAATTTGTATCTGGGTAACAGATTGTATTTAAAATAAATGTTTTTGTTACGGTAACAGATTGTATTTAAAATAAATGTTTTTGTTACTTTTTTTGTCAAAGGAAAGCAAGAGTCAATCTCAAATAAAAGTGTTGAGAAACTTTGATTTAGCTTACTCTTTTCTTTTCCTTTTGCCATTTCCCGCAATGAAAGTTTTGTCTTTAGGTGGAGAGTTAAATAAAGGTCTCCTGATTATAAAAAAAAAAAAAATGGTTCAGTATATAGAAGCAGACAACAATATCATATAGGTTACAACATGCATCTGCTATACATTTACATTATAATAAACATACAAACATGTGGACAACTGCCATATAACCGCCTTGCCAAATTCATTACAGTAAAAACTAAACTGAGGTACAATACTGTTTGAGTTTGAAATATAAACCTCCGAGAGAAATTATACTTTAAACTTTATAAAATTATGTAAATGATTATACATGATCAAACTGAGGGAGTTAAAGAACCTACTTAGTTGACTTGAGAGATGACAAACATGGCTCCTCTTTACGAGACAGCGAAGTGATCTTGTGAACATCTGTTTAACAGGCAAGGAAGAAGTAATTCAAATACATATTGTGTCAAATTTAGCCTGCAAGTTCATATTTTTTGTCCAGTCCATGATAGCAATGCAGTTGCCTTTATCATTTAGCAAGCATTCTTCCAAAGGTACTTTTCAAATATTACACATGCTTTGACAGAGTGCTGAATATAACTTATGTATCCTCATATAATGCCATGAAACATTTAGCAACATATGAATAACAATAGACCTTTTTTGTTCAGTTGGGTTGTGTCATCCTCCTCAGATGAAGGCCTAGTATTCAGGTTGATCTCAGGAAAACATGCTTCCTCTGAATCACAGCCCTGATGTTTGATGTCAAAAAGACAAAATGAGTCTTTTTGTTATCATTATTAAACTACAGTTCCATAACTAAATGTTACTTACCTCCAGGCTTTTGGGAGATGAGTTTTCAACTGGGACTGCATTTTCAGAAGAGGTCTTCACTGCTTTGTTGATGCTGAAAAATTAATGATGGTTACTGAAGATCTAAACTATGCATTAAAAAAAAGGAATCAATCAGAATCGCACATTATTCTTACCTAGAAATGGTCTTCTTTGTTTGGTCTTTTTTGTTCAATTTCTGGAACGCTGAAGGTGATGTGGATGGTTGCGTACGTGTGATCCTCGATGAGTCTTCTTCGTTGCATGTTCTTAAGAGCGAGAACAAGAACTTAGAGAGAAACTGTTCAGAGCCCATGCTGCAACATGGTCCAGTTTTAATGACAAGGAATCCATGAAGGAAGAAAAGCTGAAGCAGAACATTTTCTCAAAGAAACTGAATCATGAGGTGCATCATTAATACACTTTTTTTTAAAAGGCGTCAGTTCCTTCTCTTCAAAACAGGAGTAATGTATCCCCAATAATAAAGTATCCCCAATAATTTTGGATGGAAGCTTTTGGATACATTTTTGGATGTTGTTGCCAAGTAAAACATCCCTTTCAGACAGTCAGATTCCACATCATACAATACATTCAGCGATATTAAAGTGGGGATCAAATGGCTTGAGGTTCTTGTCCTTGATAATGTGTTGGCACAGGGTTGGTTAAGCTTAGCTTTTTCAGAAAGCAATCATCTAGTCCTTTGCCCACTGCGTTCTTCTTCGATTGTATCTCAAACATTTGACAAAATAGTGTTTGACAAAAACTTGTTCTTGCCTATACCAAGGCAGGGGATGAGAAAGTCTGTGTCCTCCAGTATAAAGCATACTGATGGGTATTCATTTTTCATAACATTGCCTGCAAGTTGCAAGAGATTCTCCAATATTCGTGATTTCTGCAAAGGTTCTCATTCCAAATACATCTCTCACTCCTTTTGCTCTCAAATAATGAATAATGGCCTTATTTCAGAGATGTTTGAAATCTTCTAAGATGATGTGGCTTTTTATTTTTGTTTTTTTGACTGGTGAGTCCATCTTCATTCACCAAAATTATATGGCAGCATGGGCAACTGAGGTGTATTGTCCTTGGTATCCTAATTGGAGTATAATCTCACCGAAGGTAGCACTTACATTTTTGCAGTGGCTTTCCCTTGCGTAGTCCCGTCTTCGGACTGCTTTTCGCGCGTAACCGACACGTCCGCTGCAGTTCGTGTATCCAGGTAAAAAATGCTTTTTTATTTTTTTTTAATAAAATGTACTCATTTTGTTGTAGTATTTTATTAATTTGTAAGGTGGTAAAGGTGTAAAAGGTGGTTCCATTTGAATTATTGGATCCAAAGAAAGAAGTATTACAGTTTGAACAGAGTACCTTCAGAGAGTACCACCCTTTTCATATCCATACATCCAGTGCTTGAAGTGAAAAGTGACCTAACGTTTCCGCGCTCGCATGTCATGCACGACAGTGAACCTGCAGGTTCAGGGGCAATCAAAGGACACGCAAAGAGTATACGCTTAGCAAGAATCATTTCTGGGAACTGCATAGCACAATATTGCCAGTACCGCATGAGTACCATCCCACTTCAAGCACTGACTACATCTTAACATGGCTTAATAAGTATCAACACCTTGGTGACAGTTTGGTTTGTCCATCACTGTATTCCTCATTTAGCTTGGCAAATCTTCCTTAGCAAACTGTTGAGGATCGGAGCGCATCATCATCATCATTGGTCGTATTGCTGGCACTGGCAGCACGATAATGGGCACGTTATTCGTCAGCACGGTCGTAAAGGCATACAAAAGACCAGTGTTCATCACAAGATCCTGAGAAGGGATGAGTTATAGCCCCGCCTCCTCCAAGACAATGTGGCAGCAAGATTGCTTAGAATGGTTTTTGTTTTTGATTTCCTCAGACATTGTAGCCGGATTTAGTATATTTTGCAGTTCTTCAAAGCTGTCGGTGATCTCCAGAAAAGTTTTCCAGTTGTATCAACCTCAGCTGTCGGGTTTGTAGGGAGTTTTCAAAAGCAGCAGCCTTGACTATGAGCTTTCTGGTGGATGGAATGCAATTTCGAGATGTCAGGTGTCATGTTCACCTGGTTATGGGAAGAGTGGGTTGAATACTTATCAAGCCATTTCAGTTTGCATTTCAATCTCTTTTTTTATTTCCATGATCTATCTTCATTTGACATTTTTGTATAAATGATTTAATGATTTACTTATTTACATTTCAATCCTATATTTTAAATAGAATAATTGATTTTTTTTTTAAAGAATGATGACTCTCTGTAGGTATATGTATACTGTACATCTGGCCGCAAAAAAACTAATGTTTCCAAGAACATTTGTTCACATAGTCTATATGCTTTAAATGATGCCAAATTAAAGTAAGTATTAGTATGATCAATTTTGTTTTAAATTCAGCAGCCAGAAATACACCATCTCCATCCAACCAGACTTCACAAAAAGAAAAAAAACTCTCTAGAAAATGCTTGGTTTCTTTTATTAACCCATTGGCAATACTGGGTTATTTGGGGTTTGAAAAATGCATAAATTGTGAATGGGTCTTAAAATATATATTTTACAATATTTTCAATATATTATTTTTTAAATATTTCTCAAATATAAATGGTATTATACAATTAAAGTTGTACATCACACTTTAATATTATACCAGTAAAAAAATGAATTGGTTGGATTTAAGAAGCCCATCTTTTGATCTAAAGTGTAATAAATTGGATATTCAATCCACCGTTTCTAGAGAGCAATTGTGGAACCACCCTTGAAACTGGTACACAGTATAAAACATATAGTACAAAGGTAGCATTTAAACATTTGACAAGACAAAACAAACCCATTGCACTTTTGTTGCTCTTGTTTCCATCCTTGGAGCAACACTGGTTTTGACAGTGGTGTTTCGGATGATGGGACATCTCATCCAAATGTGTTTTTTCTGATTAACAGAAACACATGATTATTGCTGTACTAGAAGACTCTGGTCTTGCTTAGCAATAGTGCTTTTGGTACACTGCCTATATGTGAATCTTTTTTGGTACGGAGCATTGATGATGGTGATATTAATTCAGTTCTGTACTCCTGGCTCTTACCTTCATCATTGATGGCCCTCCTTTTCTTGCCTCTTTGTAATTCCTGCAAATGATTAATTCAAGATGGAATGAAGTTAAATTCCATTTGCAAAGAACAGAAAAGGCAAAAAGAAACTCTTCCACTTTGACAAAGCATTTACAATTTCAGTTTTCATGTCTTAAAGTCACCCTGCAGGCTGCAGTCTTGTATCTCTTAAAACTCATCATTGAGCATTAAAATGACATAATTAAATGTTGTTTTTTTCCTGGGAAAATAAAATAGCTTGAATGCTTGAACCCTTGCTTTTCAACATGTGGAGTATAAGTCTCCGCCTCCACTCAATCGCACCAGCTCGGACTGATCCACTTGGTCAACTGTATAAACGCTACACAATGGCAAGTGTAAATATTCGTTTAATTCAGCCATGCTTGAACCAGAAACTGATTCAGAAGAAGTCTACAAGTCGAAGTATGGTAATGGGTAATGTGTTTTATGTATCACTCTCTACAACGTCGGACACATAGCAGATTAGCCTTTGACTTGATTACGTTATTAATAGCTAATAATGTGTTGCTAATGTTACATGTTCCCGTTTGCCTTCTCAGAGTCAGACAACTGCCTTCTAAAAATCAACATCCTAGAAACGCTTTGAACATCATAGAAAATCAGTGGAGAAAGTGGAGGCCGCTAATCAGTGGAGGCCCCGCTCAGCATGTTGACGGGATTGGTTACAAGTTTGTGACAAAGGGGCGGTTCCAAAACATATTTTTGAGTCTTTGGACGCTGCAGTTAAGGAGAAAATACTGACATATAAACAACATTAAAAACTGGATTTCCACCAAGGGGGTCTTTAATAGAATTCATATCAAGCACTGTTACTATTTTTATTGTTAAATTTCTGATGTATCTTTGAAATATTTGTTACATTACATGAATCCACAATGCACATATCTGTCTGATGGATTACTAAGAATGTTTAAAATAGTTTTTCCCCTATAATTAATAAATAAGAAATAAAACTGAAACACTGCATTACCACATCATTATACAAGTCAGATCATTAGCATGTTATATGAAAACTATAAAAAATCCTTTGTTCAAAAAATTACCATTTTTTCGGGCATGTGTGCAGATCGTCCTTTACTGTATCTGTGAAAAGATGTCAGATTGATGTCAGAACATCTTCTATGATGTTATTTGCAAATAGTTCAAATTTTGTACTGTTTAAATGTATTACAATTATTAATGATTACGTCTTTTACTGCTGTAAATGTCATGTAATAGTCAGAAACATTTATCATTGACAATTATCACTAAAGACAATCAATGATTTTATTTTTCAATACATATTAATGGCAATATTATACGTCACAGTGACAAAATTTACAGTAAAAGTGACAGTTATTGTTTGCTTAAGATATTTTACACATACTATTCTCTGAATATACAATCTATGAAAATGTGAAATTTGAAATGTAGAAGGGTCATTCCTACAGTTTATATTTGAAACACTGCATATTTTACAAGAAATGTTAATCAACTTTCATGCCACAGTTTTCCATGCACTTAATCATTAGATACTGGTACTAATTCATTAGATATAGTACCTATTTATTATATACAATTAATTTTCATTTGATACTAGTACCTATTCAGTATATTTTTTATTGTTACTAGTAACATTTCTGATTTCCATTACACAAGAGTATATGTTAAACCTCATGCTGATTTGTACTCGGCTTTCGCCAAGATAAGCACAAACTAAGACGTAGCTTTACAGTAACCTATGCTTCTCTCTCTCCATCTCTCCATCCATTTACGCTTCTTTCCATATGGTGATGTGAATCTCCTTCTGTCCGGCGTTAACGGCTGCAGTATACTTGGCGTGTCGGTACACACAACGGTTGCAACTACAGTGTGATCTCCCCAGTGGACCAGCACGATAACCGTCTGGATTGAGCCGAGTAGGGGACATAGGGTCTTCAAGTGGGCACAACGAGACACTGCGTCGAGTAACGCTTTGGGGAACGCCTCAGGCGGGACAGGTGTCTGAAATCCCAATCAAATCACAGCAATCACATTGACCGGTGACAGCCCATGAATAATTAATGTGAATGATTAACATGCGACCTGGAAGTATAAACTTGGCGCAATATCCTTTCGTCTGAAGGGACTGTTTGTTAGGCAGGCCCCGAGGCATGGCAAGGAAATGCAGTGTCTCGTTCCCTGTTCTCAGGGAACATAGGTTACAGCCGTAACCTGAGACATTCCCTTTTGAAAGGGAACTCGCACTGCGTCGAATGATGCTTTGGGGAACGATATACCCACGCCGCCATGCTAAGGGGAGTGCATGCCCATTGGCAGTGACAACTGTCCGAACCAGCAATTCAATGAGATGCTAGAACCACTCACCCTCAGGTCACACTGGGCTGTCAGTGACAGCATTCCCTACGTTCATAGCCCAAGCTATATGTTCCACAGGAAAACCTCCATAAACATAGTTTAATGAAAGGCCTACCTGGGCCTGCTCAAGGGCCTAGGACCACAACTTCAAATCAGAAGGGGTGCCTTCTAGTGAATGTGGCTAGGGAACCCGAAGGAAACCCAGCCAGTCACTGTTCGGGCACGTACCACCCGAAATGCCACCAGGACGGTCTGACCTGGTGTCACTTACATAGACATTTCAGTCTGGCCACTTCCTGTCTGTCCGAAGACAAAGCCTCTGGACACTTGCTTTAGGTAAGGCATCCAATCTGAGGGACTGCGAAACTGGCAGTGAACCACTCGGCCCGATCTCAGAGACGGGGTATTCCGGAGAGCATGACTCAGCAAAGTGCTACAACCCTTGCTAGCGAGGTGAGTTTACTCTGCTTGATCCATGGATCTACCTAGTGCTTATGTAACCCAGATGGTTTTTGCCTTATTCTCCTTATATTCTCCTTATTCGCGGCTCCCTTTTGTGTTCGCGTTGTCGCGAGACTTCGTGAAGTATCGCGAGACTTGAGATGGAGTGCTGCGTCATTTCCTTTAAATACGGCCGCGCACTGTTGTTTGGTATGTGTGTGCGCGAGCTGTGTGTTGAGCTGCTGCAGGTAGGCGTTTAGCCCTGTAAAACATTTTATTACTTAAACTGCTGGTTTATCTATTATGTATGCCAATCTTTTAGATTGCTTCTACCGTTGCAAATGACTGCTGTTGAGTGACTTAATGATGAGGGAACTGGTGAGTTGTCACTGTTTGTTATACGGTACTAAAAGTGTGTTGTATGTGTATATGGTTCTGTTAGCCGGTGCTGGCGCTGGCTGTGCTTAATCATACTGAGTCTGACTATATATATATATACATTTTTGTGCTTATTTAAATGAGCAAAACATTAATAATTAATCTTAATATTGTTGAATTATGAAGTTATCAACTACTCTTTGATTCTGAAATGTATTTTGAAGCTATTTATCGATATTGTCTATTTATAAGAGTATTCTTGCTGATTGTTAAATTATTTATATTGCTATATGCAGTATTTATATTGAATCATGTATGATGAAACGAATGAACTGAGCTTATGATTATGATAATATGATGACTTTATTATATTATGATTATGGTGATTAGTTGTGATGCTTGGAACCAGAATGATGTATTAATTGGTCCTGTTTTGTACAGGCCAGGTTCTGTGCATTGATGGCGAGCCACTAGGCCCAACCCTGATGCATTGGAGTGCATGCATCTCCCGGTGTGGTAGGAGGTGCTGCAGCTGCTAACTTTGCTACACCTGCGCACACACCCTCAGAGACATTTTCGCACACCCTCAGAGACATTTTCGCACACCCTCAGAGACATTTTTACACACCCTCAGAGACATTTTCACACACCCTCAGAGACATTTTCACACACCTTTGGACACTTTATACATCTATATATTGGTACTGATCTTATGAACTGTTCCATTCTGGACTCTTTGGACTCTGTCTGTCTCGTGGCTGTGTGTTGTGAACCGCGGAGCCTTCAAGCACCTTTTTATGATTGAGTGAATCCTGAAATTGTTGTATGCTCGTTAATAACTTTGAACTGAATATCTCCTATGTGCACATGTAAATATTGTAAATACTTGTTGTCTTATATGTAATACAATTCACAATTGCACTGCAGCCATGACTCTTGTGTATCATTGAACTCTACCATTTCCTCCCTGAGCCAAACTAAGATCTTCTGAAACTGGTCCACTATTTTATTTATATTTGCAGCACTTATATATGCTACACTTATGTTTCAAAGAACTAAGGAGGCCTGAGAAGGCCTAAGGACTGATCTAACTGGGAGGCCTGTTCCAGGCTGTAGGCAGGAAAAGAGGTTCCGGGAGGGAACCAGTAGCAGAGAATTAACACTTTAGTCGAGCCAGTAGCAGAGAATGAACACTTTAGTCGAGCCAGGGCGCAAGCTCGCCTTCAGCAGCTGCCTGCTAAGGCCAGTTGAACTGATAGCAAGAGGCCACTAGCTCCCTGAACCCCGCACCGCTAGGAAACCACTCACAGGGAGGCCTGGTGAGACCTACTACCTGATAAACACCGTATGTGGGGAACTCACCTTCAGGGAGGCCTGGTGAGGCCTACTAACTGATAGTAAGTCAGGCTAGCTGTCCAGTTGCCTGTCCTTGGGGCTTGCCTCCAGGGAGGCCTGGTGAGGCCTACTACCTGATAGCCAACATAGGTGGGAATTTGCCTTCAGGGCGACCAGGTGAGGCCTACTACCATCTTAAGTGTGAATTCACCTTCAGGGAGGCCTGAGGAGCCTACTACCTGATAGCAACTGGTAACTATGAGCCCTGTGTCCGGGTGATAGTTCCAAGGCCGCCTGCTAAGGCCAGCCAGCTTGGGACTTGCCTATCAGGGAGGCCTGGTTGGGCCTACTAGCTGATAGCAAGTCAATTCTGCTACGAAGGTACACTGTTGGGAACCATACTACACCAACATAGATATTGGGTCCAGCCACAGGAGGCCTTATACGGCTAGCTACCTGGTAGCGGCTATAAAGTATGTCCCACAATATTGGGACTCACCTCCGAGGAGGCCTGTTTAAGGCCTACTACCCATCAGTGAGTCAACTGCCTGAACCACCATGGCCAACCACGTGAAGTAATCTGGCCTACAGCGCCCTCTTGGGGGCTGCCCATTCAAGGAGGCCTGCTGAGGCCTACTACCTAACGGCACAGCCTTCGTTGGCAGATAAGCTGTTTACACAGCGCCTACAGCATCCTGGTGCCTGATCACATTGCCCATGGCAGTGTACTCAGCAAGAGAGCTAGTACCCTTAAAACAAGGGGAATACAACATATGCCACTCTGCTTCAACGGAGGCCCCAGAGTCAGGGGCCTACCATCTGTACGCATGGGCGTCAGCTCATGGCAATTCTCCCCCAACGAGCAGCTACGGCAGCTGCAGCCTGCCCACAGCGGTTTCCATAACACCAACCAGCTCAGCATACACGGGGCAGGGTGGCTGAGAAGATTCCGGATCTATCCGAACATCACCACCCTCATCAGCCATCTCCTTTTTTGTCCGGGAGAGCACTCGCTGCCGGACTAAGTTTTCCTTTTTTTTTTAACTTCATCATCCATTTGCAGCTTACCCTCATCAGCTGCCGCATCTTTGGAGAGGATTACACCCCTCTTAAGGCGATCGGCGGGCTCCATCTGGGAACCGGACATCCAGACGCTGAACTCTCTTCTCTCGAGAAGAGGGACAGACGAGAGCGGAGCGTTCACAATAAAAAATGCTGACAATTTGTATAGGCAGTTCCCTCGAGAACTGCCGGTGCGCCCTCTTCCTTCCCAGACAGAAAAACGCACAGTTCGAGTGTGTCTTCCGATTTCAGATATCTTGAGCACGGGTCTGCACACTTCTGAAGGCATTTCATAATTACCTGATTTTCAAAGCGGTTACAGACAAAACAGTCCCTGAAGATGAAAAGGATGTTGTCATGTTTGCAAGGCGCCCTTTTATACTTCCAGGGCCAAAGGATGAGAACGGGCTGATCATTCACATTAATGATTCACGGGCTGTCGCCAGTCAATGTGATTGCCGTGACTTGATTGTGATTTCAGACACCTGTCACGCCTGAGGCATTCCTCAAAGCGTCATTCGACGCAGTACGAGTTCCCTTCGTATCCCTACGTATGGTGAAGGGTATGTGATGATGTGGGGCTATTTTAATTCCAAAGGCCAAGGGTTTTAGTCAACCTCATGGGTGTATTCACTTATGCACTGTATATACATGTATATACTGTATATATATAAATATAAATATAAATATATATATATATATATATATATATATATATATATATATACACAAGCGATTCTTAGTGAATGAGACCCACTGTTTCCTTGTGTTTTACCTGTGTGGATTACCTTTGTTTAAACAAACTAAACCATTTATCCAACTCCGCCCCCTGGATCTTGTGTACTGTAATGAGGTGCTACTTTGCTACACACTCAAAAGTATGTACTTTTTCTTCACAAAAAGAGTATATACTTTTAGGGTGTAGTATAATTAGGCGAATTAGGACGCAGCCAGTATAAGTCTGTGTTTTAAAAAAAATGAGTCACAGAGATAATTAGGCTATAGTTCGTCCCCTTGGAATTATAAGGATCTACGTCATGCCCTATCGAAATCACATGACTTGCCAGAAAGGGAATTTCCTTGAACGAAAGCAACTATCAGTTATAAACTAATAGCATAAAACACAATATGTCCACCCTTTTGTCAATACAGAACATGTAAAGGTTTTTTCAAATTTTATATAGCCTATCTATTAAAATTCTTCCTAAATATCCATCTTCTAATTGATTAAAAAACAAGAAAAAGAAAATCAACAAATCTGCTTAATCCAAAATCCACCAAACCCATAACTGAAACTAATTTGTCAAAAAAAGTTAAATGTAAAGTTCTTTGACCTCCTAGAAATTCCCTTGTTGACAAGTGTTGCAATAGGCTGTGAGATTTGGTTAAAACATTAAATTCCTCAGCACATCTATTTTACAATGCGTTTCAACTCTAAAACACATCTCTTTTAGAAGAAAAAAAAAGATCTTTTGATTCCAAATAATATTTAGGTAATAAAGCCAGTAGTTTTGTAGGATCTACCTGTTCATCGTTTGTGTTGTATTCTGAGCAAGAGACAGGGAAGCCCCGCCTCTTTATCGGGTGAGAAACCATATTTGGTACAAGGCAAAACGGCATTTGCTTTAGAATTCCAATGTGAGGCTTAAGTTGCCATTTCTGGAGAAACGAAACTTAGTGGCAAGCCTTACAAATTATGGCAAGCCAGTTTAACATTTAATCCTTAAAACGTAATTATTTTCATGCTACTAGTACTTTTTTTTTTTAGATATCCTAATATATCTGTTCCATACTAGTAGCCTACTTATTCTAGCTACAGTGCTTTTTCTTTAGGTATAGGCCTACTATACCTTTTTAAAGATATAGTAGCCTACTTATCCATTAGATTCTATAGTTCTTATAAATTAGATACAGGAACTCAGTAATTAGATATTAATACCATATTAAATAGACACTAGTGCATATTTGTTAGATACTACCTAGGCCTATATTAAATAGATAATAGTGCTTATTTATTAGATACTATTACTTATTCATTAGATACAGATATCCATCGGACGGTTTTTGATCTATTCACAACCATCAGCATAATGGCTACAGCATGATAAAGGCAGATATGACAAACCGATGGTTTATTAATTAACTGAGTGAAGGCACTGAGCTGTATAATGTCTGTTTCATAATCTAACGTTTTTCTCTGGGTAAAACAATTAAATACTTGCCAAAACAAAATGAAATCTGTACAAAATACAGCAGGGCTCACCAATAAGGTCTGTCCGGGGTCAGTGTGAATACCGCTCGGGAAAATTGAATTGTGCAACACTGTCACTGTCCTGATCGGCCCAGTGCTGCATCTTCAAAATGGTATCAAAATGGCGGTCTTGGTGAGGACCCTTGTAAACATAGTTGGTTATGTCTTAAAATAAACGTAAACAGCTGAGAAATTAAACGCTTGTGTAACCATATATAGGATCCGTGCAGCTCCTAAAGTGACAGCAGCCTAATATACCTGCTGCGCTGCCGTCTGCGTTTTAATGTTAATCAAACAACAAAAGACATAAAAGCGCTCACCAATCTTGACTAAATAACTTTTGTAACTTTAATAAGGATTAATATGTATTCATTTATACAGTGAAGAATACACAGTCCTATTTTACATTTGTTTAATTTCTGTACATGAAAACTACTTTTAAACCTACCTAAAAGGCACTGTTTATTTCTTAAGTATCTTTGTTCTGTTGTATTTATGTTGACCTGCTGAATGTTAAATGGATCCAATCCATGTTCATCATTAGAAATTATTTGATGATACAGCAATAAATATGCTAGTATAACTTAATGCATGTATGTTTTAACTTTGCTCATTTAAAACATGATAGAAACACTACCTATTTTACGGACAAACTTCAAATAAGAGAGCAAGTGCAAATATCGGTATCGGAATCGGCCTATAATTGTTTGCTAAAATCGGTATTGGCCAAAAAAATCCCATCGGTGCATATTAAATACGATACTTACTATTAAATACTTATTCATAGTACCTATTAATACTTATTTATTAGATAGTACTTATTCATTAGATATTAATACTTATTAAATACTAGCACTTCTTAAATACTTATTCATTAGATATAGTATTTATTTTGATAGTGACTAGTAACTATTCTATTGTTACAAGTAACACATTTCTGATTTTTACCATTGTCTTCTATGGGGATCTGTCATTCAGGTATCAACTATAGCAATGGCCCAACAATAACTAATTCATAAATAGCATGTCACTGAAATGGTGGTCAAATTAATTTAGCCACTAAATTAAGATAATTCAAAGACATCATATTACTGGGACGGATAAAGGCATGGATGAGACATTACAATAAGTGACAAATAGATATTGTTTATTCCCATATCACTGAACATGTCCCTAGTAAACTGATTATCCATATATAATAAATTGATGGTATACTCATACAATGACATTATAAATGTGAACGGAAACTATTTCGGGTGTATGATTTATTATTCATATATTATACATCCATCCATCCACCCATCCATCTTCTTCCGCTTATCCGGGCCGGGTCGCGGGGGGCAGCAGTCTAAGCAGAGATGCCCAGACTTCCCTCTCCCTATAGACACTTTCTCCAGCTCTTCCGGGGGGTCATCGAGGCGTTCCCAGCCCAGCCGGGAGACATAGTCCCTCCATCCCGGTGGGAAGCGGCCGGAACACCCTCCCTGGAAGGCATCCGGGAAGGCATCCGGAACAGATGCCCGAGCCACCTCAGCTGGCCCCTCTCGATTTGTCTTTTAGACCAATCTGTTAATATTTTCTTCTTTACAAATTATTACTTGTCCATTCCCTCATACAGTTGTAACAGTCCTTCTGCTGCTTTGCATTTGCCCCACATGAGTCTCTAAGCCAGTTCTTAAATTTCCACTCATCCTTGTTCAAGACCAGGAATCGCCCCAGGACGTCTCGTGCTCTTATTATACCCCTGTTCTGTAGTCGTCCGCCCAGCACAGGACCAATTCCAGGAAGCTCATATACAAGTTTATCCCCCATTGGCTCAGAACAGAAACGTCTGTGTTTTAGGGACGTTGTCATTGCAGCTAGTTGTGGGTCGACAGTGACATTTGTTGTTAAGTCTGTCTATAGAGAAAACAAACAAGAAAAGATCTGTATTTTGATAGACCTGTCAAAGGTTCATGATTGCTACTAAATATAAAATATAGCATGTGTTTTATACTAATATGAGATAAAGATTAATATCATAGATGTATACTACAGATCAAATGGATTTGTCATTTACATTATTCTGTAAAATATGTTACGCATAGATGCAGAAATATCTTCCCATGCAAGTTCTCATCTCAAGTGCATTTAATGCTGAATTTAAGAAATTATTATTATTATTTTTTTTTAAATATTAACATGATAGATGAACCATAACATTAAGAGTCCCACTTGTAGTATTCATCCTATAAATATACAGGACACTCAGTATAGGAGGCCAATGTCTGATATAAATATTGACAATGCATCCTCCACAGCGTAATAAAATTAATTTTAGCTTTATCTTTAAAAATCTTCCGACTTAACAATTCTGTTACGCACTCACCCAGTCTTTTCCTTTGTACTCTCAGCACAAACATTTGAGGCCACACCTTTACAGAGGTGTTTCCTGCCTGTACTACTTTTCATTTCCTTTGAGTAGATACGTGAACAGACCATATATAGAGTTCCTCTAGAAGATCTGTATGTCTGAGCTAGTGAGAACCAGTGAAACACATTAAGGTTTTCACATGCCGTCATGCTATTGCATTAAAGTGGTGACGTGGAAGATAAAAAATCAAATTTATTTCAGCACTTTTGTTTATTTCAAAGAAAACTACATATTGTAATTCTGGTTTCCTCTTTTTTATACAAGTACATACATAAACATCAACAGTCATTAGGTAAAAACAAAGCAACTGTGTTGTATAGCTTATAGATATCAAACCAGTGGTAAGAATGCCATGCTAAGTGTTCATCAATTCAACCAGACGTACATGAATAAAAATATTCTCTTACTATACTTTGATTTTAAAAGCAGCAGTGCATTAGACTATGATTCTGGACTCTGTAAATCAACAGTCATTCAAGTTCAGCATTAATACTGTGAAAAGGACAGAGTGTTTAAGGGTTATCTGTGCGCTCTCTGTATTGCTATGTGGAATATTTCAAACATATATTGGTTTCACTGGTTCAACACACGGTTTGCTATCACAGATTGTTTAATGCTTTTTTGCTAATCCGTTTAAAATCTGATGCTTTTCCCCCCCAAGACCAGGGAGAAGCGAAGATAAATGGGTGCTGCTAGTACAGTCAAAAGTATTTTTATAATCCAGCATTATATCATTCAAGCCTTGCAATAAACCCGTCTGACAATGAAAGGGAAAAACAGGCCTGAATTAGCCTTAAAAACAAGTTGATAAAACAACTAAAACTAGAAGATCAAGAAGTATAAGAAAATAAAATTGGTTAGCTTTTAAACTTTAGGTTTGGTTTCCTTATGCATAGCTCATTAACAATAACTCCCATTGCTGTGATATTTATGCTCTAACTCTTCTAATTTAGTGTGTTTTCTTCCTCTTTATAGCTCACCTTCGATTTTATTGTTCAAAATGTTGTAGTTGATGAATGTTTAAAACTAAACAGAATCATTACAAAATAAGATGGAAGATTAGCAACAACAAAAATGAGCCAACACTACAAATAGTGGCATTTCTATCCGCTTCCAATGTGCATCTTCCATTTTATTTGCTGTACATAAATGAGCCTGGGAAATATAGGACTTATAAAGAAAGTTTCTTTGAATTAGGTAATGACTTCAGAACAATTGGTTGAAACATATATATACAGTACATGTTTAGAATCTAGTATGTTAAAGCCAACGGGCAAAAAGTGCAGGGTTACAAGGTTAGCGGGGAGTTCCAGAGCCTCGGCTATTTTCCAGCACCTCAAAACCCTGAGCTACTCGTTCATCCTTCACTAAAATCACAGTGCATTAAATATGATGGACTCTGAAAACTGAAATTCATAGGTAATGCAGTTTTAGGTATCATACGTCTCTATTTTAAATGAAAACATACACTTCAATTTGCATTCTAAGCATATTGATACTGTAAATTAGTCTTGATGTGCCACAAAAGTCAAGTCTCTGATCAGCCTGATGAACGCATTTCAGAAAGTCTGATATATGGAAAGACTGCAGGACAGAAAAACTAAATCAAATGCAAAGGTTTTGTGTACCTGCTGCTGCGCAATTTCTTGAAAGCTAATAAATACGATATAGACAAACCCTTGAAAAAAGACCTTCTGTCGTGTCAGAGACAGTATAAAAAAAATAAAATACACAAAATGTTTCAAACAGAACAAAAGATGACCATTAGGCATGAGCAGGCATATTACTGGTTCACAATTCCAAGATTCAAACTAAAGACAAAGACCTGTGACAAGCGGGAAACTTCTGGAAGAAGAGGGTTATTCCATATGGATCAGTCCAGCTTGTTGAGTTCTCGCGGGAGTGAAGGAAAAAACAAAGTGTGCTTTTACAGCAGATCTTATTTTCACAACGGTCAGAGAGTCTCTGTTCAGAAGGAAGTGTGTCTGTGTATCAAACAAGCATTCATACACTACTTGAGTTGCAGAACATCTTAAGTCTCTGATGAGGCGTGAGCAAGTGGGTCATTGAGGGGTTATTTCTCCACTTGAGACTGTTTATTCGTGATAATGATTTTTTTTTTTGTCACTGTGATGTAGTTTCACTGATTTCCAGGCCATGCTGTTGTAGTTGAGCTCTGAGAAGTGCGTTGTCATTCTTCAGGTCTTCAATCTGCAGGACAATAGACATTCAACATATTACTATTTGCCCGATCAGACCTGGTCAGCAAAACACCACAGATCTCATAAACTTAACACTGAGAATCTGTGTTCTAAACCTTACATAATCTGTCAGAAGTCAAAAGAGCACACTGAAAATCAGTTTTTGTTTTTTCCTGAAAATGAACTTTTAATATCTCAAGATTCATTATTTATTTATTCGGCATATATTTATATTTGCATTATTACTTACATCCATTGAAACACAAGATTCATTCAACATGATCTAGGGATCTATGAATTCTACAATGCATAAAATGTGGATGGAATCACATATAACATGGAATGTCACAGAATATTGCACAATTTTTGTATGTAATATTGACAGCTAGATGTTGAAATGGGCACTGCAGTCCAAATTGAAAATATCGGAGAGAGTTGTTTCCCGTTCCTCCTCCTCAGGCTCGACACTCACTGGTTGCCAGATTGAGGACACTCAACAGGAAGGAGTGCAACTGACAATGGAAAGCAAGGAGACTTACACTGCAAGTTGATCAGCTAATGTATACGTTTGCAATGTTTTTTATTGCTGAGGCTTTTTAGGTTGAGTAGAAACTGAGATCTGACCTAGTTCGTTTGCTGGCTTTCATGGCTGCTTTTTTTCACCAACAAGTTGTTGGCGACTCTGGGTGTCGAAATACTATTGGGTAAATTGACAGTGGGCGGGATCACATGGACCAAAACAAAAACAAACATTCTGACATGAAATGCACATTTCAAAGTAGAATAACTGGCTGTAGTATTGTTTTTTGGAGAAACGAGTTTGTTTCCTAAATCTCAGTATTTTTATGCTTTAGAAAAAACCCCATTACATTCAGCACCTTTGATTTAAACTGTAAACCTGCATTGTGCAGCACTTTGCTTGCCAAAAAAATAAGTTTCAAAGTTAATTTGATTACATTTTAATTTATTTAATTAAATTAAAGTTATGCGTTCATTTTATGCATCCACTTTTTTAGATTAAATCAAAACACAGAATCCAGAAAAAAGAACGAGAAAAACATTTCATAGGGCGCTATCGTTAACATTTTGATAAATTATGAATTTGTTTAAGTTTTATGAAGACAACTGATTAGACAACCTTTTTGAGTATTAAAAAATAAAATGCAATTTGAAAAAAAAAAATAGGGCCCTAATGATCATCAGGTTTTTACACAGCTTGAGTGCTGCTCTCATTAAAGCAAAAAGTGTGACAAACTTAATACATGTTCATTTTTCAAGTCAACTAGCACTTGTATTGTCATGCTTACAATACATTTTGCAATTAAAAAATATAATGATGAAAAAAAGTAGCATCGTAACCATCGACTTTGAGACCCCACTGTATCTCTTACATATTCAACGTTACCAACAAATATACCTGTTGTCTTAGTAGCTCATTGTCCACTTGGATTCTCTCCACCTCCTTGTAGCTCTCCTGTAGCCTCTGGTTAGTCTGTCGGAGTTCTCTAATGTAATCGCATGCTTTAGACAGGATGCCTCCTTTACTCTAGAGACGAAAGGTGTTCATTAACATTAGCAGGAGAAAAGAGCTTATATAGGTCCAAGAAGAAAAGATCTGGTACTTACTGCTCCTGTTTTGGTATTGTCCATATTGCAGTCTGGGATGATTTTAGACAGTGTGACAATCCAGTTGTTGATTTTGTCTCTTCTTCTCCTTTCCACTACAGAATAAAAAACATTTAGCAACAGTCCAAATTGACCCGTAGTAGTCCGAGTTACTCAGTGCGTTGCATAAAAGTAGAAGTCAATATGAAATTAAACTTGATTTTTTTGCCAATACATGTTCATTGTTTACTGTGAATGATTAAT
The DNA here is from genome assembly GCA_030578255.1 of Tiaroga cobitis. NCBI lineage: Eukaryota > Metazoa > Chordata > Actinopteri > Cypriniformes > Leuciscidae > Tiaroga > Tiaroga cobitis. The sequence goes on from CM060609.1 coordinate 34,482,728, forward strand.
AAAAAAAAATTTTTATTAAAGTGTAATAACTTCCACCACTGAAACCACTTCCTTTTCACCTGTATTAATACTGGTAACACCCATATTACAATCCAATTCCAGATGGATAAAATTCCTATCCTACAGTTTTTTTGTTGCTGTTGTTTTCTAGCTGCTTTAATTGGACACGTTAGGGTTACAGAAGTAAAACATGCTTCAAATGACGTTTCATGTTGATTTTTTTTTACTGCCATGGTGTGGAGAACAGTTAGAAAGTAAACTGAATATATTTTGAGCTCTAAAAAGACATGCATTAGTTCACCTTCATTGTGCTGTGCTCTCCTCCTCTCATCACGAGGTGGCCGGGGGCCATCAATCTTCCTGCGCAAGCACAGACAGACAGACAGAGACAGAGAGAGAGAGAGACAGACAGAGAGAGAGAGAGAGAGAGAGAGAGAGAGAGAGAGAGAGAGAGAAGACTTGTGTTAGCTTGCTCTATTGCACTATTAAACTACCAAAACCACCAAATGAATCTGCACAACACAACACAGCTGAAGCCTATTTGCAAACAAACATTTCTCCAGCCCGTTTACTGACATCACAACAGTTGAAGCACAAATTTCAGTCAGGTCAATTCAATTTATTACCAAAGATTTGCTTAAATCTGGACAAAAAGGTAACAAGCCTGAAAGAAACATGTAACCCTTTGATTTTTCCTCATTTCGTTTTATTCAGAGGCAAGAATTAATTAAATTTATAATCTGATGTCTTCCGAATATGAAGAAAACTCAAACACCACCATTGAATTAAAAGCCAGCTGCCCAGTAGTGATTAATGGGCTAGTGCAGTGGAATCTGGAGGAGAAGGACGGGCTGGCGGTTGAAAGGGGGTGGGGATGTAAAAGGTCTTCCTCACCAGTCTGATCTGCTGTGTTGAAGAGTCTCATGTTCACCAAGGTCTCTGGGGATGGCAGGCAAGTGGGACACATTTTTTGGTTGTTTTTCTGACTGCACTCAAACTGATTGGACAATACTTTGCATATTTGTATTTGAAATCATTGCATTGGACAGTTTTTTCATATTTAAATCAAATTCCACACTCATTGCTTACAGTTGCTCTGCAAACTGAAATAGTTTCGAGGGACATACAGGGATCAAATTACGTTATGTACAAAGCATTGGGTTCAAAGGATGGACTGGGCCGTGCAGACTGGGTAAAAGGGGAGGATGTTGACCCATGAACGGTACTTACGTAGAGTAAGTGTGCGTACGAGGGGCGATAGTCCGAGGTGTTCCAGTTTGTAAAACATCTGGCGGACTCATCATCACGTAAAACTGACCTAGAGTAAACAATAAAGGTTAAAATAATGTTTGAGAAACAAATTATGAATGATCTTATCAACATTGTATGAGCAAGAAAGCAGACAAAATACTACTGATTTTAGCAGCTATTACACATTAATTGCTATGTAATAATACATTATATCACACAATCTTACTGTGTACTAAATGCAATGCGAGATGCTAGAAACACTGCATCTGCATGAGAAGTTGTATTTTGGGGCTGCTGACATACTAGAACCAACATTACCTACTAACAGTGTCAATGGCAAACCCCGTTTTTTGGACTTTAGCATGTGAAACTGACCTCCAGCCTGTGTGAGGGTTGGATCAGACGTGGCCTGCACTGAGACGGCTGTAGCTGTACCGTCACTGACAGTGGCTGCTGGGAAGTAGGCGAAGCGTGTCTCCCCGCCCACTGTTTCCCCTGCTGGACTGCCTCCATTACTAAAAGGGTTCTGGATGACAGCCTAGAGATAGATATAGAAATATAAGATGTGTGCAGGCAAATATGACACGCCATCATATTAATTTTTGTATACATTGCTTCTTTTTCTCCGTATTTCCTTCCAGTCTGATCCACACCTGTGCTACTGCTTGCTGTGCGCCAGCAAAAGCGGCCGTAGACACAACACTGACTGCCGCTCCTCCATCTCCTGCTGCCTCCAAATGGTCCTCTGTTACCTGGACCACGCGATACGTCACCTGTATCAGAAAACAACACAAAGAACTTTGATGGAAGATTTTGTTGTATCTTTAAGTTAAGCAACAACAACAAAAAAAAGTTTATTATAGTCAACATGATTTGCCATATTTAAGTTAATCTACGATTTAAACAGGATGTTCAAAAACAAAAAAGGCAGGATGGGAATTCATCTTATCCATTAGAAATTAATTTCATAATGAACAGTGGGTGTTACATACTTAGAATGCAAGTTTGCTAAAAGAATGGCTATATAGCTATTTGCCTAACATGATACTATCCATTATACAATAAAAGCCAATTCAAAATATTAATAGATACTATAATAGTATATAAATAATACTAAAATACCACTTGGGCATAAAAGCATTCTCATAAGAGCCATTACACAGTACTCCAGGTCATGTTTTATTACAGAATGACCCCAGTTTGAACCCATGGAAAGGTCAAAGGTCGCACTGACCTGTCCACCAGAGTTCTCTGTGCGAAACTGGTACTGAACATTGTGGTCTCCAAACGCTGCTGCTTGTTGGACACTCGCTATGGTAACCGCTGCCTGCTCCTCCGCCCCCACCCCCTCTCCTGAGAAATGCACAAGAAATGTCTAAATTAACTGCGTTATATCGATATATGCATCATTTTTCTTTTAAACATTCCTTTGAAGCATACATCCTTTAGAGCTGCATGTTTTACTTACCCTCTTGCAGCTGAACAACCTCCTCAGTTTCCTGTTTCTCGTGACTGCAAAGAGAGAGCAAACGTTCCGGGTCATCTTATGAAACCACTCACATCTCTAAGGAAACTCTAGAGATGCAGATAAAAATCATATAGAGTTTTGGCACATTCCACTGATGGAAAGTCAGACCCAATTCAGCCAAATGATTAATTCAAGTAATTAGTTTTAAAAACACAGATTCAAAAACAATAATATTGTTTATAACATTAGTGTTTTTTGTAATTGTACGTGTGCATCTCAGTCTTTTAGTACCTGGGGCCAGTTTCACAAACATTGCCATTTTGTTAAGACTGTCTTAAGAACTAGTATGACCAACTAGTAGTTAGTTAAAGGTAATCGCTCTTACTTTTCTGTATCAAATTAGACCAATCTACATTTTTATGTAACTGACTTGTTATGAACCGTTTTGAAGAAAATAATTAGATGACTATCTTGTAAGACTAGTCTAAGCAGCCACTAAATATAACTTGAATTTACAATAAATAACACTAAAATGAATGTACATGTATGCACTGCTATTAAATTCCCTCCTTTTGTTGTTCACTCGAGAACCGCTCAAACAGATTTCCAAAAGAATCGCGAAGAGCGGTTTTGCGAATCGGTTCAATGCTGAGATCCGACTTAAAGAACGATTCGTTAAAGAATCGGACATCACTAGTACATTCTCGAGTCTTTATGCAAAAATTAGAGCATTTGAGCGATTTGAAAATCAGTTTAAAAACTCCGGAACAAGATGTTCTAGCTATACATCTAACCTCCATCATCTAACGTTATTCTAGAGAGTCTAGTCAGACCTGTCTACTTGGCGAGGAAACGGTGAACGCCCCCCTTCATTAGCATCATTAAACAACTCTTCACCGTTTTTAAAGTGTAATACAAAAAATACCAACAGCAAGGTTTTCTTCAGATAACAAATGTAGCCAAATAAACACCACGGAATTATATATAAAAAAATGCTACTGAATGCACATAAAGCCTCTTGATGCAAAGACTGGGGGTTGGTTGCAGGTTGAAGAGAATGTAACGTTAATGCATTAAACTGCTGAAGAGCTTTTGTTTCAACAGCACTAAACGCGACATTTCCATTTAAATCCTTTAAAATGTATATATTTTATTACTGAAAAGATAAATATTGAAGTATCTTGTTCAAATGAAATAAACACCGGTTTGGGGGTCGTGCATTTTTAATAACCAAAAATAGACAAATCACCAAATTAGCAACCGGGCTAATAGTGATATAAATACGTCGACGATCAATGTTAAAAGGCCTGCGATCTGTTGTTTTTCTCCCTGCTATTCATATCTTACGTTTGACCCAACATATTGATGGCATGCATAAAACTTAATAAAAGTAAAAAAAATAAAGTTAAAAGATGATTGCTAACTGCCTCGCTATGAAAACAGAGCAGAAAATGGTTGACTAGGGCCTTGAGGGTGCCCGTACATAAAGGACGCGCTCTCACCTCGTCGAGGTGTCCAAGCTCTGATCGAGCATATCCATGAAGGCGAGCGGCTTTTAAAATGCGATATTCAGCGACACTTGAAATACGGGAGATGGAAGCGCTGATCACGGGGACAAACACACGGGTCATGTGAGAAAGACAGTCCAGGACACGTGAGGTGCAGGCTGGGCGAGGAGTTAAAATGGAGACCGCTGTGGAGGAAGACGGAAGGTGTACCGGTCGCTGTTTAGCTAACTGCGCGGCTTTGTCGCGTTTGTTACTCCCTCCCGCCCTTCTATCGAGACGAGCTCTCGACCTGTTAAGTCGCTTAGTGGTTTCTTTTCAGACGTTTTGCTTTCAAGTCAACGTTAGGCGTGTTTGTTGGTTTGTTCGTAGGCTTTTAAAAATACTTTAAAAACTAATTTTCTCCGTATTTCGGAACCGCGAGCTGCATTGTTTCGCTATCGATCTTCTCGTATCCTTCCGCACGCGTTTTAATAGCGGCCACATTTGAGCGCTGCCGCTGATAAAATATGGAGTGGACGTGGAGTGTTTATTATAAACAAGTATGGGTTAGATTGAAATAAAAGATAAAACATTTTTGGTTGACATGTGCCAACACGCTTATGGTTGTGTACGTATTCTGAAACGGGCTGTATTTCGCAGGTACGGGGTAGAAACATAAGGAACACGTAGTATAAATTATAGCGATATACTTTCAACGTTAAAACTGGAAATTGAATTTCAAATGAGATATAACTAACTGTTAGCCTATTGCTACTACAACCTCGCTTGTTTCATGATGAATGACATTAACTTAATGCTTTTAAATCGCATTTAATAATTGAGTGAACTTAAAACCTTACATTGTGTCTTCGCCACGATTTAAAGCCTGTCCGTGTGTAAATTCACAACGTATAAAAAGTACAAAATATACGTTTCTCCTTTGGTCATACCATGGGTCATACACCACAGCACAAGGAATCGCAAATATGACGAGTGGGGATTTTTCTCAGGTGACCCCTGCGATCCAATCCGGGTTTTTGGTCAAACCACATGACACGAATGCAAAAGCAGTGGATAGGAAATAGACATTTATTAATCTCTGACATTAATAAACTGGACAAATGTCATGTTATTGTTTGTATGTTATGTCTAATGTCTAAATAAAAAAATAAAAAAATAAAAAAACTGGACAAGAAAAATTATCTAGACAGATGATAATAAATATGTAGTCGATATACATGTGTAACACGTTAGCATTAATAAACATGAGATTGTGTTGCAAGTAAGAGCGTTGTTTTCCCACTTATTTTCCTGAACTTCCCGTTGCCTGTTCTAACCACGAGGCTGTGCTGCAAAATTGAGTTGTTGAAATCAACACACAAAGGTCTTATTTGAGCCTTGTCATAGTTGCCAAATTGCCATATATAATTATTTTGTTCTCCTTATACACATACACGTATGTGTGTGTGTGTGTGTGTGTGTGTGTACTGTACTAGGCTACTGTTCAAAAGTTTTAGATCGGTAATTTAAAAAAAAATGTTTTTAGAAGAAGTCTCTTTTCTGCTCTCCATATCTGACTAAAATAGAAAGCTTTTGTAACATTATCAATGTCTTTACGTTCACTTTTGATCAATTTAATGCATACTTGCTGAATAAAAGTATTAATTTCTTTAAAAAAATATCTTACTGATCCCAAACTTTTGAACAGTAGCCTATGTACAAAATCTTTCTATTACAGATAAATGCTATTATTTTGAACTTTCTATTCATTAAGGAATCCTGAAAAATTGTGCACACCTGTTTTTAACATTGCTAATAATAATTATACATTTAAAACATTTTTTTTCTTGAGCAGCAAATCAGCATATTAGAACAACTTCTGAAGGATCATTTGACACTGAAAACTGGATTGCTGGAGTAAATTCAGCTTTGCAGACAGAGTAAATTACATTTTGAAATTTCACCATAAGAGATTTCTTTTGAACTGCATATATATATATATATATATATATATATATTGAAGAGGTGGATTCTGGAATCCTGCTGCTTCAATGTAGGCTAATGAGTGATTATAATCAAGGTATTAATCAATATTTTTCCATCTAAATATCACATAAGTTGAATGACTTTTCTAGGCTTATGAGATTTTACTTTGTTATAGAAGCTACCAGTGTGATTACTGAAATGTTATTTTCATGTATTCTCTACTGTATTCTTAACCCTTTCCCTTCCTACCTTTATCTTATTTCCCATTATCATTATGTGCTTTTAACACATTCCTGTTGTCTCTCGACAACGCTCTCTCACCATGCACAGAAGGCAGCGCAATACTGCTAATCTGCGCCCTATTCTCTCATCCTCACACTCACCTCTCACTCTTTCTATGGGTCTATGGAATTGCCAATCAGCAGTCAATAAAGCTGACTTCATTCCAGCCTTTGCATCTCATTCTACTCTTAATATCTTGGGCTTGACTGAGACCTGGATCCGCCCAGAAGACTCAGCAACCCCTGCTGCTCTCTCTAACAACTTCTCTTTATCTCACACCCCTCGCCAGTCGGGGAGGGGTGGGGCGTGGGGTACTGGTCTTCTCATTTCTAACACTTGGAAATTTTCAACTCTCTCTTCTCTATGCAATAACAACTCATTTGAATATCATGCTATTACACTTACAACTCCCATGAAGATCCATATTGTAGTTATTTATCGCCCCCCAGGTCAACTGGGAAGTTTTGTAGAGGAGCTGGATGTGTTGCTGTCCTCTTTCCCTGAGGATGGCATCCCACTCGTAGTCTTTGGCGATTTCAACATCCACCTAGCGAAACCGTATGCAACAGACTTCATCTCTCTCCTAGCCTCTTTCGATCTCAAACGCCTCATCACCACCGCTACTCACAAGTCAGGCAACCAACTGGACCACACACGCAACTGTATCACAGACAACATTTTGGTGAAACCTCTCCAAGTTTCAGATCATTTCCTCATTACTTTCAATCTACAACTCACTACCCATGCTCCACCAACCTCCCCACCATTTACTTTCAGACGAAACCTGCGCTCACTTTCTCCGTCCCATCTTTCCTCTGCTGTGTCATCTTCTCTTCCCTCACCCTCACATTTCTCATCTCTGGATGTGAATACTGCAACGGATACTTTATGCTCCATCCTAACCTCCTCTTTAGACAACATCTGCCCTCTCTCCTCCAGGCCAGCACGCACTACTCCCTCTAACCCCTGGTTATCTGAGGTTCTTCGTGAACACCGGACCAAGCTCATGAGCTTGGCAGGGCAGCGGAGAGGAAATGGCGCAAATCAAAAGACACATCTGACCTCAGTAGGTATCAATCTCTGCTCTCTGCCTTCTCTGTTGATGTTCACACCGCAAAATCTTCATATTTCCACAACAAGATCAACAGCGCCTCTAACACACGTTCACTGTTCAAGACATTCAACTCTCTCCTCTGTCCACCTCCACCACCACCCACCTCCTCGCTAACTGCTGATGATTTTGCTAACTTCTTCACTAACAAAACTACAACTATCAGCAGTCAGTTCTCAGCTTCACACACACAGGAAGCCAAACTAACCTCTCCCACAGCCAACAACCTTCTCTCCTCCTTCACTCCACTAACCGAGGAAGAAGTATCTAAACTTCTCCTCTCCAGTCATCCTACCACCTGCCCTCTAGACCCCATCCCCTCACACCTTCTACAAGCCATCTCTCCCACACTTCTTCCAGCTCTCACACTCATCATCAACTCATCCCTCCACACTGGCATTTTCCCTACAGCATTTAAGCAGGCTCGGGTAACTCCTCTGCTTAAAAAACCAACATTAAACACATCACTTCTAGAGAACTACAGACCTGTCTCTCTCCTACCATTCATTGCGAAAACACTTGAACGAGTTGCTTTCATCTTTCCTGTCTCTGAACAACCAGCTGGATGTCAACCAATCTGGCTTCAAGAAAGGACATTCAACTGAGACTGCATTGCTGTCAGTCACGGAAGCCCTGCGGATCGCAAAAGCTGCTTCCAAATCATCAGTTCTCATTCTACTGGACCTGTCTGCTGCTTTCGACACAGTGAATCATCAGATCTTTCTGTCCGCCCTCTCATCACTGGGCATCACTGGAACCTCCCTCAACTGGTTTGAGTCCTATCTCACAGGTAGGTCCTTCAAGGTCGCATGGAGAGGTGAGGTATCCAAAGCACATCAGCTGACCACAGGGGTTCCCCAGGGTTCAGTTCTTGGACCGCTCCTCTTCTCCATTTACACCACATCACTGGGACCCATCATACAGGCACATGGTTTCTCTTACCATTGCTATGCTGATGACACCCAACTCTACCTCTCATTTCAACCAGATGATCCCACAGTAGCTGTACGGATCTCAAGCTGTCTGGCGGACATCTCGGCATGGATGAAGGAACATCACCTGCAGCTCAACCTGGCAAAGACTGAGCTTCTCGTCCTCCCTGCCAATCCGTCTCTACAGCACGACCTCACTATCCAGCTAGATTCATCCTCAATCACCCCATCAAGGTCGGTCAGAAATCTTGGAGTAATCTTTGATGATCAGCTGACCTTCACTGACCACATTACAAAGACAACTCGATCATGCAGGTTTGCTATGCACAACATCAGGAAGATCAGGCCTTTCCTAACTGATCATGCAACACAACTTCTCGTCCAGGCCCTGGTCATTTCTAGACTTGATTACTGCAATGCTCTTCTGGCTGGACTTCCATCATGTGCAACTAAACCTCTACAAATGATCCAGAATGCTGCAGCTCGTCTCGTCTTCAATGAGCCCAAAAGGGCCCACGTCACTCCTCTGTTCATCTCTCTGCACTGGCTACCACTCGCTGCTCGCATCAAGTTCAAGGCTTTGACGCTTGCTTACAGATTGACCACAGGTTCAGCTCCCTCCTACTTCCACTCACTACTACAAGTGTACATCCCTACCAGAAGCCTACGATCGGTCAATGAGCGACGGCTCGTGGTACCATCACAGCGGGGCACAAAATCACTCTCCAAAACATTCTCATTCACGGTTCCATGCTGGTGGAATGATCTCCCCACCATTATCCGGAATGCAGAATCCCCGACAGCATTCAAAAGGCAACTGAAAACTCATCTCTTCCGGGAGAACTTAACATAAAAAAAAAAAAAAAAAAAAAAAAAAATCCTTTCCTTTAAATCCTCGCTTGCCTGGCTTATGCTACTCCGAGCAATGTCTGAACTTTGTATTTTGAGCACTTCTTGCGTTGTTTTTGCCTCTTCACGATGGCTCGCTTGGTTTAGTCCTCAATTGTAAGTCGCTTTGGATAAAAGCGTCTGCTAAATGACTAAATGTAAAATGTCTAAAATTTAATGTAAATGTATTTGATATCAGAGAGGTGAAGTCTAGCCCGTGCGAGGAACACAGCAACAGTGCATGCTTAATTAGTCCATCTTCCAGAAATGAAATATGGACTTGTTTTGTTTGAGAAAGGTCTTCAACATGTGTCAATTCATTCATCTGTTTTGCTGGGGCACTCTGACAGCAATGGTCACAGGGGTCATTGGAACCTATAGTTGAGTGACCATTTCTTGAAGTCTTTAGATTAAAGTGTCCTCTCACTGAGAGAAAGAACATGTTATCTGGATGTTTTGGGAAGAGTCTCCTGTTGATAGTTAGAGCTCGACCAAATCAAACCTTGAAGAAGATGAGTGTGTGTTAGTATTCTTGGTTAAGGAACAAGAGGCATTATTGGAGATTGGCTGACTTTTCTTTGACATGTTGGTGCCTTCTTGTGACTTCGGAGGACCACTCGTCCCTGACTCAGGGTCCTGGTGGCAGCCGTACAGATGGAGATGTGCTACTGCCTATCAGTCCATGTGTGGGAAATTACTATGTTTATCTATTTCTTATCCCAGAATTATTCAACCTGAAGCAAAGACCGAAGGGTATAATTGCTGTGATCTTTGTAACTGTAAAGGTGATGATACACAGGACAACTTTTTGAGCAATGTTGCTGGGCAATCTTGCCGAGCGATTGTTGCTTGGGCACTTTCTCATTGAAAACGGGCAATACATTTCTATCTGTATAATGTAGATCGGTCGTGGGCCCTGTCTCTCATCTGGTTGCCCGTTTACGGCAACATTGCCCAGCAACATTGCTCAAAAAGGCAGCCTACAAAATCCTTGCGAGTCTTGCAGTTGACTTCTGCCTGATGAAACCGCAAACTATCTTCAGTAAAAAATGTCTTTAATTTATTATAATTCTGTCTCTTGTTTTAAATTGACTGCACTTATGACTCCCGGTCTTAATTAGTCATATCTAGTCTAGTCATGAATAAAGTCATGTATTTGACTACACGGCTGTGAATGTCAATCACACAGTCCTCTATAAACTGTTTTGTGAAAGGATGTTGGTGAGTAATTGATGACAGAATTTTAATTTTGTGATGAACTATCCCTTAAAATACATCGGGGTTCTCTATAGCTTGTTGCCTGGTTCATTCACTTACATTGATAGATTTTTTCAGATCATAATTTAATCCACATGGATGTTTTCCTCATGTGTGTACTTTATCGAAAAACTGATTCAGTATTTCGATTTGGGAATGGGAAACATTGGGTTTATTGCATTTTATACTATAGGCATGCCTGCGGGTAGCCACGCTGTGGCCCCTGTCAAAGCAACCATGCAACTCAGCATTTTGCATTGACCACTGCACCAAAGCAATCCATTGAATGTGTGCAGCTACAGAACAGTCTACTCTTCAAACAAAAGAAGGACCATTGACATCATGCATACTCACAGTGAAAAGTCAGACACACCAGGGCCCCTGCCCTAACCAGTTCAAGTGTATTTGTTTCAGAGACAGAGGAGGTAGCATTTAAAGGATTTTGCCACCATCAACAAAAAAAGGGCAACAGAGGTTGTCCATTTCTCTTTTGCCTCTTAACATCTCTCCCTCCCTCTCCACTCTCTCACTCCCTCTTTCCCCAGAGGATAAGCAAAGAGGGGTTTGCCTCAGAAGCAACAAGGTAAGCGATGAAAAATTTGCATGTTTTTTCTGTATATATCTGTAAATATTCGTAATATTTGATTCGCCGATTGAGACGTCAATGTGGTGTGAATGGAAGTTATTTTATGATGAGCATTACAGAAATGTCGGTCCCACTTTAGGGTTATCTCTATTAACTATAGTTAATAGTGAGAATTGTACCCTAGTGTTTCCGAAATTTCTTAATGACTATCTAACCTGGAATATCATAAAGTTCACATGTCTCAGTGGGACAGATTTCTTTGTTTCAATGTATTGAAGTATAACGAAAAGGCCATATAGCTTCTGTATTTTAGTTTCATGTGCGAAGAAAAATAATAAATGAATTGACATAAGTATAAAGGAAATCTAGGTAAGACTTCACAATAAGGTTTCATTTGTTAACATTGTAATGATTTATATATTTACAGTAGGCCTATATATTTTTAACAGTACAACATGAGTTAACAACTAACATGAACAATGAAGAAAACTGCGACAGCATTTATTATTCTTTCTAATATATTTTTAACGTTCAAATGTTCTGTTAGTATTAGTTAATGTACTAACCTGAATATTTTTTATTGAGTGACACTAACAAAGCTTAAATAATGCAGTAAAAATATATTCCCTCGTTACTCAATGCATTGGCGAATGTTAATAAATTAGATCTTATTGTAAATTATTACTGAAATCGATTATTGTGAAGCTTGAGTAATGCTAATTTGCAAATTTATAAAAAAAATAAATTAGTGTTTAAATTGAGTAACTGACACTCTACTTAAAATTTTAAGGCAGCAACTTTTTTTTTCAATCAACTTGGATATTTAAGTAATTTCAACTTAAATCACTTAACTAGTTGAATCTTGTATATAATTGTTTGAATTATATATTTAACACTTTTTTGTGCCATGTATGAATGTGTGTACAGTATCTGATCTGTATGTGAAAAATCGAAACTTTTTCATGACTCATTTCTCATATCTCTTTAGTGTTTATCTCCTTCCTGCATAGTCACAGCGTGTGTCAGGATGTACAGCTTTATGGGCGGCGGCCTGTTCTGTGCCATTGTGGGGAACATCCTAATAGTGGTCTCCACGGCAACAGATTATTGGATGCAGTATCGCCTCTCAGGCAGCTATGCCCATCAGGGCCTGTGGAGGTACTGCATGGCCAACAAGTGCTACATGCAGACAGCAAGTATAGGTAAGCACATTTTATTCATGCAAACCCCCAAAACATATTTGTATGTGTCTATAATTTGCTCTATCGCTATTTTTAAAGTCCCCTATAACATTATACAAGAATTTTGGCACCTGCATTTGAGCTTTGAGACCATGTTTTGCCTGTAGATGGCAGTGGTTTATTCTTTTTGCTATGCAGAGCTCCATACAGTGGTTTGTGTTGCACATTCATATTCTGAACAGGCGCTCCAAAGTGGTCTAATAAGATGGCATCTGAGATTGCAGGAGCTGCACTGTGGTTAGCTCAAGGCGATTCCGCAGGGACAGTTTTTTAAAGATCAAATGAGAAAAATCATTTTTGGGGGATTTTTTGGATGATGATAATAGGAGGAGGATACCCGTCTTTAGGATTGTTTTGAGAACATTTCTTGTCTCTTTCCTCAGCATATTGGAATGCCACACGGGCATTCATGATCCTCTCAGGAATGGCGTGCTTTGCGGGCATCATGGCAGGCATCCTCTCGTTTGCCCATTTTTCTGCCTTTGAGAGATTCAATCGTTCCTTTGCTGCAGGAATCATGTTTTTCATCTCCAGTAAGTCATAAACATATGCACAATGAGCTGTGACATTTTAGCATATTTAAATGTGAATAAAAGGTCAAGGCCAAATATTGATGGTATACTACTCTTGCTCTATCCATTTTTTAATCCATTGCTTTGTTCACACCCAGCTCTGTTTGTGCTGCTGGCTATGGCGATCTACACTGGCGTAACCCTAAGCTTCCTGGGCAAGCGTTTCGGAGACTGGCGCTTCTCCTGGTCCTACATACTAGGATGGGTGGCCATGCTCATGACCTTCTTTGCAGGTGATAGAAAACATCATAGACTGCTATTTAACGGGCAAAAATTGACCCAGAGAAGCTCTTCAATTGTAGAACAGTTCTAGTGGTGCAGAATGTAAAGAATCAAGGACATGCATGCCTCAGAATGTGGTTGAAAGACCTTATAGACCTCATGATGAAGTTCTGCTACAAAACTAGGGAGTACATTCAGACCAATCTCATGAAAAAATGAGTAACCCTTAACAAAAATGTTTAACATTAGTCATAGTTAACATGAACTAATAATTAACTGCACTTCTACAGCATTTATTAATATCTGTTCATGTTAATTCCAGCATTTACTAATACATTATTAAAATCAAAAATATACATTAACTAATGTTAACAAATGAGACCTTATTGTAAAGTGTTACCAAAAATGCATACAATACTGAATAAATGAATCATCCTCTTTACTTTTACGCACATCTTTGATTAGCACAATAAAAATGTGAATGCTCTCTTTAAGTCCTCTTCATGGTTAAAACTAGCAAAAGAGCTAAGTACATTTCTTATTTATTTCATTTTTAGGTCTCGAAGAAATGCTCATACTTGTTTGCATGTTTGTGATTTGGAAATTGTCTGTTGCAGGGATATTCTACATGTGTGCTCACAGAATGTATGAATCGAGGAGAGTGGTTGGAAGTCGCTAACCTGAAGCAATTAAAACTGCAAGCAGCATGAAAGATTTGGCCCGGAAATCATCAGGACCTTCATCAGATCTATGAGCGTTGCTTAAAATTATGCCTTAAAACATTAATCTGCAAAAATACACCATCTCAATAGCCTAACACCGCATCAAAGGACTTTTTTTTACACATGCAAATATATTTGTATAATTCTGCACAGATACATATACCAGTTTTCACAAATGTTTATTTCACTTTCATAATTTTTTCAATAAAAATCCACATCAAATCAAATAATTTTCTGTTTCAGTTTCTCTCTTGATATATTGCATTGGAATATATTTATGACCTCACATTACTTGCTAGTTATCCTTTTTAGAGCATCTGTCCATGCTGTTAGAAGTTACAGATTGCACATGTATGTAACTACTGTATTTGTTTTGCAACATAGTTTCACCTTAGTCATGCAGCATCTTTGCGTTTAAGCATTTATTTCACAATGTGGCCATTATCAGACTTACAGTTTCACACTTGCAGCTTAATTACATAGTCAGCAGGGGAGCATCCTGTGTAAAACACTGTGTATGTGAGAAAAAAAGAATCTCACTTTAAAAGAATCTCAAAAAAGAGTCACTTTTATGTCATTTTATATAATATGTGTTTGTGTTTTTTTCCCCCCGGTAATTCAGTTTTACCAGAGCTTTACTTTCATCATGTCAGCAGTTTTTTTAAATGCACAAAAAAGTAATATATAAATTAATTGCCTCAGAATTATTTGGCTTTTTATTCATAGAAACAAGAAAAGGTCCTTCTTGTTCTGAGCAATTCTTTAAATATAACTTTATACCAAGTAATTTCAAAAAAGTAAAAGCGGGCTTCAATACTTAAAAATGCAATTCATTTCGTCCTTTGGGGTTTCTCTGAAGAAGGTCACATGTTTTAAAGTAAGATGAAGTGGTTCCATATATTCTGCATCTTTACAAAAAATAGTGAAAAACTGACAACTTTGAAAACTCAGTTGTGCCATTAGGAGTTTTGAGAAATTTTTGTGTATGTAATATTTTATTACAAGAAACATGAATTGGGAAAACATTGATGACGGTTAACAGGTGATCAGATATCAGCAGGACACATGTTAATTCAATCCCCACAACAACAACATAAGTTGTTGTTGTTTAGTTCAAGGTTATGTTAAGCGAGAAACAAATGAATTCCCCCAAGTGTTGTCCCGACTAGTCAAACACATTTGAACAAAGAATTTCAAATTGAACAATATTCCTGAAATGTTGTTTAATAATGTCATAGTTTAATGATTGACATTTAAATTGTCAAAGAAAAAAAAGAAAAAAATCTGAATGCACCATATTTTATTTTTAACTTCTGTCAACAATTCCTTAATTGTTTACAGTAGGTTAAATATTGCTGTATTTCAATAGAAATTTTTGTAGACAAACAAGACAGCTCCTATTTAAATGGGGAAAGGCTGATATTTCCAATCTGACAATATTATGGTAAATTCATTTTGCTTATTTGGATCTGGGTTCATTTTGTAAATATATGATTTTCCTTTTGTAAATATATGTCTTTAGATTGAAACTGCAGAGCACGCAAAGCAGGCAGCGAAGGATCATTTTAACACTATAAATCTCATCTAAAAACTAAAAACATAAAAAGCATTTCATATGGAAGTTCAATAGGTCTTTTCCAAGATATACATTTTATTTCTATCTATTCAAAATGCCAAACTGGATAGGGAAAAAGTTTGCTTTGAACAAATTTCTCTTAAACATCAGTCATACGCTCAGTGTCTGCAGTCTTTGAAAAAGAATTACAGCTTCCGTTCCTTATGCGTTCCTGAGACTGCATAAAGTGACTTTCCTCCGTAAGAGCTCTATGAAAAATCCCTGACAGGTTTTGGTTACATTGACGTCTAACATCCAATCCCATGCAGAAGTACAGCAATGGGTTAATGCAGCTGTTGAAATAGGCTAAGTTTGAAGCCATTCTCCATCCTACTTTTACCACCTTGTTGTTTTTATCCACCAATTTGACCAGTCCTAGAAAGTGGTAGGGGGCCCAACATAGGAAAAAAGCACCGACCAATACAGCAAGAATCCGCAGAGGCCTCGATTTGCCAGAGAGCCGTGTTCTGCGGATCCCAACAGCAGCAAGTATGTAACTGATAAGGATGACCAGGAAGGGAAACAGGAATCCACAGATGAAACGAATGAAGTAGTAGGCATACTCAGCACTTCCTTTCTCCTGTAAATTAAATCACAAATTCATATTCACATATTTTCTATAGTACATGCAGATGTGTGAGTAAAAACTAATCTCTCAGGCATTTGTGCAGCCATTCTGACCTTGATTGAGCAGTGGCTGAAGTTGTTCTTGCCAGGGAAGACCTGTCGGTACACAAAATACGGTGAACTAAAGATCACGGCCAAAATCCAAACTCCCGCACTGACCACACGAGCTGCACATAACGTCCGTCGTTTCCTGGTGAACACTGGGCAGCAAATGCAAAGCGCTCTATCCACACTGATGACACCCAGAAGGAAAACACTGCAGAACATGTTGGCGTACTTGAAGAAAGCATTGAACTTGCAGACAAACTCTCCAAAAGGCCAGAGGTCAAAGAAAAGATCTCTGATAAGTGGAGTGACTCGTGTCAGGCAGAAGATCAGGTCAGCTACTGCGAGATTGACCAACCACACATTAGTAACACTGGGGTTCATGCGGAAGCTGGCAACCCAGATGACCACAGAGTTCCCAGTGGTGCCGAAGAGAATGATGATGGAGTGGAAGACAATGTTGACAGCTTTTATAATGGCTTCAGGGTCAACTGTAGTGTTCTCATGGTGGTTTGAAACCTCAGAGTGGGCATAATGGAGAAGAGTTGTATTGGAAGTCATTCTACAACCAAGAGAGACAAAACCCTTAATGTTCCTTCAGTTCATTCATGATGTCAATTTGTAAGCCAACTCGGGAGACTAATTTTCTAAAATGTTCAAAGAGATATTCAATATCAATATTTTCATTTAATATCAATATAAATGTTCGTCATTTTGCACATAGAAGATGCACCATCATCTGTGTCAGACAAAAGAAAACCCTTGCGTGATTGTTACACCACAAGTGTATTCTTGTAAACTTGTGAACTAGAAGTGTAAACTTATAATTATTCTCTACATACATTGCAAAAACACCTTATTTTACCTACAAACACTTTATTCTACATACAAATTATTTTATGTAATTCTAACAGTAAAAATAAAAAAAACTTGTACTTGTTTAATGGCATGTTCCCTTACTCACTGCCCGGACATTACCTTGTCAGTCTCAGCCTATTTAAACCATGTAAACTCATTCATTCCCTGCGAAGTCTTGTTTAGTGTCACACCGTCAGACTGCAATTCCAAGCATTCTCCTGGTTTTCTTTATCTTGGTTTTCGATCTTCTGTCTTGTTTTCGCCTGTGCCCCTTTGACCCTGTTATTGTTTGGACTGATTACCCGGGGTTTATGACCTTTGCCTTTTTTCGACTACGATTGTGGATTACCCTTTCAATAAAACTGCATTTGGATCCTCAACCTTCTTGTCTCAGAGCAGTTCGTGACAGATAGGCTACTTTACATTTGATATTTTTTAGTTAAAATATGTTTTAGTTTTTGTTATCAATAATGTACATTTTGGATTTATGTTACATCTTATGGTGTTTATTGATGTTTTTTGCATTATTTTAGTTTCAAGTGTGTTACCATGATGGTTTTGCTAATTGTGATAAACTCTAATTTGTAATTCAAAAATGTGCATGTCTTTAGTCAAGATTATTAAGTAAAACATTGCTTCAGAATTTTTTTTACTTATCTATAATCTATTATAAACATTTTGAATGCATTTATTATGCCTTGTAATGCACCTTATGATGCATTTTATGATCTCATGTATAATCGTAACCACAGTTATAATATATTATAGTTTCAAGTTTTCAAGTTTGTTTTTATTTATATAGCACATTTAAAAACAGCAAACATGACTGACCAAAGTGCTGAACAAAACACAAGATAAAGAGACAAGGGCAAACCAGACATGACAGAAGCTCACAATGAATTAAAAGCTATAAAGAAAAAAAGTAGTTTTTAGAGAAGGTTTTTTTTTTAGGTTTTAAGAGAAGATTTAAAAACAGTTAAAGACTGTGCCGATTCACAGCCTCGAGCCGGCAATGGCAAAGGCTCTATCTCCTCTATGTTTTATTGGTGATCTGGGGACAGATAAAAGTCACTTATCACCAGTGGCGCCTCCAGAAATTTTTCATAGGGGTGGCCAGATGGGGCCACTTAAAATCTTGGGGTGGCACACCAAAACTATAAACCATAATTTCAGAATTGTATTCTACTGTTGTAGTAAACCGGCCTGTAGAAAACTATCAGAAAGACTTAAAGAAACTCCTACTGATATACTTTGGTTTATTGTGTTATATTTAATGTTACTAATGATATTAGTAGGGCCCTACTAATATATATTATATTATATATAATGATATGTATTATATAGATATGATATATAAGGGCCCTCGCCCCGCGGCAAATTTACAGATACTTACATAATTGTGATGAATTTAATCCTTTTTAAGTTATTATTTTGCAGTGTAAGATTACAGTTAACACCTTTAAATATTACATAAATGTATTATGAATTTTTAATAAACTTAATGAGTGTATAAATCAGCAGCAAAAAGCAATTCTTGAAAAAATCTGCACAGTAATTTTATAAAAAACTAAATATGTTAATAAAAACAAATTACTATTAGTTCTCTTATAAAATTCAATCAGGCAATCATACATTTCACAATTTTATATTTATATATGAATGTCAAGAATTCAGAAGTGCATATATAGCCTACACTACAAAGAAATAATATGCAATTAAATTATGCTTATTTTAAATGTATTGAGCAGGCTAGGTATAACAAAATATATTGGCTTTTAATAATATTTCAGTGCGCAAACCCATGATAACATGAAAAACAGAGCGCACACAGCGTGTATGCGCATCGCGGGATTCGCGGGTGCAGAATGATGTGCTCAAAGCAACATGGAGTCACAGTGTGCAGCGCTGCATAAGTGCGCATTTAAAAGTTCACGTCACAAAGCGAAGAAATGTCGAGCGCACAAATCCTAGTGCGATTTGTTCCTTTGTTCCACAGTTTTGAATTCCAGTTATTGTGCGTTTGATGCCGATTCATAGTCCTTGTGATGTGTGTGATCTAGCAAGCACACGGTAGTGAACAGCAACAAACTCCAACAAAATAAAGTAATTTTATGCAAATCTACAGCCTTTTATCTACAGATAATGCACTATAATGTGAATATATCATATTGGAGAGAGTTTTACCGTGCATCCAAGAGGCGCGCGCGCTGTTTGAATATGAATGGAGAATGATTGACAGCCGCAGAGGAGGGAAAACGAGTTTCCGTATACTTTAATGATGTAAATAGACTTCTGTCCCTCACATTAAGCTATGGAATGACTTCAGATGACTTTGTCACCCAAACTGAAGTGAAAAAAACGGGAGGCGCCGAAAAGCGCGCTGTTTGCATCCCTGCTTGTCAAAACGTGGCAAAGACACATCAAAAAGTTGCTGAAACAGTATACTGTAACCGTTTGGCACTTAAAAAGCACGACACATAATTCCCCGTCTTCTTTTAATAAAGAATATTTTTGACTTATTTATGAAATGCATAACTGATGCTACTAAAATTTGTACTGGCCATTGGGGTGGCCAGTGGGGTGGCCAGGAGTCGACCAGGGGTGGCCGTGGCCACCCCTGGCCACCCCCTGGTGGCGCCATTGCTTATCACCAGACCTCAGATTTCGGGTAGGATTGTATGGACAGAGTAGCTCAGACATATAGCTTGGTGCCAGATTATTTAAGGGTTTAAAAACAAATAGAAGGATTATAAACTCAATTCTAAAATGCACAGGTTGCCAATGCAGCGATTTCAAAATTGGAGAAACGTAATCAAACTTACGTTTTCTTTTGAGGAACTTTGCAGTGGCATTTTGTACATATTATAATGTATTGTTAAACACAATATATATTAAAACACAAGAGAAACAACCGATTTTAGATGTAAGTATGGGCAAATATTATAATGCATTTTAACTTTGGTTACAATTATTATATATTATGAAACGATATAATGCACAAAAGCGTACAGTATGAACACATTTGTAATGCATGCATACATAGAGGCTTTAAGTTATGTTACCAGTTATTAAAGAAATTGGAGGCAGTACTGTAGATTAATAAAGAATGCAATTTGACACTTTCAGAAAAAAAAAAATATATATATATATATATATAATTTTTCCCTGAAAGTGTCAAATTGTATATTGCATGGCCTGGAAAATAAATAAATGAAAAATTAATAAATAAATACATAAAAAAATATGAACTATTAATAAACTGTGAATGATTAGATATGGGTGTTCTTACCTTACACAGCATCAAGTGTTTTTACAAAACTGAAACACTGCTCAAGTTATCCTTCATGAATGAGTCAATGGGAGCGTGAGTAATAAAGTCATATTTTGCTATGCTATTAATATGTATATTTTCTGCAGACAAAGAGGAGACAAGCAGGAAGGGGGAGGAGACATCAACAACTGCATCTTCTGTCACAACCCTATGTCTGTGTTCACTTTTTTTGTGATATTCTTGTACTGCCTGTGTTCAGTTCCTGTGTGTTTAGTTCTACCAGAAAAACTCAGGAGAATAAATACCGTAACAAGTATACATTTATTAACAGCTCAGCAAGCACAATTTGGCGTAGGCCCCGTCCGTAGCTCGCATTCCGAGGGTACGGAATCTGCATTTCCTGCCTGAAGACGAAGGCAGGGGCGCAGCCAACCATAGACATCATATAGAGACTAGATGCCCTATTGGCCGCTGTGGCGCAAGAAATGCGGCCGCCATCTTAAACCGGTCATACTCCTATTTGCGTTGCATAGCAGCAGTAAATGCCAGAGCACTGTGCAGCATATTCCTGCTCAAATCGGCGGACCATCATTCGGGGATTACTTTTCACAAGTAAGATTTAACATTTAACATTACTGTACTATTGTTTGTATTTTGTGAGTAAAATATTCAATGTGTCCTGTATCGTAGCTACGTGTATGACCTTTGCAGCAAAAAAACCTGCGTGAAAATCAGTTCGGTATTCAGTGAGATATGATTAATTAAATGCGCTGACACCTCATTGCACCTGCCAAACAGATTACACTGAGCGGAGCGGGTGACCGGTTTAAGATGGCGGCCCCACGGCTCGTCCGCGCCAATAGGCAGTAGCGGTCGATAGGGCGTCTATCTATATGATGTCTATGCAGCCAACCCCCAAGGAGGTATAGGAAGGGACCATCTTGGTGGTGGTGGGGAGGATGGAGGTGAATGAAGGCGTCAGCATCTGCGAACTCAGACGTGTAAGTTTCGATCTTTTATACTACAAGTAGAGCACGATTGGATAATGAGAAGGTAATCGTTTGACGTAACGATTGAGTCTTCCCGGCAGAACTTACGCTAAAGCTTTCATTTCCTGTTTCCTTGGTTGCCATAGTTATTCATGGTTTCATTGAGTAGTGTCTCACCTGTTCCTCATCATCATGTGTATTTAGACCCTCAGTGATCTTCTGTTCGTCTTGTGTTGAAGTTCGGGGCTTGTGTTTGTCTCTGATGTTTCCTGATGTGTATTAAATGGGAGTTCATCGTTCTACTGCATCAAGCCTCTCTGTTTTGATTATCATGTCAAGCCAGCACGTGACAGAACTCAAAACCATCAAAAAGAAAGGTATGGAAATTGTAGATGAAAGGAGCTGTGCAGAGTAGAAATTATGCTCTATTTATCAGAATTGGTGCCTGATGGAGTATTTTGTGGATGAGTTCCTGACCTATACCTATATTGTTCCAGTTTTTGGAGTGGCTTAGATTGGGATTTTAGTTGGCTGATGCCAGAGGGGGATTACAACTGGACCCTGCAGTACATAAACTGTTTTTGATTGGCTCATCATTTACTGTGGGAGATGCAGATGAGGAAACCTGTAACTCTGCAGTAACCATCACACCATTATGGTGCGTTCACGTGCTATGGTAATTATGGTAAATACCAAAAGCCGACGTGGAAAATGCACATGAACACCCCCTCATGTGGTATTGGCTCGTAGAATATTTTGATGCACGAGTTGCCGAGATGAGATAACCTTTGAGATTTTTCAAAATGGCGGAGAGCAACGCGAGAGTCGTGAATGGTAAAATATGTACTATTCATGATCTAGAAAATATACAGCAGGGGTGCCCAATCCTGCTCCTGCCGAGCGACTGTCCTGCACAGTTCATCTCCAACCCTAATCAAAAACACCTGAAGCAACCAATTAAGGTCTTTAGGATGCATGATTTTTTTCCCCAAACCACTTCAGTGGAAATCCCGCCCTGCAGCTGATTCTAAAGTTTTCATTGGTCATGTCAATCACTGTACTGATTGCCTACACCAAACACTGATCCCTAAACCTACCCGTCACTGTAACCTAAACCAATGAAATCGGCTGCGGGGCGGGATTTCCGCTGAAGTGGTTTGGGGAAAAAAATCACGCCTTTAGGATCACTTGAAAATTAAAGGCAGGTGTGTTTGCTTAGGGTTGGAGATGAACTGTGCAGGACAGTCGATTGGCAGGAGCAGGATTGGGAACCCCTGATATACAGCATATTATTTACCGTTTGAGTTTTGATAAATCATTTTCTTGCTGTAGCAGATGACTTGAGCAATCTAAAATAGTTTTTAGCTAAATAACAGGTCTGGATCTCCATCTTTTTACCACGACAACAAAAGCACTTGAACGCAACACACTGGTAAAGACCAGTTCACAAGTGGAAAATATCATCCATAGCACGTGAACGCACCATTAGAGTTTTGTCACGTCATGGCCGCCAGAGTCTGTCTATCTATCTGTCTGTCTGTGTATATTCATATATTATTCATGTATTTATAGGCCTATTCTATTGCATATTCATGTATGGCATGTACACAAAGACGCAACCAAGATGGTGGACTTAAAACAAGTCTTGTAATTCAGGGTTCCCTGTGGTACTAGTAGGGGGTTTATTCATTATTTGTCCTAAAAAATATGTTTTTTTTTGGGAAGAAATGTCAAAATGCAATTAAGTTGTTCATTTGTTTTGATACTTACATTGCAAAGCAATTTGCAATACATTTGTTACTGTATTAGTTAATCTTTTGGTAACGTTAGTTAATAATAACGGTTTGTTCATGTTAGTTCACAGTGCATTAACTAATGTTAACATACAACCTTTGATTTTAATAATGTATTAGTAAACGTTGAAATTAATATTAACTAATAAATGCTTTATAAGTATTGTTCATTCTTTGTTCATGTTAACTAAGGTAGTCAACTAATGTTAATGGACCTTATTGTAAAGTGTTACTGATTATTTTAATTACTTTGCAATGTAAGTCTCAAACAAATATATACTTGAAATGATATAGGGCAACTCTACAATTAGTTGATTTATTTCAGTGTGCTCAGCTCAGCCTAAATGAGGACCTAAATGTTTTGGTTTTTCAATTATCACAGAAGACATTTGAACTGGGAAAACGTGTTGTGGCCTTTTTGTTAACAAAGATAAACTGCAGCAGAAGCCTTTTTTCGTAGGTATGTATTTATTTCACAGGTAAATATTACAGAAATAAAAGAAACAGACTGATATGTAAACTCAGATGGACCCCAATCATCATGCAGACATGGTCTAAAATTGTGTCCCTTTCCATGTGTTAGGCCAATAATAATTTCCTCTTTTCGCCTCAGATAGTCTTATCTACATCATCCTAATAATTAACAAACCTAGACATAGGCTGACATAAGCAATCTTTAAAATGTACTGGTGCATAAACATACATAAATGATATTACATGTAATATATTACATACATTTGATTACATGTAATACATTACCAATTATTTTAATTTTAATTGTACAATATTTCATACATTGTATATACATACATATTTCATATCGGCTTCAACTTCTTATTAAAGAAGACCAGACACAGGTACAATCATTTTTCAATCTTTAAGATATGAGATATATCTATATATACACACATTAATTTTTAAAAATACATTTAAATGTTTTTTTTTACATGAATTACATAAATTGTATTACATGTAATACATTACAAATTATTTTAATTTTAATTGTACAATATTTCATATAGGCTTCGACTTCTTATTAAAGAAGACCAGACACTGAGGTACAATAATTTTTCATTCTGTAATATATGATATATACGTATATATATATATACATATATATATATATACATTTATATTTATATTAAAAATACGTTTAAATGTTATTCTATTTGATAGACATGATAAATGTACAAGACAACTAGAATAAAAACTCTTAAAAAAAGTTGTTAGACACACTTGTGCCTGCAGTCTTTGGAATGGAATTATATCTTTCGTCCCAAGTGTCCCGCTGGGTTTGGCCTTCCTCCATAAAAGCTCTGTCACAAATCCCAGACAAACTTTGGTTGCATCGTTGACTAAACTTCAGTCCCATGCAGAAGTACAGCAATGGGTTAATGCAGCTGTTGAAATAGGCTAAGTTTGAAGCCATTCTCCATCCTACTTTTACCACCTTGTTGGCTGCATTTACCAATTTGACCAGTCCTAGAAAGTGGTAGGGGGCCCAACATAGGAAAAAAGCACTGACCAATACAGCAAGAATCCGCAGAGGCCTCGATTTGCCAGAGAGCCGTGTTCTGCGGATCCCAACAGCAGCAAGTATGTAACTGATAAGGATGACCAGGAAGGGCAACAGGAATCCACAGATGAAACGAATGCTGTAGTAGACATACTTTGCTGAATTGTCACCTGCTTCAGCTGCTTCTTTGTGCTGCAAATGAAAAAAAATGATGACATTAATATATTTACTAAATATAATAATTATATAAAAATGCATAAGCATTATTATTTATATATGTGTGCAGCCATTCTGACCTTCAGTGAGCAGTGGCTCAGGTTGTTCTTGCCAGGGAAGACCTGCCGGTACACAAAATACGGTGAACTAAAGATCACGGCCAAAATCCAAACTCCCACACTCACCACACGAGCTGCGCATAACGTCCGTCGTTTTCTAGTAGCAACTGGGCACCAGACGCAGAGCGCTCGATCCACACTGATGACAGCCAGAAGGAAAACACTGCAGAACATGTTGGCGTACTTGAAGAAACCATTGAACTTGCAGAGAAAGACTCCAAAAGGCCAGTAGTCAAAGAAAAGACTTGAGATTAGTGATAGGACTCGTGTCAGGCAGAAGATCAGGTCAGCTACTGCAAGGTTGACCAACCATACGTTAGTGACGTTGGGCTTCATGCGGAAGCTGACAACCCAGATGACCACAGAGTTCCCAGTGGTGCCGAGGAAAATGATGATGGTGAGGAAGACAATGCTGACATCATTCATGATGACTTCGATGTCCACTGTAGTGTTCTCATGGTGGTTTGAGACCTCAGAGTGGGCATAATGGAGAAGTGTTGTATTGGAAGTCATTCTACAACCAAGACAGACAAATCAGTAAATGTTCCTTTAGTTTAAACATCTGTCTTGACATTCATTTCTAAGACAACTTGGAAGACTTATTCGGCATAGGTTCGCTCAGAAAATTCTAAAATGCTCAAATGGATAAAATTTTCATAATTTTGTAAGATGCAACCCTGATATCTATCATGCAGTAGAAAATCACTTTTGGTGTTATTATGAGTGTAGTTTAAAAGCACATTAGATCACAAAGTACAAGGGATAGCAATAACAAGGGATGCACCGATGTATCAGCCACTTGTATCATCCGTTTGTTTAAAAACAGCTAATGATCAGGGACGATTCACACAAAACTATCAGAACCATCGTTAGGCTGTCGTTATCTGTATTGGCAGATGTCATTCTAAATAATCGGATATCAGTATACTGCCACACAAATTGTATATTGGTGCACCAAAAATAACAAGGTCAGTTACAGATTTCAAATTACTCTGTGAAATCACAGATATAAACATTTAGGATTTCATAAATCATAGTTACATAGTCCCATTGTTGTTGTTGTTTTTAGCTAAACTGTTGCCCTGCTTCAGATATGTCAGCTGTATCAAAAACTGTTTAGCTTGAATAAGAAAATGTTGAAATTAACATTAACAAAGATTAACAAATGCTGAAGAAGCGCAATTCATAATTAGTTCATGTTAACTAATGTAGTAAACTAATGTTAACTAATGAAACCTTATTGTAAAGTGTCATTGTAATAATAATAATATTAATTTAAAAAACATGGTACAAAATGAGGACAGAAATATAGATAATCTTGTGATGAATTGATGTAGATGTTCTTACCTGTACACATCAGTGTTTTCACAAATCAGACCAATCCATCAATCTGGAGGGGAAAAAACAACGAAATCCTTTGTAAAGGATTCAATAGGAGCTGTGTATGACTATTAAATTGTCATTTTGCTATGCTTAAAAAATAAATCTGTGGCTAGTTTATTGATATTACTTGCAGTTGCTCTCTTCCTTTTGCTCCTTAGACTAATAGAACAGGCCGTTCATGTGTTTTCCCTGAAGACAGATAAGAGAAATGGGAAGGGGGAGGAGACCTTTTTTTTACGTAAACAGAATTGTTGTAAGTGAAGTGTGGCTTTGGCACATTTATATATTATGCATGTAACTTAATATTTAACATTATTGATCTGACTCTACTTACGCTGTTGAATGAGAACTGAACTGAACGATGACATCATTTTTGAGAGATGAAATTAACTAATTTAATAATTGAAGATCTTTACAACAGAACAGATTCAACACTGAACTGACTAAAACAGCCGTAATGCATAATTTTCCTGTTATCACAGTATAGCTTTGAAACATTGTATAAACATTGAAATATTGTATAAAGCGCTATATAAATACAGGTGACTTTACCTGACATGGCATAGCCTATTATTTAAGTATACAAAGACACAAGTCCGAAGTTGGTACTTTTGACAACACTACACAGGATATAGCCTCAAATCCCAGGTCAGGTGATTATGCAGTCAACTACAACTCAGGGGCAGTTTATACACAAACAGTTTTCAACTAAAAATGGAAAACTTTGTATGCGTTTTGGCTGTTCATTTACTCGACAATGACATTTTGGGGGCCCAAAAACACAAACCTTTGACAATAGGATTCCAATTGCAGGTTTTACGAAACACTACTGTTATCATCTCTGTGTAAACTACAAAAATACAAATTTGTGACAATATTAACATCACGCGCATGCGTATTACGTGTTCAGTCAATAGGCGCGTAGTTTTTTCTTTACAAAGTGACATCGCTAACTACTGGCCTGGCAGTGAGGTGTGAACGGGGATAGTTTTGACAACAAAGAAAAACGTTTCCCACTTTATTAGGCTAGGCCTACATCATTATAGCGTTTAGCCTCAATCAGAGATGGGCATAAATACATGGAAATGTATTTAAAATAAAACATACAAAATACTGTGTGGAAAAAACAATTTAAATACAAATTCAGCATTTTAAAAATACACAAAATACATATGAAATTGGCCATCCAGCAGGGGAATGAAGAAACTACATAGGCCTACTGACTTTTAATTCCCAACCTTATCTCTGCCCTCTCTATCTTTCTTTCTCTTTCCTGCTGGCAATTACAAATAAACTTATGCAAAATAGCAGCTATTTATATACTTATTTCTAACCAGGTTACAATGTAGTCTTCTTTGTAGTGAACAAAAATCATACTGTGTAGCCAATGTAAAACTGTGGGAACCTTATGCTATTTAGCAAAGAACATACATTTGCTTACCCCACAAATAGGCCTATCTATGTAAACGATTTAGAAAAAGTTCCATCGATTCAAACTTTATATCATCGCTATGATAGTGTCATATCACCCAGCCATAACATGCAGTAACATGCTTTAAACACATTTTCAACACAATTGTTGTTGAAAATTCCACAACCGATCAAGACTGATTGGCTAACGCTATTTTCCCACTTGGAAAATCTGAATAATGCACTATTTTAACTTTAATCAACAAGTAGAAGTGATCATGACATCCTCACCTTATTCCAGAAAAGTTGCGGATCCAGTGCTGAGTGGTAGCCTACTGCAGCTCACTCACATGCATGAATGTCGGGGTTGGGAGGAGGGGCGTGTCTGAACTAGTTGATGCACGAAACCCGATTAACAGGATGACTGGCAAAAAGTATTTGAAGTATTTTGGAAATACAGCAATACTCATCTTAAATGTATTTAAATACAAATTACATTTGATTTTTCCCCCCCAAAGGCTTTAAAATACAAAATAGTATTTTGTATTTCCAATAGGCCCACGTATTTTAAATACATGTCTGAAATACTGCCCATGCGCTTAATGTATAATCAATGGCTATGTATAAATTGTGACATTCTTGCTCATGTTCATGTCTCTTGCACTTCAAGAAATCTGTTGAATGTTGTTTGAGCTTTAATCAGGAAATTCCCAATAGACATTACTAAAGCAAGAGACACTTTGTAAATAAATTAATGTTTTATTCAAACACTTTACCTTTTTTTTTTTATTAATGACATGTAGCTATCTAATGTATGACATATCTAAGTTCAGTCAGTCACAATAAGCCTTCTGTATAGGATGCACCCATGTGTTCTCTCTCACACATTAATTATAAGAAGTGCACATGCAAAACAAAAATGTGTGTCATCGTTTTGCAATATTGAACAACCTTTAATGTTTCACTGTCACTGCAGATGATTTATTTCAGTGTGCTCAGTCAGGCTACAAAGACCTAAAGGTTTAAAAGACATTTGAACCGGGAAAAATTTGTTTTGTTTTTCTGATGAAAAGAAATTGCATCAAAAGCTTTCATCACAGCTTCATACACTGTGCATTTATTGCAATGTTAATATTACAGAAACAATGAAAAATGTTAATTCCCTTATATTAAGCCATGCACATATAATTTCCGCTTACTCTTCCTGCCTTAGGTGGGCTTATCAATCCTGTTAAAGGGTTAGTTCACCCAAAAATGAAAATTAAGTCATTAATTACTCACCCCCATGCTGTACCAACCCCGTAAGACCTTCGTTCGTCTTCGGAACACAAATGAAGATATTTTTGATTAAATGTGACAGCTGGATCACTCCTCCATAGGCTCCCTAAGGGATTGAAACCTGACGGCCCAGAAAGTAAATGAAGAAAATGTTTAAATATTCCATGTCACAACAGTGGCTCAACTATAAAAACAAACAAAAATAACGACTTTATTCGACTATTCCTTTTCTTCCTTGTAGGCCTGAAACGAGACTTCAAGAGATTTCCACGACGCACGCGTGAGAATTGCGATCTCCTTCAACTACTTCAGTTAAGTTCTTGCGCGTGTGCGTCGTGGAAATCTCTTGAAGTCTCGTTTCAGGCCTACAAGGAAGAAAAGGAATAGTCGAATAAAGTCGTTATTTTTGTTTGTTTTTTCGCACAAAAAGTATTCTCGTCGCTTGATAAACTTATAGTTGAGCCACTGTTGCGACATGGAATATTTAAACATTTTCTTCATTGACTTTCTGGGCCGTCCGGTGTCATTCCCTTAGGGAGCCTATATAGCAGTCATAAACCTCTCAGATTTAATCATAAATATCTTCATTTGTGTTCCGAAGACGAACGAAGGTCTTACGGGGTTGGTACAGCATGGGGGTGAGTAATTAATGACTTAATTTTCATTTTTGGGTGAACTAACCCTTTAAATAACAATCATACACATGTAGACAAACATAACCGATCATAAAAATGCAGAATTATTTCATAAACATTTGTATAAATATTATTACCCATATTACGAATGATCTTAGTTTGAAAATTTTCAGGTATATTTTATATGTTCACTTGTCAATGTGTTATATACTAATAAAAAAAAATGCATAAAAAAAGTTAGCTGCTAGACCTGACAAATGAACAAGAAAAAGAGTAAAATCTCCTAAAGTTTAGTGACACTTTCAGTCATTGGAATGGAATTACAGCTTTCCTCACCAGTGCCTTGCTGTGACAGAATTTGGCCTTCTTCCATAAAAGCTCTGTGACAAATCCCAGACAAACTTTGGTTGCATCGTTGACTAAACTTCAGTCCCATGCAGAAGTACAGCACTGGGTTAATGCAGCTGTTGAAATAGGCTAAGTTTGAAGCCATTCTCCATCCTACTTTTAACACCTTGTTGTTTTTATCCACCAATTTGACCAGTCCTAGAAAGTGGTAGGGGGCCCAACATAGGAAAAAAGCACCGACCAATACAGCAAGAATCCGCAGAGGCCTCGATTTGCCAGAGAGCCGTGTTCTGCGTATCCCAACAGCAGCTAGTATGTAACTGATAAGGATGACCAGGAAGGGCAACAGGAATCCACAGATGAAACGAATGAAGTAGTAGGCATACTCAGCACTTCCTTTCTCCTGTAAATGAAATCACAAATTCATATTCACATATTTTCTATAGTACATGCAATTATAGTATTCCACTTGCTTCTGCTGCTTCTTTCTCCTGCAAATACATTTATAATTATATATTCATAATAACAAAATCAGATTTTTTTATGCAGTCATTTTTTAAAGCCATTCTGACCTTCAGTGAGCAGTGGCTCAGGTTGTTGTCACCAGGGTAGACCTGCCGGTACACAAAATACGGTGAACTAAAGATCACGGCCACAATCCAAACTCCCGCACTGGCCACACGAGCTGCGCATAACGTCCGTCGTTTTCTAGTTGCAACTGGGCACCAGACGCAGAGCGCTCGATCCACACTGATGACAGCCAGAAGGAAAACACTGCAGAACATGTTGGCGTACTTGAAGAAACCATTGAACTTGCAGAGAAAGACCCCAAAAGGCCAGTGGTTAAAGAAAAGTTTTTTGAGGAGTGAAGTGACTCGTGTCAGGCAGAAGATCAGGTCAGCTACTGCCAGATTGACCAACCATACGTTAGTGACGTTGGGCTTCAGATGGATACCAGCCACCCAGACCACCATAGAGTTCCCGGTTATGCCAAAGATAATCGTAATGGTGTAGAGGACAATGGTAATATTATCCATTATGGCATCAATGTCCACTTTAGTTTTCTCAAAGACGTCCGGGTGGGAGACGTGCATAAAAAGAGTTGTATTGAAGGCCATTCTGTGAGAAAAAATAAAAGTTTAAAATAACATACAATGACATTCTTATAACATTATTAATATTTGATATGCATTCTCATTATGTTGAGAGAAGACACTCTTAGAATGTTGTTATGTTTTCACTTAATGAAGTTCTTAAAATGTTTAGAGAAAATATGACCTTTTACATAACATTCTAATCACATCAATAAAACTGGACATTTTTAACATTTAGCAAATCACTGTTCCCACAATGTTTTACAACATAAATTTGTTAGTTAGGAATGCACTTTAAGTTGCTTTGGATAAAAGTGTTTGCAATATGCACAATCTTGCAAACTATTCCATAGTGTACTTCTCAAGTTGGATAAAATACTGGGAAAAAAGAAGTCATGTAACGTGTAAAATATTGAAATAATGTGTAAAGTATTCAAATAATTCACATGAGTAAGTATGGGTACAAGAATATGAGCATCTACAAGTATTTTCTCTTATTTACCCAAGACTTTTTCTTTGTGTATATATGGGGTGGTTATTAAAAAATATGTTTAAATATAGTTGAAATTTGTATACATATTTTAAATATAGATTAAACTAGCCATAAAAGTTTGATCACATGACAGAAGCCACCCAGCTCTTACTCAGAGTCTGTTTTAAAATATCTGTCTGGAAAAAAAAAATGGGGATGTTAAACACATCAAGATTGCAAGTTTTATGAAAGTATGAAACTTTTTTTATGAAAGTTTTATGAGATTTTAAGGGGGGTGGGGGACTCTGAACCTTTCACCCTTTAACAAAATACAGAAGCGGAATTGAAATCAGTGTTTTTAAATGGAAACAGCTGCATAGATTCTTACATGTCTTAAAAATAATCATGAATCCCCTCCCCCCCCCCCCCACTTTCGCGTACACGTGTCATTTAGTGAGCAATTTATCATAAGTCTGTTCAAAGTGTCATTTCATGCTCGTATTCTGAGTTACACCATATAGATAAATATGAGTTGTCTGGCAACTAAGAGGTTTCAGCATATAAAACCGGTGTTATATATTTTGAGTTGCTCTGCTGAATCATGAGAGGTCACAACATCTTATTGCGTTATTCCCATTACGTTCAGCATTTACTCAAACTAAATATGTTCCGTCAAAAAAAGCCTTACTTCTTGAACAATAGCCTGTCCTCTTGTGTCAGAGTTAGTTGTGTTTCTCCTTTTATGTTTCAAAACAAAGAACAGTAGAATATATGAATTAAAAACATGTGAATAAACCACGTTAAAATTCTCATTAAAATCACATTAATGTATAATATATGATTATAAAATACAGAAATGCAATAAAATGATCACACAACCTGAAAATAAAATCATAAAGACTTACAAACAACTTGATTATGAATTGTTGTGGATGTTCTTACCTGTAGACAGTCTCAATGAAGGTTTGCTCAATGAATCAGTCTTGAGGAAACACCACCGCATAGTAATTTGTGAATGTGTTGCAGGAAGTGAGTATAGGTGTTTTGATGTTATGTTCAGTGTGCAGGCAAATAAATAAGTGAAGGGTTCATTGACATCACTTCCAGCTGCTCTCCATCTCTCTGAAACCTTTTCTCCCCTTTTTCGTTTTCTCTACATGAGATAAGCAGGAAGAGGGAGGAGACATTCACACGAACAAACACAGAAACCTAAATATATGTGTGTGATTAATCAATTTTGCCTCTGGGAGAGTTAAAGCATATGATGTATATCTAATTACTTTAATGTCTAAAAGTACACATTGTAGATCATTGTTTGAACATCAAAACATCTGAATTTTGAAAGTAGTGAATTAATAACACCAGTTAGGCCTACGCAACTACTAACAACAACAACAGTTTTGTAAGTGTGTACAATGTTTTACATATGCTATCTATTTAACAGTATCTGTTCAAGATCATGGTTTCCCTAGCACACCAATGTTTGCATGTGAATAATTTCCATGTCTTCTCTTTGTCAGTGTTGCTTGTTTTATTGTGTGTCTTTGCCAACATGCTGATATGAATTCCCATGACTTTTGTATCCAACCACATATCAGAAAAGGAAAACGGGTTGAATGCTGTTTCTGTTTATATTTAATACTTATGACTATTAGCATACCATACACTATGTTTTGTTGTGGCATTAGAACCACTATCAGGTAATTGAAAAAATATTGTTGTTGTTGTTGTTGCTGTCATCATTTACTCACCCTCATGTTGTTCTAAACCTGTATGCGTTTCTTTGTTCTGCTGAAAACAAAAGAAGATATTTTGAAGAATGTTGGGAACCAAACAGTTTCTGGTCGCCATTGACTTCCATAGCATGACAAAATAACTATGGATGTCTGTGGGGACCACTGACAACTGTTTGGTTCCCAACAATTTTTCAAAATATCTTCTTTTGTTTTCAGCAGAACAAAGAAACGCATACAGGTTTAAAACAACTTGAGGGTGAGAAAATGATGACAGAATTTTCATTTTTGTGTGAACTATCCCTTTAAGTGACTGTTTTTAGGTGAGAAATTGGTATTGCCCTACATATCTGGAGGAGCATCAATATCTTAATGTTGAACTGTGCTGCCACTTACTGCTGAGAGTTAGTATTACAGAAGACAACTCTGAATCTGTGGTTTGACCTATCATAATAATGTGGGCGATAATAGATAGATAAGTGGTTTACGCAATTATGTGAAATGTAAAGAAAATAATAGCTTAAATGACCAAAATGTCAGCCATGATGCCCTGAAAGGCAAGACATCTTATCAACTGGTTGAAATTGTTTTATTACAGTATAGCTTGAGGGTTAGTTTGGAAAAAGTGACATCTTCAGAGCTTAAGGTATATGTCTAGGTGTGAAAACATTTCAAAACAATAGAAAATCACATTTGTGGAAATAAAATTTAAAAACAGCAACATATTCAAGAAGGAAAGTGTGTGTAGGCATAGAAAAAAAAGTGCCCCCCCCAAAAAAACTCACATGAATTATCAATGTTGATTTCGCACCATATTTCAATTCACACAACTGTTACATAAAATTCCTTTTAAACATATTTTACCCTAAAAAAGGAAGAACAAATGTTTTCCTGTTTCACCATTTTTTTGTAATAGTAAAATGTTTTAGACTAAACTAATGGTGAAACTCTAGTGTTTCTAGTTCCCGTTTCCAGTTATTCATAAGTTTCTGACAGCTCTGCATCAGGTAAAAGTCTCTGATTATTTCTGATTTCAAAACAAAAAAATCAGTAATAAACAGTATTAATCTAATAATTTAAGTTGTTAAGTGTTCCTTTACAATCTATGTATGTACCAAATTGTTGGTCTACACACAAAGTGAAAAAGCCCAAAAAAAGGAACAAAGCCTAGAAAGCCACATCTGTTTTCTTATATAATTGCTCATATGTTTTTTGTTGTTGTTTTTCTTTTCAGATTTCAGCAGCATGAGTGGACCTACAATCTTGGTTATCATAATCTGGATATTGAGAGGTGAGAGACTTGGTGTTGTTGCTGTTGGGTTTGAAATATAAGCCTAGATCGTTTTAGATTAATGAACAAATACTGAATGAGTGTTTATGTCAAAATGGTGCTATTTATATGGATGGGTGTCAGTTTAACTCGCACTTCTATTGTGTTGTAAAGTTAAGCAGCTCAATGCTTTGGCATGTATTAAAATAATGTAGAACATGTCGTGTGTGTTTATGTATGAAGGTGCTGAAAGCAACACGTGGGAAATTGAGATGCCTCAGAATATAGATGCGATCAATGGCTTCTGTGTTCATATTCCATGTCAGTTTGAGATCCCCGACTCATTCAAAAAGTCCCTAAACAACTCTGTAGAGGCGATGTGGAAAAAAACAACCATAGACGGAGCAATCGTGCTCAGTTCGGAGTTGTTTCAAAAAGGAAATGTGATTGGCAACATCTTAAACAAAAATTGCACTACAGTGTTTCACAACGTTCCTGCTGGATTCAGTGGCATGTATTTCTTCAGACTTCAGGGTCCTGAATCTCTCATGTATACTTTTAGGCAAGGAGTGAACATCACAGTCCATGAAGGTTGGAATCCTTATTTTATAAAAGAATAAATAACTTTTTTGGGAGGGAGTGGGTTGGGGCATTATGATGATAATGTCTTAACTCTATTCTTAATTCCAAGACGTTCCACCGCCTGTCCTGAGCCCACATGTTCAGGTGCTGGAAGTTCTAGAGGGCTCCGAGTTGACATTGACCTGTTCCACTGTGATCTCATGTCCCTCAATACAACCTCTGATGCAGTGGAACCCACAACTAGGAGAACAGCTCACACCAGCCCTACAGGTGAAATGTAACGTCAGGCAAATCATGATGATTGTAAACTACAGTTCTGTGTCCTGATGCTTTAAGCTTTGTTTTCTTCTTAAGGAGGATAAATTCGGACAGAAAATGTTGGTCTCCTCTCAGATGTTCAATGCTACACCTCTAAATGACCACCTTAAAGTCTCCTGCACTCTTTTGTACTCCCAGGGTGCCAAAAGACAAGTTGAGACCAGCGTTACCCTCAGAGTGCTTTGTAAGTGAAACAGTGAAAGGAAAGCAATCATAAAGCATAAAAGCAATTATTTTTATGTATTATAGTGGCCCTATCCCAAATGGAACACTAAAGCCCAAAGTATCCACCTTATTTTGCGGCCATTTATAATTTGAATGCGTCTTGCTTCCGGTTTCATTCGTTACCAGTTATTTTTAGCTGTACAAAAGAGCTCCTTATGCTGCTTGATGCAAACTGGTATTTTCTACATATTATTTTAATGTAGGCTAGTGTCTCAATTAAACACGCTGGTTTGTAGCGCAAACTGTTTTACAGTTTACTGTTCTTTGATATATTCTTCTCCTTATTACCCTCAGCCTGTTCTCACGTAAATGCGTCTCTATAGCACGCATTATGCTTTATCGTGCAATTTATACGCGGTTTTCGCGTGCATTTGATACGCAGTTCATTTGCGTGTAATACATACGCACCCCACACCACTGATTCTACCCAAACGTATAATACACACGCACCCCACACCACTAGCCTACTAAACCTACCCATGCGTATCCTATGCACGTAAAAACTCATTTTCGCGTATAAATTGCAAGATACACACTGCGTGCTATAGAGACGCATTTAGTGAGATCGGGTTGCAGCCCTATAGCGGCTCAGAAATTGAAAGTATCGCGCATTCACAGAGAACACCTAACTTCCGTTTTGAAAAATTAGGTGGATAGGGTTGACTACTCCGGTTTTTACGTGTAGGCTACGCGTGGGTCCACGTAGCGAGACGCCAATTTCGTCACAGGAATAGTATGCCCGTACTGTAAGGAAAAGTGCGTATCGAAGACACATAGAAGAGACCGTCTTTCCACACTCATGACCAAAGGAGTGTGATTTGAAAGGCTCGCGCACATAAGTAGAAGAACACAGAAATGGGCCTTAAGTCCACAAGACCGCAAGTGCACATGAAGTGTGCGCCATTTGGCACAGGGCCATTCATTGTTGTAAAATTTACTTATCCGATTGGTGACCTAGAAATAGTGCAGAATGTTAATTATTATTCAATTAACATCATAGTGTTTCTTTAATTTTTTTTTTATTCAAGACATTCTGTTTATTTAAAATTATATTTTGAATCTCAGATTTATTATACTGGTCTCAGACTTTTGGGTGCCAATGTATGAAATAGTACAATTAAAGGACACAGGTCAATCTTCTCTTTCAGATGCTCCCAAAAACACCATAGCCCTTGTGAGTCCATCGGGTCCGGTGTCTGAAGGCAATGCGGTGATCCTGAGCTGTCACAGTGATGCCAACCCTGCTGTCAGACGCTATGAGTGGTACAAAGACAGTGGATCCGGGAAGCTAGTGTTGCAGAATCAAGGACAGACTCTAACAATAATAGCCAGAAGTGATGTTCAGGGTCTGTATGTCTGCAAGGTCTACAACAACCACGGGACCGACCAATCGAGGGCTGTCGCTGTGGGCATAAACAGTAAATATCTTGCTTTTAGCAGCACCTTTACTAAGTTAGTTAACTTTACCATTTCTTTTCAGAACCTTGGGTTTTTCCTAGCAAACAAGCTACTTTTGGTAACACTTTAGAATACGGTTCCTTCATTAATGAATAACTACAAGAACCAATGAGTAACACAATATTAACAATCAGTAACTATTATTAACTAACAAAAAACTCTGATTAACGAACTAGTAAGTAATAGCGCACAGATGAAACTGGTAGTTCACTATTAACTAATCAATAACTACTATTTTTTTAGTTCCCATGATCTTTACTTTAGAATACGGATCCAAATAATTAGTAATTCCCATAGAAGTATGTAAGAAGTATGTAGTAAGTATTACTAGTTTGTTACCATGATTCTTAGTTACTAATGAAAAGCCAATAAAGTGAATCTTCTAATCACTCACAAGATATGCGCACACACACACATATAGGAGACATAGGAGAGGTCGGTTAAATAATTAAATAATAAATAATACCATATATATTGTATTTGGGTGGCTGATGACTTAATATGTTCCAGTAGCCTACTCACCATGACTAGCGATTCAATGCCAGTCCAGAGGAATGTCGGAAAATTGGCCACAGGACAAGTAAGGTCCCGACAACTGCATTTAAAAATCCATTTCTTTAAAATTATTCAGTTGATAAATAGACAGCATAGGCCAATTATTAACAGCTTTCCCAAATCATAAGTCTGCTATGCTATTACATATTGATAATGTAAACTAAATTGTCCTGCATTGGTTATTGATTAGTTTTGCATGAATTAAGAAACTTTTTCAGTAATCTCTGAGAAGCATTACAAAAAATAGTAGGCTAGTTATTGATTAGTTTAGTGAAGTACCACTTTCATCTGTGCGCTATTACTTACTAATTCGTTAATCAGTGTTTCTTTTTAGTTAAGTTACTAGATTGTTAATAAACTTTTTCAGTAGTTCGCTGGGAAGCATTAAAAAAATAGTAGTTATTGATTAGTTAATAGTGAACTACCACTTTTATCTGTGCGCTATTACTTACTAGTTCATTGATCAGAGTTTCTTAGTTAATAATAGTTTCTAGATTGTTGATATTATGTTACTCATTGGTTCTTGTGTAGTTATTCATTAACGAAGGAACCGTATTCTAAAGTGTTAGCCTACTTTTTTCCAAGGAATATCAGTGTAACATGAGAAAACTGAGCGACCCGAGGCTAAATATAAATTTTCTTTCTAACGCGAAGCATCGGGAGGTCCAGTTCATTTTAGTGATCTGATTCATTTGGTTGGTTCATTTAATCAATCATTCACTATTTGAATCCCTGAACAAATTGCACTGCATTTTATGTCTTCTTTTTTGTATCGATATACAAAATGTTGCTATCTAATATAGCTTATATAATATAATATAGCTTATATTTAATTTGATTCTTTTTATTAGCAAGCACGCGCTGTTGCAGGAATAATTGACTCGAAATCAAACACAAGACATATGTCAAATCTTAACGAGCATTGGAGAATTCTAGTAAGTAAAACAGGAAAGAATATGATTTCAATGTGTACCGTCATGTGTATTCACTTTAAGGGGCGAGGAAAATACTCGCTTAAATCAAAACTTTTTTGTTTGCTTGTTTACATGTCTAGGAGTTTACTGTATGCTTTCTTTTCATCATCTTGGACATCTTTCTGTGTCATTGACCCATAATCACTTTAGTACAGTGATTTCATCTATGCTTCACTAATGATGAAGGTGATTCATGACAAATTCTTTGAATGGCAGTGTTGATGTGGCTGCATAGGGAGGAATAACTGGACACAAGGTTCGATGGGTGTAAACAAGCAATTAAATTAGAAACTACAACCAAACCACATCAAAATACATTGGTATGATTATCAGTGGACAATTCATTGATGTGTAAACTTGCTAACCTTAAGAATGTTCATTCTCAGACCATGTGTAACTGCAATGTGGAAGTAATGTGCTTTGTGTGAACTTGAGTTATGTATCTCCTTCTTTGGTATGCAAGTAAATAAGCTGTTTTATTTGTCATAATATAGTGACGTAAAATCAGCTAAACCTTTTTTTTTCTCTTTTTCTGCCTGATTCAGGTAGCCAGTGCTGCATTGCACTGTACATTATCTGTGGACTTCTGACGCTTTTCTTAATTCTCATTACTGCAATCGATGTGGTCAAATACAAAAGGTGAGTGTAAACCTCACTCCCCTGGCCTCAAGTGTATGTTGTCAAGTATGTATGTTGTCAACATTAGTAAATGCACTAGCTAACATGAACTAACAATGAGCAACTTTGTTAGTATTTTTTAGTAAAAATCTAATTGTTCATTTATTGTTCATGTTAGTTTACACTGCACTATAACAAATGTAAACTTTGGATTTTAAAAATGTATTAGTAAATGTTGAAATTACCATTGATTGAGATAAATAAATAGTCTGTATTGTTCATTGTTAGTTCATGTTAACTAAAACTAAACAGAAACCTTATTGTAAAAAGTGTTACCAAATTATGTTATTTCTTCTCTTTTCAGCCTGTTAAAAAGACTTCAAGTAAGTATAACACCATCATAAAGCATCCCAAGGTATGGAGCAGATAAACAGAAAAGTATCGTATCATAGCACAAACTTTGTTTTCGGGCCAATTTTCTGAGCTCAAACTGGGTGTGGACGATTTATCATCAAAATTATGATATGGAAGAAATTCACTGGGTTTTCAAAGACCTTGCAATTGCATTTGTCTTTCGTGCAATTAGGAGTTTGAAGGCATGAGAGAATCCATGACGTATGCGACCCTCCACAGGACCAGTGACTCTGTGTACAATATAATACAGGTCAGTGTTTTAGAATTAAAGGTTATTTTGCTAAACCACACACAAAAACAATATTCTTCTATTTGAACGTGATTATGCTTGGCATGCAAGTAGGCCTAAACTTTGAAAGATGCATTGAAGACCTGCTGCAGCAGTTGCATTTCTAATTTCTCTGGAAAGCAGCAGTTGCATTCCATGAAAGTTGTGTTTAGATACTATGGGGCATCAACTGTTAAATCAACTAGTTGAATGGTTATCAATTTCCTGAGACAGGAAATAGATATTTATATTTCTCAGAAAACAGTTGTGCAAGCATAAACACTGATGGGCTGATCGCTTGATGCTATAAATGAAAAAGCTTTGGGGTGTGTACAAGATAGAGGGGAGAAATTGGTCAAATTTCTGTATCATCAGTTCTATACAAGCCATAATGAAGACACCAAAATATCATCAAATATCATTTTTTCCCCCTCAAATTTGACTAAAATGTTTGTGCAACGATCATCAGTTTTCTCATCTGAAAAATAAGATATCTGCATTTTGTATACATAGTTATACACCGCATATTAACTTTTTAACAAAGCATAGTGTTTCATAAGTAAAGTGTGTATGTGATGCATTGTGGACCTCTGTATCTTTCTCTTTATGCAGACGAGGGGTAGTGGAACTGAAGATGACTACGAAAACAGAAACTTGAGTAAACATCAGCCCAAGTCGGAGCCATGGTCAGAAGTTAGCTAGACACAACATGCTGTGGTGCCCATGTTGGAGAACAGATTCTAATCTGGCCCTGTCTCGTGCGCTTTTCTGCACTGTGTGTGTTTCATATCTCTACTTTTGCTAACAAGAAAAATGTCAAAAGTTCAAATAATGAATCAAATCAAAATGGCAGAGCAGTTATCATCTGAGTTTGCAGGTTCTTTTAATTTTATGAATATTACTATTCAATTCAGTAAGATTTTTTCCCTCCTGAACAATATTAATACTTTTATTTCAACAAGGATGCATTAAATTAACTGTCAGTAAAGACAATTATAATGTAGATTTCTATATCAAATAAATACTATTTCAAACTTTCTAATCAAAGAATCCTGAATAAATTGATCAGTTTCCACAAAAATCAGCAGCACAACTATTTGCAACATTGATGTTAATAATAATAAGAAATGTTTCTCGATCAGCATATTAGAATGATTTTTTGAAGGATCATGTGACACTGAAGACTAGAGTAATGAAATGCAAACTTGGAGGTGGCTAAAAAAATCATACCGACTTTTAACAGACTCTTAATGATAGTGTATAATATCCATACATCTACATGTTAAAAATATCACTGTCCAAAACAAAGACTGAACAAAATGGGGCAGTGCATAAGCCGATATTTGCCATAGTTGTAAGAT
Organism: Tiaroga cobitis; assembly: GCA_030578255.1. Lineage (NCBI taxonomy): Eukaryota > Metazoa > Chordata > Actinopteri > Cypriniformes > Leuciscidae > Tiaroga > Tiaroga cobitis. The sequence continues at coordinate 34,524,178 of CM060609.1, forward strand.
GGCATAATGGTTATTTTGAACAATAATAATGAAGATCTGAAATGCTTTCATTTGTAGCAGACAAATGAGGAATGTTATGAGTAATATATTTTTATTTCCTATAGCCAAGTATTCAGTGAAGTGATTGATGCCCATGAGAGTGTCAAAGTTTTTAGTTCTAATAATCCAAATAGCAGCCAGTTTTTGACCGATGTGATAATGTACATGAGGGGTTTGATTTTGGGGTAATTATAAAACGTTCAAAATGCTTTTTAAGTAGTTCATTATACTTAGTATACTTATACTTTGGCTTAAAGGGTTAGTTCACCCAGAAATTTAAATTCTGTCAATAATTACTCACCCTGATGTCATTCCAAACCCATAAGACTTTGTTTCACCTTCGGAATACAAATGAAGATCTTTTTAATGAAATCTGAGAGCTTTCTGTCCCTCCATTGACAGCGAAGCAACTACCAATTTGACGCTTCAAAAAGTTCATATAGAGATCGTAAAACTAATCCATATCAATCGAGCGGTTTAGTCCAAATTCTATGAAGAGACATGACCACTTTATATGATGAAAATATTGAATTTAGGCATTTATTCACATATAAACATTGATCAGCAAACATAAACAGAAGCTCAACCGAACCTGATGACACACAAGAACAACCCGATCTCACGGCACTTCGTACGAATTCTACGAGGTGGCTAATTCGTACAAATTCATACGACCTCACTCGTACGAATTAGTACGTTTTTGGGCTAAATCGTACATATTTTACGAGTTGGCCAATTCGTATGAATTCGTACGAATGACCTACCCCTGACCCCGCCCCTAAACCTACCCACCACGTGAGTTTAGACAAATCGTACGAGTGAGGTCGTACTAATTCGTACGAATTAGCCACTTTTTAATCACTCGTACGAATTCGTACGAATTGGTCGTGAGATAGCGTTGCAACCAGAACAACCTCTTGCTCAAACGTGCTGCGTAACACGAGAATGAACCTCATTGGTTCTCACACGTCAAGCGAACACGATTGAGCTTCCGTTTACCACAACTGATGTGTGAGTTGAGGAATGTTTATATGTGAATAAAAGCTTAAATTAAATCCGTTCATCATATAAAGCGGTCGTGTCTATTAAGAACATTTGGACTGAACCGCTCAATTCATATGGATTAGTCTTGTGATCTCTTTATGAACTTGTCTCAGATTTCATCAAAAATATCTTCATTTGTGTTCCCAAGATGAACTAAAGTCTTCTGGGTTTAGAATGACATCAGGGTGAGTAATTAATGACAGAATTTTTGGGTGAGAACCCTTGAACCATATTGCATGTTATTCAGAGACAGACGTGTTTAGCTGGTCAAAAATGTAACATTCAGCTGTCACACATATGTTGGTTCTTGAGAATCAAGTTCCTTTTTTTACTAGGAAAGGAGTGGTTTTGATGTTTTAATTGTCTCTTATTACATAAATCTTTTATTTAAACCGATGAAAATGCAGATCCTGGTGTAAATATTAATGGGGGTGGAGTGACACTTTTTTAAAACTGGTGTTCCAAGAGGTTTTTGACTCTCAAAGTTTGAGACACGTAATGCAAAACAACACAAGTTACAGGCATCAAAAGTGTGTTAAAAAAACTCCCTGGGTTAGTACAGAAGCATCTATCTTCATGTTTCACCACTATATTAAGTCCATCGTGTTGGTGAATGTTTCTGCTTGTTTCGTGGGTTGAAGATTTGTGACGTCTTAACATTAGGTGAACTCGTAAATAAATGGGAAATATTTTCCTCTTCTTCTCACTTTAACTCAATCCTTTAGTCACTCTCTCTCACTTAATCTGTCCGTCTGTCTGTCTGTCTCCTGCATTCTTTGCATTCCATTAGTCACTGACAGGCAGATTAGAGATGAAAAACGGTGTGACGAAAACGGAATTCACACTCCCCTCCCGTCAGCTATTTGTGTCTGTGTGTGAGGATGTCGGTGTGTTTGTGCATCACAGGAAAGTCCTCATTTTGAGACTGTGGAATTGAACTTAAGTAAGAGGTTGTCTTTGTATATTTCCATCTGCAAGAAAGATTCATAATTTGAAATAGCTGATTAACTTTTGACAAGGCATGGATAATGAACAAATGCAACATCAACATGTTAAGAAATCTAAAATGAGGCAGGCTGTCAGTTATTTTCACTTTTCATTATTTTCATACAGTTTTCAAGAGTGCTTTTTTATAGAAAATATTTGGGGGGGGGGGGGATTCTTATCGTTTTATTAATGTATTTTTTATTTATTTTTGGCTTAAATATCATCAAAGTCCATCAGACAGCCAATCAGAATCATCAAGCATTTATGCTGTGCTCTATACGCTGTGGTAACATACACACCTGGAAACTATTAACTAGAGTGGGCTGGGACGTAAATACTCTCAACAGTGGTGGTTTTACTTTACACTTAAAAGGAGGAAAGTACGGTATATAAACTCTTTAAAGTTGTTGGCTGATGCCTTTTTATAACAAAAATGCCTAGTCTTGGAGATTTAGTTTAAAAAGGAATGAAAGTTCTATATAAAGTAAATAAATAAATAGATAAGTAAATAAATAAAAGCAAGACTTTTAGAAGACACAAAACGTCATACATATATTTTTATTTCCTATAGCCAAGTATTCAGTGAAGTGATTGATGCCCATGAGAGTGTCAAAGTTTTTAGTTCTAATAATCCAAATAGCAGCCAGTTTTTGACCGATGTGATAATGTACATGAGGAGTTTGATTTTGGGGTAATTATAAAACGTTCAAAATGCTTTTGACGTAGTTCATTATACTTAGTATACTTATACTTTGGCTTAAAGGGTTAGTTCACCCAGAAATTTAAATTCTGTCAATAATTACTCACCCTGATGTCATTCCAAACCCATAAGACTTTGTTTCACCTTCGGAATACAAATGAAGATCTTTTTAATGAAATCTGAGAGCTTTCTGTCCCTCCATTGACAGCGAAGCAACTACCAATTTGACGCTTCAAAAAGTTCATATAGAGATCGTAAAAATAATCCATATCAATCGAGCGGTTTAGTCCAAATTCTATGAAGAGACATGACCACTTTATATGATGAAAATATTGAATTTAGGCTTTTATTCACATATAAACATTGATCAGCAAACATAAACAGAAGCTCAACCGAACCTGATGACACACAAGAACAACCCGATCTCACGGCACTTCGTACGAATTCTACGAGGTGGCTAATTCGTACAAATTCATACGACCTCACTCGTACGAATTAGTACGATTTGGGCTAAATCGTACATATTTTACGAGTTGGCCAATTCGTATGAATTCGTACGAATGACCTACCCCTGACCCCGCCCCTAAACCTACCCACCACGTGAGTTTAGACAAATCGTACGAATTCGTACGAGTGAGGTCGTACTAATTCGTACGAATTAGCCACTTTTTAATCACTCGTATGAATTCGTACGAATTGGTCGTGAGATAGCGTTGCAAGCAAACGTCATAAAATGTCACCAAACGTCACTTTTAGTGCCTACAATACATTTGAATGGGTTAGAGGGATAGTTCACCAAAAAATTTTAAATGTTGTCATCACTTACCCCCAGTTTTTTTCTTCTGTTGAACTCAAAAGAAGATGTCTTCAATAATGTTGGTGTGACGATGTCATAAGGTACCCCTAATTTCTGTTTATGACCTGTGTTTGTTTGGTTTATATTTGTATAAATGTTTGTTTGGTTTCCATTATTGGTTTAAATATAATTTTGGTTACTTTTTCTTGTCTAGGGTGCACATTAGATGGACAAAAAAGATTTAGAATTATTTAGAATTTATATCAACATTATCTTAACTTAACGTTTTTTCTCTGGGCTCATGGCTGCAGGATGGTTCCAGGGATACACATATACATACATACACTCACCTAAAGGATTATTAGGAACACCATACTAATACCGTGTTTGACCCCCTTTCGCCTTCAGAACTGCCTTAATTCTACATGGCATTGATTCAACAAGGTGCTGAAAGCATTCTTTAGAAATGTTGGCCCATATTGATAGGATAGCATCTTGCAGTTGATGGAGATTTATGGGATGCACATCCAGGGCACGAAGCTCCCGTTCCACCACATCCCAAAGATGCTCTTTTGGGTTAAGATCTGGTGACTGTGGGGGCCATTTTAGTACAGTGAACTAATTGTCATGTTCAAGAAACCAATTTGAAATGATTCGAGCTTTGTGATGGTGCATTATCCTGCTGGAAGTAGCCATCAGAGGATTGGTGCATGGTGGCTATAAAGGGATGGACATGGTCAGGAACAATGCTCAGGTAGGCCGTGGCATTTAAACGATGCCCAATTGGCACTAAGGGGCCTAAAGTGTGCCAGGAAAACATCCCCCACACCATTACACCACCACCACCAGCCTGCACAGTGGTAACAAGGCATGATGGATCCATGTTCCCATTCTGTTTACGCCAAATTCTGACTCTACCATCTGAATGTCTCAACAGAAATCGAGACTCATCAGACCAGGCAACATTTTTCCAGTCTTCAACTGTCCAATTTTGGTGAGCTCTTGCTAATTGTAGTCTCTTTTTCCTATTTGTAGTGGAGATGAGTGGTACCCGGTGGGGTCTTCTGCTGTTGTAGCCCATCCGCCTCAAGGTTGTGCATGTTGTGGCTTCACAAATGCTTTGCTGCATACCTCGGTTGTAACGAGTGGTTATTTCAGTCAAAGTTGCTCTTCTATCAGCTTGAATCAGTCGGCCCATTCTCCTCTGACCTCTAGCATCAACAAGGCATTTTCGCCCACAGGACTGCCGCATACTGGATGTTTTTCCCTTTTCACACCATTCTTTGTAAACCCTAGAAATGGTTGTGCGTGAAAATCCCAGTAACTGAGCAGATTGTGAAATACTCAGACCGGCCCGTCTGGCACCAACAACCATGCCACGCTCAAAATTGCTTAGATCACCTTTCTTTCCCATTCTGACATTCAATTTGGAGTTCAGGAGATTGTCTTGACCAGGACCACACCCCTAAATGGGTGAAACTGCCATGTGATTGGTTGATTAGATAATTGCATTAATGAGAAATTGAACAGGTGTTCCTAATAATCCTTTAGGTGAGTGTATATATATTAGTAATATTAATATATTAATATAATAAAAAAATTCTACTCCCCCATTTGTATAGAATGGTTGAACCATTGAGTATGAAAGGATTCATCTTGTCTGTCTGAGTCAGTTCTGGAGAGGGTTACCTTTAGTGTCTCTGTTTTATGTTCTTTTTGATTTATGCCTCTTCTTTTTTTTTGTAGTCAATAAAACTTTGAATTGACTGCAGTGTCTCCTGCCTTTGCTCTGGCCATATCCCCACAGTTGGTAACCAAACAGTTGACGGTAGCCATCGACATCCATAGTAGGGGAAAAAAATACTATGGAAGTCAATGGCTACTGTCAACTGACTGGTAACCAACATTTATTTTTATTTTTTATATCTTCTTTTGTGTTCAAAGGAAGAAAGATATTCATTCAGGTTTGAAACAACATGAGTAAATGATGACTGAGTTTTCTTTTTTTGGGTGGACTATCCCTTTAAGGGTCATGAAACAATAACAATGGTGTTCACGCTACAGGAAAAGTCTCGTGATGATGTCACAAATGACTGGTGCTTGATTCAGACTCACTGATGATGACAGATGCTTGGATCATCCCCGAAAAAATGTGCATGAGAGAGCAAGTCTGTGTGTGTGAGGCCATAGGAAGACATTAAGTCATTATAGACTGTTATGACTAAAACTATCCTGTCCGGGCACGTTGGCCGATATCACATTTAAAAAAATAAAAATTTGTATCTGGACATTCACTGTTTTCGCAATTTTACTTGCTCGACTGGAAAGAATGTGGTTTTCCCAAACATAACAGTGGTAGGCCACAAAAGAGATTTAGGTCAGTAAGACCGGATTTGTTTTGGGATTCCCCTTTCTTCACTGATCTAGGACTTTTTTGACTGTAATCTCACCCCTTCATCCTGCCCCAGTGCCTGGGAATTCTATGCTTTTTACCTCTGTATATTGTTTCCTTGTTCAAAAGAATAGAATGAGAAACAGACGAAAACACATGACTGTAACCCAATATCCCGGTTTAGTGATTTTATACTGTCATAGGCAGTGTACGGAGCATATTAATATGTATTATATACGTACAGAGCCATGCTCATGACATGCAGAAGCAGAAAAAAAAACGCTGGTATGCGTCACATGACAGTGACATGTTGGATGTAGTACGTCTGAATTTCCTTCATACTATATTCATACTATATAGAACATACTTTTTTAATGGTCATAAAGTAAGTTCAAATTCAAATGTAGTACCTATTCAGGGTACGATTAGACGACAGTGATGTACTAAAAACAGAAAAGATTTTCCTTTTCATTTTTACTGAAACCATTGGCCATTGGCTTAACAATCCTCATACATGGATGCGCGAAAAACGACTTAAAACTATGTATTCTGCTGCCAGGCCAGTATTTGGCGATGTCACTTTATAAACAAACACAACGCGCCTATAGACTGAACACGTAACATGCATGTGCATGATGTCACCAATTTTACAAATTCACAGTTTCGTTTTCATAAACTTGCACCTTGAAACCCATTTTCAAAAGTTCGCATTGTCAGGCCCCCAAAACACTATTGTCGTGTAAATGAAGGGCCAAAAAGCATAAAAAGCCCCAAAAAAAGGGTAAAGGATCATGTAAACGGCCCCTTAGACAGTCTGCGATTCCGGACGCAGAGCGAAACTTCCTACTGTGTGCCTGTTTGTTACCATAGTAACCTAATGTGTCCACCTGCCCCTTGTTAATTCACTCATTTAGTCCTGTGCATTTATACCCCCTGTTGAGTTCCATTACTTGTTAATTATTGTCTGCTATGGTACTTTACGTTTTTGTTGTTCTTGTGATCTTTGTTTTATATTAGGAAGAAGAATATGAGAAGTTTAGTGTTTAGCTAAAGTGTTTAGTGTTTAGACACTGCTTTGGATGCGACTAGCTTAGTGAACTCTGTACATTGTTGGGTTCCGGCTATAGAACCCGTGCGGCAGGGCGACTGGGTGACCATGAGACGCTGTAGTCGCGGGACCAAACACTGCTCTTCCGTTCCGATTACCATAACAAATAGATTCTCCCCACTCAGTGAAACACCCACTGAGAATCCTGATGAAAGTGCCCTAGTTATTGGTGATTCTATTACACGGAACATGAAAATAGAGCCACCAGCCACCATTGTCACATGTTTGCCGGGAGCCAGAGCGCCTGACATCAAAGCACATTTAAAAGTGCTGGCTAATGCTAATCGTAAATTCTCTAAAATTATTATTCACGTCGGCACTGATGATGTTCGACTTCACCAGTCGGAGATCACTAAAATTTACGTTAAATAGGTGTGAACTCGCAAGTACGATGTCAGGCACTGTAATTTGCTCTGGCCCCCTTCCTGTTCGCCGGAGTGATGAGATACTTCATAGACTGTCCTCACTCAATGGCTGGCTGTCTAAGTGGTGTCCGCAAAATAATATAGAATTCATAGACAATTGGAAAAGTCTTTGGGGCAGACCTGACCTGTTGAAAAGAGATGGTGTTCATCCCTCATAGAATGGTGCTGCTCTTCTCTCTAGTAATATGACACATAATCTTAGAGCTCAAACATGACGATTTGGGGCTCAGGTCAGGAAGCAGACAGACTGGCTAAACCGACAGTCTACTAGCTGTCTCACGTCACTGAGGTCAGATAAATCCTATCACATAGAGACTCTTTCACCAAGATATCATCATATAGAGACTGGGCGTGTTCCCCGAATTAGGAAATACAAAAAACGCCCAACCCTATTTAAGGGTAAAAAAAAAAAAAAAATGCAACCAATGATAAAAGCTAGGGTTGCAGAATATTCGATCCCTTACTTCAAAAGCACTTATTCTTAATGATATGATTTCAGATTGTAACCTAAATGTGCTGTGTTTGACAGAAACCTGGCTAAAACCAGACGATTACATTACTTTAAATGAGTCCACCCCCCAATATTATTGTTAAAAACATGAGCCTCGTCTGAAAGGCAAAGGAGGAGGTGTTGCTGTAATTTATGGTAATATCTTCAGAATAACTGAGAAGTCTTGTTTCAAATTATTTTGAAGTGTTGGTGCTTAATGTAACACTATCTACTAGGGGTGGAACGGTACATGTATTCGTATTGAACCGAAACGGTACGGGCGTCACGGTTCGGTGCACGAATTTACACGGAGAATACACGGTATAAAAATAAATAAAACTCGCGTGCAAATTAATTAATGTAATGCGGAACTACTATTAGATACGTGGGTTCTTTAGGGACACATAATCTGTACCATCGGTTTAGCTCTGAACGCGCGTTCACTTCAAACGTTGGCTTTATACGCGCGTCCTATTCGCTTTGGACTAGCGTCGAACTAGACGCGATAGACGCGAATTTGTCGCTCTATTCGCGTTTGGTGTGACCGCATAATGAACAGGCTGCGATGTCAAGATTGCAATGCTGGAGTGTGTGTGTGTGTGTGCACGAGAGAGAGAGAGAGAGAGAGGCGTGGGCGCGATCGAACTGTGTGTGTGTGTGTGTGTGTGTGTGTGTGTGTGTGTGTGTGTGTGAGAGAGAGAGAGAGGCGCGGGCGCGATCGAACAGTGGAAACATAAAAAACATACTCCGTCATTTTGTTCATACAGATCATTAAACCTGCAAAGTGTTTACTTATATTTGTGTACACTCGCAATAAAACACAACATTGTGCTTTTGTCACACTGTAAACTTGTCAAACTGTAACCTACAACTGTCACCCAACCAAAATCCCCCACACACACACACACACTGTTTTAAAAGCAAAACATATTTATCCAACTCCATTTCAAAACAGTCTGTGGGTCCCATCTTTTGGACATTCATCATATTGCATTGGTTTTCATTTCTTGTCCTCAGAGCACTAATCTTACACATTCTACATTGATTAAAAAAGAAAATCGAATGTGTTTTTAATGGTAGAATTATTTTATACAGAAATCAATTATTTATAATTCAAATGAGAATAATATTACATTGTTAATTAATAATGTTAATTAAAATTAAGGAAAACAAATATATTGATCTGAAATATAGCAAATTAATTTTAAATTAATTCAGGTACAATTACCAAACATATTGCAAGGTCTTTTTGTCTTTTTATTAATTTAATTAATAAACTAATTATATAAAACTTTTGTCTGTGCACTACAAATAAACTGGTTCTATGCCTTTATTAATAAAACTTATTTAAAAAATACAATGCCTTCTGCATTTTTGTTCTGCTTTTCTCTCCATTGTACCGAAATCGTACCGAACCGTGATGTCTGAACCGAGGTATGAACCGAACCGTGACTTCTGTGTACCGTTCTGCATACACATACATAAATTATAAGCAATCTTTAAAATGTACTGTTGCATAAACATACATAAATGATATTACATGGTAATGTATTACATGTAATAAAATGTATGTATTGTATTACATTACCAATTATTTTAATTTTAATTGTACAATATTTCATATAGGCTTCAACTTCTTATTAAAGAAGACCAGACACCGGTACAATCATTTTTCAATCTGTAAGATATGAGATATATATATATATATATATATATATATATATATATATATATATATATATATATATATATATATATACATATATTTTAAAAATACATTTAAATGTTTTTTTTTTCACACTTTGGGTGTGAATGAGTACAATTATGCTCAATATGTGCAATCCCACATCGAAATTCAAGCCCTGTAACACCAACAATATTCATCCGGAGTAAATGAAACAATGAGTAAAGGGCCATGGGTTTGTGTGTCAAGAGCGAGAACACGTAGCTGGTTTTGTGTATCCTACGGAAGATTTTCAGATATTTCAGCATCAATATATACCGAAAAATCTATACTTTTGACAACACTAGATTGCACTTTTCAGATGCCTTTTTAAAAGACTACAATTGGAAAAAATGTATGTTATATAAAAGTCAATCAGCCACAGTGGTTAGTAGGAGTGACATATATATATATTTTGTTTTTATACATACTATATATGTCTGTGTATATATACACACATATATACTGTATACACATACAGACATATATACACAGAATATATATATATATTTATTTATTTATTTATTTATATACACACACACACACATATATATATATATATACACACAATATATAGCACAAGTTGGAAAAGCTGAAATGATAGAATTCATATTTGGAGCATCTGATTCTCTATGATCAGTTCATTACTAGAGGGAAGGATGTTGTTTCTGCTTGATCATGCATTCCTTTGCAGGAATTTAAACACCTCAAAGAATCCACCCACTTGGGCTAAATGTGGTTTGTCTTTTGCTGTGAACGCATCCGAATATGACACAATGAACTTCTGCCTACTGAGCATTAACAATCTATCTACCCACCCCAGCTTTATGAAAAGGTTGCTCTGTCAAAGAATATGATGCAACTTCCGATACTACAGAATAATGGATGAATGTTGTGTCTGGACAAAGGATGTAATTCTAAACGCTCTGTGACATAGAGGTGCATGATTTCAACAAAAGATTAGAATATCCTGTAGTGAGTAATATTTTTCCCTACTTTTTTTGGGAAGGGCACTAAGGTGTGTTCTCCATCCATTGATTTTCCACCTGTTGCATCGGAGAAAATGAGATTAAACATCATCATCATCCCCACCATGACATCAACCAGTCGATTACTACTCACTTTAAATCGCAATTACTCATTATTATACACTTTCTCCATGCCCCATAAATGAATCATGGCTGACTATGTATAAGATGACTGATTCACTTAAAATCAGTCACTTTTTTGCAGCGCTGCATCCACGCCGCCAGCATCACACAACATAAAAGAAAAATGACATAGTGCAACTATTTCAAATTAGTGTGAATACAAATGATGGGAATGCACAGTGTGCACTTAATCTATAACTGCATTCTAAGTACACTAGACCACAGAATTCTAGGCTACTCTCACCACTTCCTGAAGAGGTACAGGATATGACCCCACACAGTGTTAACAGTCCTTATTCTTATCAACATGTCTCTCTCTGCCTTGCCTTGCTTGGGCAAATCAAGAAAGGAAGAAATAAGCATGAGTGGGAGATGGAGAAAATGAAAGAGAGAGAGGAATGCATGTATGTGCAATAAGGCATGAAGACACTTGTGCATGCTGGATGTCTGAGGAGAAATTACAGTGAGATGTGTCAGAGGAGACCAAGCCGACGAATGTGGGGGGAAATGGTCAGTGGGGAGACATGGGGAGGGGGGCTTCAGAGCTTTTAGATTAGTGTGTGAGTGTATTGTGACTGTTGTGTCATGAACTGCACCTAATGTCTCTAAAAAAGCCTTCTCACGCCTGATCTCGGCCCATCATCTCGGCGGCATTTTACAATGTTTAATTGTAATCTGATACAAGTCTCAGTATACATACTATATCAAAGACAAACTGGAGACTATCAGATTTGGGGATGAATATGAAGAAAACATTGACATGTCACTTATAGAGTGAGTATAGTATATACACTCACAGTGTAGAGTCTTCTACATAGTGGAGATGCTTAACGCAAGGTTGTTTGCGCTAAATGCAAATTCAGAAATCCAAAACTAGGAACATCAGGGTCTGGAGACATCAAGCTGTCGGAAATAGCCAAAAAAATTGAGTTCTTCAGAAAAAAGATATGTCTAGTGAGAGGGGGTGTGTAGGTCTGGACTTTTTTTTTTTCCTGAATGTGAATGAGTCACAGTGTGTGTGTCATGGCCCATACTATAAAGGAGAACACTTTCACTGGTTCCAATGTTAGTAGAGTGATAAATACAAGTTTGTACACTGTGTTTACTACTTGGGTGTTTTGGGATTATCATGAAACGTAAGTTCTTTCTTAATTTCTTTTCCCCCACTTTACAACACAGCCATGGGAATGAGTTTAAGTGAAGGCAAAATATGTAAACTGATAGAGGGTGGGTCTAAATGGATGATTTTGCGGTCTATGAATTTTGTTTTGAAAAGTCTATTCAGAATGAACCAAAATAATCCCTGGTTAAGGCTCATTAAACTCAAGGTATATTCAAGGTACAATAGGTAGATGTTAGAGATGGGTATTGTGTACTTTATATTATTTTAAATATGTAAAACATATTGCGTTTAACTCTTAAGGAAATGCTTTAATTATGATTAATTATTGAGAAAGGTTGTTTTTTTTATCATCTGTTTAGATCTTTATCATAATAGTTATGGGGATTTAACAACCATAACACTTAATATTCAGATTAGTTGTCAACCAATACGTTTTTTTCAGTGTTTACTTTAAATTATTAGTTAAAATACTTTGGTTCCCCAAATCCTGAATATGTGGTTGAATTCTTCATAAAAGGTCACATTGAGGTCAAAGGTCAAGGTTATTTTCTCCTAATCAAATCAGACTGACCATTTGTAACTTTGAAGGCATTTAAATCATCTCTGGTCTGTTCTGTAATTATCTTAATTCAAAATAGTTATATTACAATATAGTTGTAATATAATTATAATGTTATAAAATAATATTAATATGAGATTCATAATATTCAGAATATAATAATATTTAAGGCAGTGTTATTTTTGACTAAAACTAACATTTTTTCAGTAATTGAAATACAGCTAAAATAAAATAAAACATATATATTAGATTAAAAATGTAAATGAAAATTAGAAAAGATGCCTTGGAGACTAACTGAAATAAGTTTAACTTGAAGTACTAAAACTAAATATAAATAAATAGTAGATAATACTAAATATAAAACTGTTTCAAGGCTGTAGCGGGATCAGACCTCAGTCTGTAAACATTCTTACATTGCTTTTGCATGATAACGTCCAATTTGAAAACATGCGTGCGTATCGACTCGGATCAGTAACAAGCTCATAACTGAACATTTGAGCTATATTAGGGCAATGCTATCTCAAAATTGTGTTGACAGAAGCGAAAAGATGCTATCAGAGTGAAGCAAAAAATGTCCAACACTAATGCAGACAGAGGATGTCTGCGAGTGAGTCAACAGCTGTTGTGCCAATTGAGTCAGTGTGATCTTTCACTTCACAACGGTTTTGATGGAGATCGCCACAATCAAATCTGAAGGGGTTGCACGCAGCGGTTATCACTGACCTTAACAATTTTCCCATTTAGAACGTTTTCAAAGGATGCTAATTGCGTAAATAGCCATTAATTTCCTTCCAATGCTTATCAAAGGGTTAAATCACACAGTTATCACATATCTGCTGAAAGTATTTGAAGGCCTACGACCTTCAGACAGACTTCGTCCATGGCTCATTGGAGTTTGCTGTGGCTAAAGACTGGCGGAAACATCAAACGGGCCGGGAATTAGCCAATTATTAGCGGTTAAATGAAAGAACCGCATTAGGTCTAATATATATTTTTCCCTTTAAGAGTCAAGAAATGTTTCTAAATATGTGTATATATTTCTCTCTCTCTTCTGATTCACTAGTTTTACCAGTTTGAAATTTCATGAGCTCATGCATGCATCCTTTCATCCAAATAGTACATCTCTTCATTTTGTACACTCCAAGAAACCGATTCCAACGCACCCAGCCACAGCTACAAATGTGTGTCCAACATGCCTTGGGAATTCCTGTGGGGAGAAATCTTCATGTGCTCCAAATTTTTGTGCCATCCGGTGTAACCATTACAAACCAAGAGGAAGAGCTCTCCGTGCAAATCCCTCTGCTTAGATACAAGATTTTAGGGAGTAAAACAGCTGTTTAGGACACACATTGAAACACTTGTGACTCAGAGCAGCTGTTCCAATGACATTAATATGAAATTCTATTTGTTTTTATGCCGACAGTGTCAACTGACTTCACCTTTCCCCTCATCGTCTTGATGACTTTTGTTGAGCTCTTCGACTTCGTCACAGCCCGTCCCGCTATGCCACAAGGAAAAAATGATCTGCGAATGCTTTACCAAGACATGCGGAAGCTATTCAACATAGTATCTCAAGAAAAGCAAGAGGTAAGTGTCAGTTTGATGATTTTCGAATTCATTTTAAATGTCCCATGCAGAATAAAATGCATGCACTTTGCGGGTCATTTAGCTTGTCTGATGAAATGCTTGACATTTTTCAGAATAAGCTGAACGACTTTGAACAATCGCTCACATCCCTGCCCTCTCTGGACTTCAGAACAGAAGACCTGAAATCACTCGAGGTAGTACATCAACATCTCTGCCTCTGTCTTATTCATCTCTGTCTTTTTTCTGCCTCAAGAAGACTTTCTTTTCGGCTGTATGAATAACATCTGAAATTAAGACCAAACCGTTCATTGAAAACCCCAAGATTACGTTTATCTTCTCCCAACCAAAAGGCCTGACTGAAAATTAAATGCAAAGAAATTCAGACAAGTGCCATTTTAAAGCACGGTTTGCCAAGAAAGAATGACGGATAGACAGAATGATAGATAGACAGATTATTATTAGAATATATCTAGTTTCAAAAATAAGATGTGTGTAACATCTGTCTCCTTTTGGCCCACAGGTGAGCAGTACCTTAGCCCAGCTGTACTCTGGTCTTAAATCCTTCAAGTTCCATCTTTACTGGATCCAGCACGAACAAGACGAATTGGGGATTGATTATTCAAAGACAAAGAATATCCATCTTATCCAACTCATCAACAGAGTGCTCACACAGGTAAGAAGAATCGTGCAGCTCACCTACAGTAGGAAATCAAACAATACTTAAATAACTTCAATTCTGTCAAAATAGATGCAAGATACATGCTAAAGTAAGATCATAGCAACTGCATGTCATATATAGTATATACACACTACCGTTCAAATGTTTGGGGTCAGTACGATTTCTTTTTTCTGAAAAACATTTTTCAGCAAACATACATTCAATTCATCAAAATGACTTTAAAGACAGTAGATTGCTACAAAAATTCTATTTCAAATAAATGCGGCAAAAAATAAAAATGTATCACCGTTTTCACAAAATTATTAAGCAGCACAACTTTTTTTCAACATTGATAAAGAGAAATGTTTCTTGAGCATTAAATCAGCATGCTAGAATGATTTCTGAAGGATCATGTGACACTGACGACTGAGTAATGATGCGGAAAATTCAGCTTTGCATTACAGGAATAAGTTATTTAAAAATATTGTAAAATAGTAATAATATTATTATTATGTAAAAAGTAACATTATTTAATATGTAAAATGCGCCAAATTTAGCCAAATTGGCAAATTTCCATCTGTAGTCCCTTGGCAGGTTGATGTCAAAGAGAAAAAAGCAACAAACTAAATTCAAACAGACATAAAAAGACCTATATAGATCAACATGCTACTATGATGTAGGCTAAACGCAACTTAAGGTAATATTTGTTTAAATTGTTAAATTACAAAATGTACTTCAAGCAAGTAAGTTTGGGTAAATGCGATAAATATAGATTTTATATATACATGAAAACTTATCCAAAATATATATATATTTATATTTATGTAAATATTTTGAAATCTATGACCAATATATTAAATTTGGCTACACTTTATTTTGTTGGTCCTCTTTAAATATTCTGATGACTATAAGTAGCATTGCACCTACATGTCAACTAACTCTCAGAGTATTAGTAGGGTATTAGTAGACTGGTATGGTTAGTAGAATAAGTTGACATGTACTTATAGTCAGTAGAATACCTGTTGGGAATCATCACAATAAAGAGTTAGCAGATATTAAGCTATATAATATATAGGTCAGTGTGATGATAGAGGCGAGGTGAGATAGAAATCTTGAAACAAATAGATTATTTCATAAATTACACTGGCTGCCACAAAGCGAAAGTGAAAATAGGAGGTGGTTAAACATATCTTCTAAACCTTCCTACAGATTGAGACGCCAATTTCTGAGCTCGTCCCCCCTTCCCTGCCTCCACTGAAAACAGCCTGGAACTTGTACCAGGCCAATGTGGAGATCAACGACAAACTGTACTACTTTTGCAACTGGTACATTAGAGCACTGAGAGGCCTGAAACCGAAACAATAGCGATCATACAACATCATTTGACACCAGTAGCCCTCAGCCTATCTCCATGGTGCAAGTAAACGCAAGATGAGGTCAACAGGCATCATGGTAGCATCGTCTGACTTGCCTTAATGTTTGAAGGGATGGAATGAACGTTCCAGCCTTTAGAAGTCATCTTCCATCAGTTAACGGTTCCTTTGTGTGATGTTGTTATTTTAATATTATTAATAAGTTATGTATTTAATATTTATTGAATTGAGTTTTTTGTTTACAATGAAGGATTTTTTTTATACATCGAGTGAATGAGAAAAATAGCACTTTAAAAATATTAAGTGTCTCATTTTAATAATGAAATTTGTATGCAAAATCAGCTGCAGGCAGTTGCTAATAATAACCAATAGGTGTCGCTATAAGGTGTGTAATAACGACTAATAGGTGTCGTTACTGTGGTACAACTGTGAAGTATTATTAAATGCAGTTTAGGACCTGCACTCCTTTAATTATTTCTGTTGAAAGTTAGTAATTTTGCGAAGATGTAGTGAATCAACATGTTAAACAACATTACAATCTTTTAAGGTTACGGTTAGACTGTGTTTGACAGGAATGTTGACCAGAAGTTGGGGAAAATCTAAAACTGGGCATTAAATACAAAACAACTTCCATAGTTTTTTAGGGCTAATGGATGCTATTGTAAACATATTGAAAATACAGTATACCTTGAAATGCACTTACTACCTGAAAGTTGTATTTATTCGCTGCGATCACATGTTTAGTCAAAATGAAATGTAACTTAAGTGCCAACCTATAGCAGAGATGCACTGAAAAGACGGGGGGAAAAAAACTTAAACAATGCCAAAGCCTTTTTCATTTCAACAGACTATTTGTAGAGAGGAGAACGTTATACAGTGTTTACATGATAAAGAAATTGTGTTAATATCTGATAATCATTCAGAACTCGAATTCACATTTTGATTTGACTTTGCAAGCTCAGTCCGATGGATGTAGACTGGGAGAGTCCCGGATGTTATTTTCATACTTTTTTTTTATACATATCTATGTATTTATTTTTGTATTTATACATTTTATTTGATTATTTAATTGTCATTTTTCTTTCAATAAAATGATTTTGCTTCAAACATGCAGAGCTTTTTTTTTTTTTTAACTTGTTGAACTGCTTCAGCAACAACTGAACCTTTAACAAAACAATCTAACCATCGCATTATTTCCGATGTTCTGTATATAATTATTTATATTTGATATATTTGGATTTTCATGTTTGTTCCTAAAATAAAACTTGTGCATCTTGTCATAGGTTTATAAATAATTCCCCTGCCCTGTCTAGCTGAGCATTTTCACAGATAGTTGAGCTCAACATCCAGACAGATAAAATTGCCAGCAATAGTGTAATCAACCATGAATGTCAAAATCTTTGTCATGATGACTAATATCAAACGGTGCAGAACAAGGAATAGGAAATGGAAAAAGGATATGTCACATGACTGTGTGTGAGTTTAAAACCCTGAAAAGTCAGGACTTGGCACGTCCGGCAGGAAGAGAGATCTGCGATGCAAGCGTTTTGCGTTGCGCTCTCTCACAGCTGTTGGATTTATCATGCTCCCTGAGAGAGAAATTGATCATGCTTGCCAGCATCATAACCATTTTTGGTTAATTAATCGCAGTAAATTAAACATTACATTGCCAGCCCTACATGAGATGCAAAATGAGCTTGCTAAATGTGAGAGCGCTAAAGACATCAGAGAAAACACTAAAAGGTTAGGGGTTTTGCCAGTAGTGACAAATTACCTGTTATACGAACCCAAAAGAACATACTGTCAGTGAATAACTCTTTAACATCCAAAAGGAGGGGTAACAGCAGCAGGAGCACATGTGAAAGAACTAGGGTAGATAGAGATAGAGAGGGGTGGGAGAAGGAGAGTACAGATAGACCATTGAACTGTAAGCAGAGGACATGAGAGATCCATTGTCAACCAGAATAAGTACTCAGCAGAGGCAAAAGAAACAGTAACCTCTAAGTTGATTTATGACTGGTTGACCTGCTGTTGCTCATTTGACCTGCAGCTTTCAGTGACCTGAGTTTATGGACAGGCTGATCAATAGAGAACAGCACCTCGAAATTCCCTTTCAGTCTTCAACAACAGCAAACATGACAGTAAGTCTTTTCAATCCTTTTGAAGTGTACATGCAGCTGTTGCATAAGCTTATGATTATGTAGGCAATGATTATTGCCTAAGCACATATTTTTTAAAGATTTTAGTAATTCAATTTTAGCCATGCTCCATAATTTACATAGGCTTATATATACAGAGTAAACTACCATTTAAAAGCATAGGGTCAGTAAGAGAAAGAAGTCTCTTATGCTCACCATGTCTCCGTAAACCGAAATATTATGAAACATTTTTACAATTTAAAGTGTTTTGTATTTGATTCATTAGTACTGTCAAATCGATTAATCGCATCTTACATAAAAGTTTATAATATATATATGTGTATATTATATTTGTATATATATTATATATGTTTACACACACACGCATATATACATACGTGTGTATATATACACGTATATTATATAAACACAAACTATTATGTTAGTTCTGATTAATCGCGATTAATCGATTTAACAGCACTAATTTTAATATGTAATTTAGTCCTGTGATGTTCTTCCTTGAGAGTAGAAAAAAAAAAAGATTGTGATTTTATATTCTGCAATGTGAGCAATAATGTCACAACTAAAACAGTTGCAATTATGAGACATTAAAGCACATTTGTGAAATTTAAAGTAGCAATGACCTTTTTACTTTTCTTGTTTTAGGTAGAATGGGCTAGCAGTCATATTTATGTACAGACGTGTTAATTTATTATAAAGTTCAGTCTTGAATTGTAAAATGATTACTGGCTATATCACAACATACCAGAACGGTATGTACTGTAATTCAACAATTTACAACATTCACAACTAATCCTAAAGAACTTTGATGTGCTACCCATTCTGCTGTTCTTGACGAGGGGTTAACCAAAGATGACTTTTGGTGAGCTGTCTGTCCTCACACAACTCATGCCCAACAGGTGCACCTTTTACCTCTTATGCAACACTGCCCCCTTCTTCATTATCCCGAACCGCTGCTTCACTAAAGAGTGTAAAAGTTCTGCTTTTGGGACACCAAAGCATTCACAGACTAAAAACATCATCCAGTTCAATTGTCTTAAATTCAAATTATGTATGACATTTGATCGGTTACCAACTACTATTGCTGAACAGAACACTTAATCCTATGAAACTCAGCTGATACCACGGGTGTTTAAGGACAGTTAAGATGTGTTGACAGAATAAACAATCCTCAGAACTGAACCTCAAATCACCCTTTCGCTGTAGTGATCTTATAATAGCATGCAATGACAGACCCCGGGAGTATATCTCTGATCCAGCTAGATTATATTTACTTTCAACATGGCATTTTGTGGTATTTGGTCCCCTTGTAGACAGCTAGTGAAACATTGTTTGACATGCTACAAAATGGTAGAGAGAGAAACACGTATGGTAACTATGCGATGGCCATTAAATAAGACTTTTAGCAAGCTAATTAGTAAATAATGACGCTCTAATGGAAAATGAGTCATGCAAATTCCCTCTCAAATTACATTAGATGTTACATTTTTGTCGTGTCCATCTGCAACCGTGACCATCTAGTTTTGCTTCTTGCAGACTGCCACAAGACTTTTGGATGAGCTGTGCCACTTAACGGTTCAGTCTCTAGAATCACTGGAGCCCTCAGATCACTTCCAACTTATTAAACTTCTTGGAGAGGGTTCATACGGCAAAGTTATGTTAGCAGTGCACAAGAAGAGAGGTAAGTGATGACAACCCTATTATATGTTGTTAGTTTTTCTCTCATCTTATCCACACTACATCAAATTTCTTGGTAGAGTGATTGATTAGCTACTGTATGCTGCTTCCTTCCTTTACCTTTGACAAGATCTCAATTTGCATGTAATCTAGGAACCCCAATGGCCCTTAAATTCTTTGTGCGAGAATCCACATCTCTCCTGTCATTTCTGAGGGAATATAACCTGTCTTTGGCCTTTTGCACCCACCCCTCACTTACCTCAGCTTTGGGCATTGCTTTCTCCACTCCTACTCACTACGTGTTCGCCCAGCAACCTTGCCTCTACGGCGACCTCTATGATGTCATCGTTCCTGAGGTTGGTAAAAGCTTGAAATCAGTTACATACGTCTTAATGATGATTGTATATGATTAATGAGAATTGCATGCAGGAGTTAAACATCTATTTGCATGCCACAGCACAGCTGACTAGTCCAGTCGAGAACCTCAAAAAGGTACATCTCTTGAGTTGTAATACACATAAAATGTTTAGATCAGGGTTGTACAATCCAGCTAATGAAAGGCCACCTTCCTGCAGTGTTCAACTCCAACACTAATCAAACTAATCTGAACAAGCTAATCAATGTCTTTAGAATTCTCAGAAACTTCCAGGCAGTTCCAAAGGATCTAGGAGGACCAATGTCCTGCAGTGATTAGTTCTAACTGGCCCCAGATCACTTGTCTGGATGTTTCAAGTAATACTGAAGACCTTTATTAGCTGGTCCAGGTGTGTTCGATTATAATTGCATCCAAACTCTGCAGAATATTGGCCCTCCAGAAGCAGGATTATACTCCTAAGGTTTGAATCGGTGGTTCCCAAGCCTGTACATTTTGGATGTCTCCCTATCAAACACACCCTATTCAACTCATCAGCACATCAGTAGAGACTCCAAGACATGAAATTTGTGTTAGATTAAGGAGCCATCCAAAACCACTGGTTTAGATGGAGTGAACAAAGAAAGAACATAAAAATGTATAGTAAATAACAGGCACAGTAGTTGTTCTACAATGGCTGGTTGCTGCATCATCTAGCTGTTTATTTTACATTAAGCCTTTAAAGTATGATTAAGTCATGTCCAATCTCCTGGAGGGCCACTATCCTGCACAGTTGGCTCCAATCTTGATAAAGCACACATGAAGAAGCTAATCAATGTTTTAGGGCAGGGGTAAGCAACTCTGGCCCTTGAGAACCACTTTCCTGTAAAGTTTCGCTCCAACCCTAATCAAACACACCTGAACACGCTAATCAAGGGCAGGATTAGAAAGGGAGGCGAGTTTGACCATGGTTGGAGATAAACTAGAGGACCAGAGTTGCCCAACCCTGCTTTAATGTTACTAGAAATTTCCAGGTTTGTTGGGGCAGGTTGGAGCAGGACATTGGCCCTCAAAGAAAGGTATTGGACACCCCTGGCTTAAGTGGTAACTTGATTTCTTGCAGGTTGGTCTGGAAGAGAGCCATGTCCAGGGAGTGGCTTCCCAGATCAGCGGTGCCCTCTCTCACCTTCATTCCCTTGGCTTTGTCCATCGTGATGTCAAACCGGAAAACATCTTTCTATGTGACAGTGTCTGCCGTTGGGTCAAGCTTGGTGATTTTGGCATGGTTAAGGCTGCAGGGACCAGGGTACCATGCGTGTGGTACAGTTCTCCTTACTGCACTCCTGAGGCTGAGATTGCAAGGAAGGGGGAGGAGATTGATTTGGGCAACTCAGAGGTGGATGACAATGGGAACAAGCCAAAAGGGGACTCTGGAAAGACTCAAAGGACGTTGGTATATGTGGATCCCAGTACAGACAGCTGGGCATTAGGCATTCTAATCTACGCCATGCTTATGGGGAGCCTTCCGTGGTCTGAGACTGTTTCAGACAACACAGCATACAAAAGCTATCTACAGTGGAGCAATTGGGAAGGTTCAGCATTACAAGAGAGAGGGTCAGATCAAACTGAGGACTTCCACCAGGTGGCAACCCAGTTTGCAGCATTCACCCCTCTTGCGACATGTCTTCTTAAGTCCCTACTCTATCCACAGCCCAGGCTTCGTGGCAGGCCAGATGAGGTGGGAAGGTACCTGGGAGGAGCCTGGCTATCGGACAAGGATGTCAGTTGATGATGCAAAGGATGGACAGGACTGAGGTTGTTGTCATCTGGACTATTCACTCTTGGCAATCACTTTTTAGGTTCTGATGGTAACAAGACAGTTCTAATCATAAGACTGTTGTTTAATACAGTTATAATTAGCTGGGAGTTTATTTTCCTAACTGACCATTACAGATCTTAACTGTAAACATTGAAGCTTTTAGAATACCCCAGAAGAGTCATTAGGGTTGAGTCAACTGAAGTGAGCTATAAAAAAAAAAAAAATCAGATAAACAATCTTGAAAATTTGTTTTTCCAGAGCAATCATGCTGAATTTGGCAGTTACTTTGACTTGGTCAGTCTTTTCCTCATACTGTCTATGAAACGAAAATTAATTTCAAACATCTTATCTCTATTAAGACATACTGTAAATCTGAGTGAAACAACTTATCAAACCGGGGGACGGGGGGTTGGGGGGGGGGGGGGGGTTTAAGAGTTTTTAAAAATGTGCACGGATAAATCATTTATAAGAAACAAATGCAATATTCCATTAAAAACCATTAATCATCAACTTCAATTTCATGGTGACTTTAAAGGATGATAGAGGAGTATTATGATGTATACATAAATAATATATGAGAATGATTTCCAAACTGGAGGATCTTGATGTCCTAGACTGGGATTCATGATGGGATTGATGGGAACGTATTATAAATGTCCAATTAATTCAAATAAAGCAATTAAACTGTAATGGTTTTCTTTGATCTACAATAAAAAAAATCTGGAAATGTATTATTACCAACATTTTAAACTGTATTTGTAACTCTTCTTATATAGTTTGCTTAAAAAATGATAAAGATTGGAATGTTCACTCCAGCCTTAAAAGCATATTTATGCTTTTAACAAACTATGCTTATGTCATCTTCATCTATGTTGTGAGAGTAAGGAGGAGCATACCGTATCTCTCAAATTTCAGCAGATAACATCAGACACATACAAGCACTCAGACACTACGTGTCCTAGATTTAAAAATAAACCTCCGACCATTAATAAAACTCTTTTAGCCATCATCACCTCTGTCAGACGCACACACACTTGAAACCACATACACATGCATGCACAAACACACAGAATCTTCCAGATCTTTATCCCGAAGTGTCTCACACTTCTGCGTTTAAACCTGTCCCTCCATTCATCCACGCCATACACATACAACAGGGTGATGTTACATGTAACAGATAAGTCTTTAGCAATGGCTTGAGTTCAAACTCTTTCAACTGATCCATGAAAACATAACATTGTACATTACAGAGGAAATATGACATGGAAATTAAATACATGGAATTAAAAACATCTTGCAGAAATTCTGGTAGATTTATTTACAACCGGACCATCACATAATAATAATAATAATAATAATAATAAACAGCTGCAAACAAATGAAGACCAACTGACTGTACTCATTAAAAAAATAAAAATAAATGCAGCTGCAAATATTTGCACCATATACTAAATGAATACAATCTAGGCCACTAAATTAAGACATTAAAAGTTTACAGATTGTGCCCTTTCACTCTGAAGTTATTTAGTCACCTTGTTAAGAGATTAACAGCTGAAATAGTTCATTACATGAAGGGAAGAAGACCACGAAGATCATTTAACAGCTCTACTAACTATTCCAGTCGCTGTCTGTATGACCTTTCATTTGATATACTACATTCAAACACATTTATGTGTGCAATTACGCTAGTGTTATCTTGCATGCTAATTTGCGTGTAAAAGTTCATGAGAAAAAGAGTTGTTTACAATATTTTATGCATGTATAGCATGAGGATGCAAGGAATACCAGTATTTGATAAGTACATTTTCTTTGCTCAGAAAATTTCAGCCATGTACCATTTTGCGAACTTCAACCACACTCTTATAATCCTATCCTTCTTCTGATACTTATCGCCCTTGAACGCCCAAACATTAAAATTAGATGAGACAACACATTTAATGGGTATACTTAAAAGAAATATAATGCATTTATGAATATTAATTACATGTAAAATTTCCATTGATTTGGATTACAAAGTTTTAAACTAATAAACAATGTGGTGCATATTTTTCATACATAAAAGAAACAAGGAATAAGATTTATAGGCCTACTAATAAACCAATAAACCAAATGTGTTTTAAATACACAATAACCAGGTTTATATATTGATAAATTCAATTTATTTTATTCAAACCTATCTCTTATATTTTAACTAATTAAATATTGATACTTGTTAACTGATTGCATCTAATAATTTTCACAATTAACAGATTTATGACAATTCTAAAATTTGATTATTTAAATAAAAATCAAACTGATTTAAAAACAGAGGGACAAGGAAGGCAGGAAACACGAGGATTATATACAGTACACAGGGGTTAACAAGACTAACTAAACACAGATAAAACAATGAGGGGAACCAAAAGAACTACAAGAGGACTACAAAGCTACACACAGGAAGCAGGAGAAATATAACATAAAAGGCCAAGCAAACAGGAAACATGTAACACTATGCCATGATTAATATGAGTGTACTTAATATGGAAAAATGTTGTGTATGTACGTAAAAATTTATGTTTTAGTCTTAATCATGAAAATTCCATAATTTCCTTTTGAGGATTACCGTAATAAAGTAGTATTGTATCGTAAAACATTCCCCGAAATGAGAAAAGGGGTGAATTTATATATAGAATACCTCTCTCATTATTTCTGCTATTTAAAAGGTACTGTATGGCAGAACTAGTACTGTATGCTATTCCAAGTTCTTTAAATGAGCTATAGAACAACCTTGATCCACTATGTGTTTGATCAGATATTGAGGAAGGGAGCTCTAGCGTGTACCAGGCCTCCAAAAACACACCAGCAAATCTGAATGTGCGAAATCATTCAAAGGTAAAGCTCTCTCTGTCCAATTTGATTGCAACTTTAATCCTGAAGCACCTTTGATTCACATTAGCAAAACTGGCAGATCAAGTGTGTGTGTGTGTGTGTGTGTGTGTGTGTGTGTGTGTGTGTGTGTGTGTGTGTGTGTGTGTGTGAGTGTGAGTGTGAGTGTGTGTGAGTGTGAGTGTGAGTGTGTGTGAGTGTGAGTGTGAGTGAGAGTGAGAGAGAGAGAGAGAGAGAGAGAGAGAGAGAGAGAGAGAGAGAGAGAGATCATGTTCACGATCACAATTTAGATATTTTGATAGAGGGGTGCTGAATGTTCACACGTCTCTCACACTTTCAGACTTCTAAATGAGGGCCGATTCAAGCTTGCATCAACGAGTGAACAGCTGATCCTCAAATATGCTCCCTATTTATTAGCCAAGAACATTTCCCCGCAACGTTTCAAAACAGACCTTAACACTGTATCCCAACCAGCCGCTACCACGATGAGAGACCGCTTGTTCATCGCTTGGTTTCTATATCTGCACATTCACACTGAAGCCCTGACCATTTTGATCCAAAATCTATTACATATAGTATTTAAACATGAAAAGGTTACAGAAATAGTGTCCCTCCTTATCAATGAAAATTCTGTCATAATTTACTCACCCTCATGATGAAACTTTTTTTTTCTGTGGACCACAAAAAGAGAATGTAGATGATGTACAGGCCACTCTTTTATATAGTAAAAGTGTAAGAGTAACCAGGTTAAGCTCAAAACACAGAAATGTTTCAGAAAAGTAATCAAGATGAATCACGCAATGTGTTCCAAGTGTTTTAAAGCCATTCAATAGTTTTGTATGAAAACAGACCAAAATATTAGTGATTATCCACTTATAAATTAAAAACAGTCCACATATTTAATGTTTTCCTGGTCAGTTTTAAGGACATTAAGAAAATGTGAAAATATACAGAAAAATAAAAAGAAATAGGAGTAGGACCGTTGATTGGAAAAAAGTAGTGCATTATTAAATTGTTTTCTGTAAAAACAACTCGTATTTATACACGTTTTTAGTCAAGTGAAAGTAAATAATCAAATGTATTCATATTCACAACAAATGCCAATCAATGAGTGAGATGCAAATAAAGAAATTATTTAAATAATTAAAAAATACAATCTATTTCATTCAATACATTAAGGGCATGTTTACATGACAACAATGTACTAAAAACAGAAACGTTTTTCCTTTGCATTTTTCACGTACAAACGACAACGCTGTCAACACTTTGTAAAGAAAATCTACGCACCTTAACCTTATGTAGCCCCGCCCCTTTTCAGCGCTGTGCTCGTTGTCTTCTGTCTTCCGGTCTGTATTTTCATAGCGATCTTGTGTATTTATGAATGAACGGCTCGTTTTAAAATCTTCCCGGTCTACTGACATCTGCTTTAAACATTACAATCCTCATGAAAACTTTCATTAACTTTACATTAAGTAAATCCACTTCAAAAGCTATTTACTCCTGGACAGCAATGCCATAGAGATCTACAGAGCGACCGCAAAAACGGAAGTTCAAAGACAATATTCTAAAGATGGCGGCGCCCTGGTTTCTCTGGTGGATAATGTCTATACACTAAACACGTAATATGCATTCGCAAGACATCACCATTTTCACAAAATTGTGTTTTTGTAGTTTACATGGAGACAGTAATGTTATCGCGTTCAAAATTATGCACTTTGAAACCTGTTTTCAAAAGTTAACATTTTCAGGCCCCCAAAACGCCATTGAGTAAATGAACGGCCAAAATGCATAAAAAGGTTTCCATTTTAGTTGAAATGGTGTCATGTAAATGGCCCCTAATTGTGTCAGTTCTAGGTTTCACTCATAAATTGTATATAACATAATAATAATTTATTACATTTATATAGCGCTTTTCTCTGCACTCAAATCGCTTTTCGCAGAAGGGGGAATCTTCTCAACGCCACCAATGTCAGGCATCCACCTGGATGATGTGACGGCAGTCATAGGGCGCCAGAACGCCCACCACACACCAGCTTATTGGTGGAGAGGAGACAGTGATGAAGCCACATGAGTATATAGGGATGATTAGGAGGCCATGATGGACAGAGGCCGGATGTTACACCCCTACTCTTTCGAAAGACATCCTGGGATTTTTTGTGACCACAGAGAGTCAGGACCTCGGTTTAACGTCTCACCCGAAGGACGGTGCTTTTTGACAGTATAGTGTCCCCATCACTATAGTGGGGAGTTAGCACCCACACAGACCACAGGGTGAGCGCTCCCTACTGATCTCACTAACACCTCTTCCAGCAGCAACCTGGTTTTACCAGGTCTCCCATCCAGGTACTGATCAGGCTCAACCCTGCTTAGCTTCAGTGGGCAACCAGTCTTTGGCTGCAAGACAATCAACAGCTGAAGCATGATTCAATTGCAAGGTTAAAAATCTCACAAGTCCAAATCCAATAATAGATGTCCCAGTCGAAAGTTCAAAAGCAGTCCAATTAATTATATAAACAAGGTAAATCCACAACCCAATGACAGGAGTCATTGGGTACAAAGCAAACCTTTGTTAGAATGAAAAACTAAGCCAATCAGAATGATTCCGTGAACAAACAAGCTATAACAAAGATTAAGGGAACTACAAAGGGTATTTCAGCGGTCATTACTCACAATAGACAAGGAGCAGGTGTGCATGTATTATGAAAATACTCAGCACTGGGGTGACAGAGACGTTTGGTGGCCAAACTGAGAAGGACAGGCTGTGAGTGTGATGGTAGATCTTTCTCAACTAATCAAAGCAGCTGAGCTTGGAAAAGTCTGCAAAAAGGAAGCGTACAAGATGTTGTCTGAGATAGATATAAGTGACGGAAACAGACTCTATTATGTGCTGTAAGGTCATCAGCTGGAAAATACAGCTTAAGCGCAGCTGCTGGTAGCTGTGTTTAGCTGATCCAAGAAAAGAAGAATAAGAAAGAAAAAAATAAACTTCACATGGGAGCTGATTTATTGCTGGTCCAAGCTGGTCTTGCACATGACTAATGGCCAATCTCAGACCAACTACCATGGTCCACAACATTTACCATCTTGAACTGGATTTTCCAGTAGAAACTGCACAAAGCTCACAAAGATGTGAGATAGATTAACCATCTGTAATTATAGTGATTTTATTTACTTCCCAAATTCAGTAGCTTTCACGTTCCAGTGACATTCGCTGAGTAAACAAAAAGCCATTTCCGATTAAAAATTCTATTTAAGATTTCCATTCTAGGTCAACACAAAAGCTACGAGAGTTCAACTCACCTGGACTAGCGCACAATCCCATGCTAAAAGCATTTGAAGAAATATTTACATGAGAACATGAGAAATATTTACTTTAATATACTTTAAGAATATTTAAGATAATCCCTCAACACACTTGCGCAGCTAATTACTCAAATCAATGAAGCATATGTTCATGCTTAAGGACACATACTAACATTAGGAAATTATATTTGAAGTTATATTTGAATTTGATATATTTATAATATTTTGGTTAGAAGAATTGTTAATTTGTCATGGTAACAATGTTGCCTGTCTACAAACAAATTAGTATACAATTACTGTAAGGCCATAATAGATTAAAAAGAATATCTTTCAGAATATTTATTTCATGAGTGTTGTAATACAGTGCATCCATATTAATAAATAAATATTTTATCAATATATTAACAAATATAACTACTATTTTGAATAGAATCTTTTGCAAGTAATATATAATTGTTAACCAGGGCTGGAAGTGAAAATTAAGGTTTTCTTTTACAGGTAAAATGGGCCAAAATAGAGATTTAACACACATTAAAAAGTCCAAAATTATTCAATTCCAATGAAAAGGATGCGATACTATAGAAATTGGACCATTGGACAAGAAATGTTCATTGGGGCAGCAGGGTCACAAAAAGCAGGTTGAGAAGAAAAGTTATTAACTGCAAAAAACTTAAAGAATTAAGGTGAATAATTAGATGCGAGACCATCAGGAATCCTTTAGTCTCCAGTGCCACCATTTTCCAAAACTGCAAGCTACTTGGAGTTTGCCTTGGTGTTGTGCTTGGAAAAAAATACGATCATATTACCACAATATTGACTTGCCTAATAATTATGCACACACTGTAATTGTACTATGTTATTATGGTGGAAGACTATGGTAGGCTACAGATGTACCATAGTACATGTAAATGTAAACTATGTAAACTATGACTTGAAATCTGGTAAGAGACAAAATTAGAAATGATATACATTTGAAATAGCAAATCCTAATTCAAATAACATTGGACCTCATAAACAGTAATATGCTTGTATTTGTTTCCACGCTATAAGCTATAGGCTAGGGTAGGCTTGGCATTTTAGCTCTTAAATATATTTTTCATAGACTGGTATGGCAAATCCTAATATTTTTGAGAATCATATTCCACAGATTTTTTTTTTTTAAAAATCACATGTGAAGCAATGTGCATTATAGTTCTTTTGTATATTTTATTTTTGTTTAACACGTAAATGACTATCTGTTACTCAAGTAAATGACAATATGGATATGTAATGGATCTCTAGACATAATCCCTGTATTTGAGGGACATAATTTTTCTACATTGTGGCCTTCAACCAATATTTATGTAGATTTATACTGTACAGATTTTATATATTCTTATGACACATAGGATGTTAAGCTCTTGACAAATCCAGGCCTCATTTAAATTCTACACTTTTAATCCATCTCTGCCTTTTTAAACACTCACACGCATATTCACTCCTCCAAAACCAAAGACAAACACATACAAGTTATGACAACAAAGTGGACACATCCAACACTTTGTGGACAAATGCAAAGATACTGAAACGGTCTTCAAAAAAACATTACCATAAAGTTTCACATAGTACGCCCATGGGATGTTCCTCTTTTTATACAAACTTTTTTTATAATTTCAATCGGCTGATTTGTTTTATAAGACCAACATAATTCGTAATAGGCTATTTCTCACCTCTGTGCTCTGCTAAGATTAGCAGCTTTACATACAGCTCGCCTCTAATGTTCCATACTATTATGCAGTATCCTTTAATTGCAGTAGTTCTGATGAAGGAATGGGAACAATAATGGAATGAAAGATGATGAAACTTTTTCAGAACTGGACCCAGTTCCCAGAAGAGGGGTCTTGGCGTGATGCTGGAGGAGAAACAGAGCTGAAAGAAAGAAGAGAAAGAAAGAAAGAAAGAAAGAAAGAAAGAAAGAAAGAAAGAAAGAAAGAAAGAAAGAAAGAAAGAAAGAAGAAAGAAAGAAAGAAAGAAAGAAGAGAAAGAAAGAAGAAGAAAGAAAGAAAGAAAGAAAGAAAGAAAGAAAGAAAGAAGAAGAAAGAAAGAAAGAAAGAAAGAGAAGAAAGAAAGAAAGAAAGAAAGAAAGAAAGAAAGAAAGAAAGAAAGAAAGAAAGAAAGAAAGAAAGAAAGAAAGAAAGAAAGAAAGAAAGAAAGAAAGAAAGAAAGAAAGAAAGAAAGAAAGAAAGAAAGAAAGAAAGAAAGAAAGAAAGAAAGAAAGAAAGAAAGAAGAAGAAAAGAAAAGAAAAGAAAAGAAGAAGAAAAAGAAAAGAAAAGAAAAGAAAAGAAAAGAAAAGAAAAGAAAAGAAAAGAAAAGAAAGAAAGAAAGAAAAGAAAGAAAGAAAGAAAGAAAGAAAGAAAGAAAGAAAGAAGAAAGAAAGAAAGAAAGAAAGAAAGAAAGAAAGAAAGAAAGAAAGAAAGAAAGAAAGAAAGAAAGAAAGAAAGAAAGAAGAAGAAAGAAAGAAGAAGAAAGAAAAGAAAGAAAAGAAAAGAAAGATTATTCCAGCTTTTACATACTTTTGCACTCTAACACATGTAGTGGTCTAAGACCGGTTTTATGAAAATATTTAGGGCCAGATTTACTAAACAGCAATTAGACTTTAATCCCATGAATGCACAGAAGAGAATGGAAAGTTCTGTGGGTGACAATAATGACCAATTTAAGCAAGCCACAAAGAGCAGTGCAAATTAGCATAGCATTGGCTGAACGTCTGATGCATAAACCACACAAATTGGGAAACACTTCGGGAGTTTAGAAGTCGTCATCTGATCGGTTGAATTCTCCAGGATTTTTGGGAGATCTTGTTTTTTAACACTCCGCCTAGAAACAAAGCCAAACCCCCTCATGGAAAAAGAAAGCCATTGTATTTACAACTGTGATAATAGGTGGGTTTCCATCCAAACGTGAAGCAAATCTTTTCAAAAGTTCGCAAAAACACAAACAAATGCAAATTAGGTGCGTGTCCATCAAGTTGTTCGAGCGGATGACGGTGGTATTGGTAACCTAGTAACCAACAGTAAATAAAAACCCTATCAGCGGAAACAGTAGTGATGTGTCGTTCGCGAACGAGTCGGCTCTATGAGCCGCCTCCTTTAAGTGAAGGGTGAGAGTCGGTTCCCGTCTGAGAGCCGTTTTCCCTTTTTGTATATTAAAGTCGGCATGAAATCAAATTTGACAAATCTTCTTTTTATATGTAATATTGTAGTGTTTATTATCAATGATTTATCTGTGCACTTCATTATTTTTTTTTAATTCATCTACCCTTATAATCTTTAATCAAATACATTACCCTTCCCTCCCCCATCGAAACGACCCCTCTTCTATTTCGGTCACGTGGAATGGCGAAAGGGTGCGGCCAGATCCGATGAGGGTGCGGCTATCGGTGCACCGCCTCTCAGAGAATCGCATTCAAATCTGCTTCTATTTTGTTTGCAACGCCCAACCTCCAACGATCCAATCAATTCCCGAAGGACGAAATCAAGCCCCGCCCTACATTTTTTCTAATTTCAGAAGCCGTTTCACTAGGATATACGTCACAACAAGGAAAAAATGACAATCTCAACTTCCGTTTCACGCCGACTTTAATACAATACAGAATAATATGATTATCCTTTCGCTACACTGCTCAGCCACACATCAAGTAGTCACTGGCTGAATGTTATTTTGATGTGCATGTGCGTGCGATCACGTGTGATGACATAACCCCGCCGCTCTCAATTCGCAGCACGTACATACAGTAGGCTATACATAAAAACAGTCACTGCACGGAGTGCGTGTGGTCGAGCAGAGTGGCGAAAAGATCTTTCTTAATATCGGGTCAGAAAACAAGATGAGTAACAAACGCAAACAAAATAGCATTGGGATGCATTTTAATAACAGACAACATAAATGCAGAACGTAGAATAAGTAAAGTAAAACTATCATATCGAGCAGGGACTAACAACCTTATAAATGTGTTCCGTTTTAAGTGTGATTTAAGTGTGATTTGCTTGAAATGGTTTAATTTTGGATAGTTCAATAAAAATAACAACATGACATCATGACTTTTGCGTAAACAGACACGCCACTTTCAAGTCAATTTGCGTGTTATCTATACGCATTTTGAGATATCCGCGTGTATGCGTGTATGTCTACGCCATTAATGTCCAAGTGATTCCGCGTATATGTACACGCCATTAAATTTCCGAGCGAAACGAAGCAAAATGTAGATCTATATCTGGGGAGCGATATTTTTTTTCCTAGGATGGTAGGGGAAGACTCATAAATGCTATTAACCCCAGTGACGGGTAGGTTTAGGGACGGGGTGGAGGTAGGTCATATATTTATATATACAGTAATAACGTTAAGTCAACTGCGTTCATAAACACGCTGAAATGCGATTGTGCGTGTTAATAGCACGCCAAAAATGGAAATACGAATTGGCGTGTCATACACACGCAATTTTATGAGATCAGTCTGAAAAATAAAATGTTCAATACACATGTAATAGTGTTTGGTAGTTTTACATTAGGCAATACATTTTTTTTTACCTCTTATTACTGAGCTGAGCCAAATGATCCGGGTCCCTAAAATGAGCCAGAATTCCCATCATGAGGAAACAGCCGATTAGTCACGTGTGTTTAATGTTCGCTACGTCAGAATTGTTTTGCCAAATGCTTTTCCATTTCCCATCAACTCTTTTTCGCACAAGCCAAAAACCACCTCAAGCGAGCATAAAAACTTTTTTGCGAATTAAGGGATTTTTCCCCTGAAATTTTGCATTTCCATCACTCGTTTCTGATGCGATACTTCAAAATGCGCATAATAACAGTGTGATGGAAACATAACTATAGAGCACAGCGCCGTTGTTGCAGGAAACTTGCACAACGTTCTTGAATTAATCATTTATTAGATGCACGGAGGTCTGTTATCGCTTCAACTTTACATTTTCATGCCCCTAAACAACATAATGCCGTACAAAACTAACTCTGATTGGTTGCTTTGCGTGTCGGACAGACATTCCCTTGGGCGGTCCTTGGCCAATGAAAGCTGCGATGGAGTCCAGACCTTCTTCCATCAGTCTAAAGGTCTGGCTACGTGAGACTAGGTGCAGGTAATCTACTAATAACACAGGCACAGTGAATTTTTAAAAAAAGTGGCTTGGAAAAGGATATTCGGTTAACGTTTTCCTGTGGCATTTCAAATTAATGAAAAATCTCTCCCTTCTCCTTCTCTCTGTTCTCTGAGATGCCTCCTCCTACAGCATCTATCGCAGCATGTCAAGCGTAAAACGGGTTAAGACATGCTTTTTTGTGAGCTAAACAATAACGCAAAAACCAGTTAATTGACACAAACCTTAGTAAATCACATTGCAGTATTTATTTAAATACTCTACTCCCATATATTTTGCACCTGAAAGGGAAACTCCAACAAATGCATATGTAATAAGGTCAGCCGCCAAAATATATTTACATTTATGCATTTGGCAAATGCTTTTATCCAAAGCGACTTACATTGCATTTCAAGGTACACATTTACATTCTTATCAGTTCTTGCTTTCCCTGGAAATCGAACCCATGACCTTGACGTTGCAAGCGCCAACGCTCTACTGTTTGGGCTACAGGAAAGCTGCATCCACGCCTTTTCAACTTAAATTTTTTTCACTGCGTGTCTTTAGTAAATCCTGACAGTCGTTTTTTAATGCCGGTGAGTAAATCTGGCCCTAAGTGATTAGTAGTAATATCTGAGTACAGGAACTTATTCAATGGTCAAGAATCATGTTACCTTGCAGAGCTGGAGAAATCTCCCCATAGGTCAGAGCTGGGGTTTGACTGAACCACTGTATTAGAGTTACTGCTGTCCAGTTCTAATAAACATCCTAAGAGTAGGGAAAGAACATGAGAAACAAAAAAAACAAAAAAAAAAAGAGAGAGAGAGAGAGAGAAAAACGTTATCAAGATATCTGTAAAATGTATTTGTGTGTTTGTCTGCATGTGCATGCATTTAGAGTGGGTGAGATATTCATAAAAATGAATTGTCAGGCTCAGAATTTATATTTTACATTTACAGAATTAATGGTTACAACACTTATGATTATGTAAATCGAAAGAGTTTTGTCTTTGCATTTGTCCTCTAAATAACGTTTTTTTTTTTTTTGTAAGAAATATTCTACTATTATGTGTGCGAGCTCCTCTCCTTGTTGAACTCAGAATTATTATATATTATACATATATATATATACCTTATCCATGGCATCAAAGAAAAGAGGATGCATAAATTAATTCATATATAGGTAGTAATTAGGTCAAATGATGTACCTGTCTGTGCTCCTCCTGATGGCTGTTCTGTGTTGTGATTGGACGAAGGAGGAGGCGCTATCTTTCCCCCTGGAGGTGGAGGGAGGAGCCCAAAGCCTCCTGAGCTCTGAGGGCGGGGTTTGTCTCTCTTTTTACCTTGCTAAATACAAAGAAACATTTCTCTAATTTAACACAAACTGTATATTTACAATATGTGGACATGAAAAATCACTGTATATTCTTCTGAACATGTAGTGAAGCAACACTGGAACTATTAAAGCCAAAATCTGACAAAAATCAATTTTGACTAAAGAAAAACTTTTCAGCTGTTTTGCATTTTACTTCTGTTTTACCCCGATATTCAGTGTGATGGTCTGTCCCTCTTTGAAGCCTAGATCCAGTTTGGGTCCTGAGTCTGCAGACTGAGAACTTTTGCTAAGTTCATCCTCCTGTTTAACCCACCTTAAAGAAAGAAAAATGAAGGCAAATTTTTATATTTTAAAAAGAAAAATCAAAACCGGAATCTGCTAAAATTGCTTATTATGCCCAAAGGGAAATAACTAAATGCATCAAATGGCATCCAATGTGTCAGTGCAAATACAAAAGCATTTCCAGTCATAATGTTTACATGCTTTTTAGTAGAAACTCACTTGAAATGATCCTGCAAGGCGACATTGAAGTCAAAAGAATCACCTCTGTCTCCGAATCCAACACCAATGAACGCACTCCGACCTAAAATGCAGGCAGCATGGATAATGCTTATCTAAACTGTAGTATAGAAGTGAAGTATAACCTATTTCCCAGTATGGCAAGGTATGTAAAGTAAGATGATACACTCACCATTGTCATCCTGTATACGGAGAACAAAATAGCGACTAGAATCGCTGACGGTCTCCAAGGCAATGCCAGGGTATTCCGTAATCGGTGCTTGAGCAAACAGCTCACCTGAAGACAATGATGAAAGAAGGACATCTAGGAGCTTCTTTTGCTGAACAAATGTCTCTGAGAGTCATCCAATCAAACATTCAATTTCGATTAGTTTTCTTTTGCATCAGTACGCAGATTTCTAACCTGAGACTTTATCCTCCAGTTTGATATAAGCCACCTTCCCCTTTGCTGTTATGCGCAAACGACCTGTCCAATCAGGAGTGTCCAGCTTCCAGTCAGCCGCCCTGCCATTATAACAGCAGAAATGTCATTTCAGGTCCATATATCGTATATTTTTCATACTCTAGATGGGTTTTCTATGGAAACATCTTTAGGGGGAGTTTAAAGGGATAGTTAAGTTCACCCCAAAATGAAAATTGGCATCATTTACTCATCCCCATGTCATTTCAACCCTATAAGACTTTGCATGCATCACACGCTGGAACAAACCTCATTGGTTCTCGCGCATCACCCACGCATGTTTGAGCTTTCATGTTTACCATGTGTGATGTGCTCTATGTATATGTATTAATCATTGTTAAATTGACAAATTCAAAATGGTTCATTATATAACGCTATTCCATCCCTTTACAAAACTTGGATAAAATCGTTCGATTCACATGGATTTGTTTTACGATTCCTTTATGCCTTTTTTTGGATCTTCTACGTTTTGGTTAAATGAAGAGGGACATAGAGGGGCAGAAACATCTCAGGTTTCATTATAAATATCTTATATTGTGTTTCAAAGTTTAAGTCTTATCGATTTGGAACGACATGAGGGTGATTTTTGATTCATGATTTTTGTACAATTTCAGTTGTTGTAATCTAACATACGGATACATTATAGTAATGAGTACTGGGGAAAAAGTGATTGATTGTCACAAAAATAATGTCACAATGCGAAGTCAGTATGAAATGAATATTCTCCCTACCTGTTTTTTAAATGCATGATATTGATCTTACTATTTCAATAATCCTTTATACTCAGATGTACGTCACAATATGGAAGAAAAGATCTGCCGCTACTTCAATTTCATGAGACTTTAATGGTCCCAAAATAGGCTTAATTTTTATTCTTTTTTTTTTCTGGGTCCAAACATAACAGGCTTCATGCGATTCACACAAATAGCAACTCATTGGGTTCAAGCTTTTAGTTTAGTGGGAACAGAAGACAGTTAACCCATTTCCACAGTTTATGGCAAATCCAGAAGTATTATTGCAATTTTCAGAACTATTACAACAAGACTGTAGGCTCCTACTGAGGGAATACAACTGGTATTTTAGAGGAGGAATGTGTGTCACTGAAGCATCACATTATCTGTGGGCAAGAGCTATTAGGACTAATTATATACTATAAACTGGACCACATATACGCAGAAAACACCTCACATTAACGCAATACAATACCATATTATTACAACCATAATAATAATACAAATGACAGATGCTCTATCTACTTCTTTGGCATGGAAATTTCCTGTAAATAATTCTTAACTGTAATGACATTTTCAGTTGTTTTTTCAGTTGTTTACTCTTGACCAATTCATATTAAAGATGCATGAGCTAGTGATGAAACAGACCAAGCATCTGCCATCACAAGATGTTTTCCCTCTATCAGCAGAACGGTATGATCAATGTCTCTGCGACATAGCAGTCCACAGAATAATAATTAAATGCGATACATGTATTGTTTATTATAAAATCTTGTTCGTAATAGAAGTATGGTGCTGATACAGTCCAGACAAAAACGTATTGCGTATTACAACATCATTTACATTACAAACACCTGCCATGGGCGCAGGCCCGCACATCCTTTAATTCACCTGTATCCGCGATTCGACGCCCTCGGCGGTATGCGGTAAACACTGACATCTGGTTTTACGCACAGAATTGACTCGTATTCCCCCTCGGACGCCATCTTGAACTGATTTCAATGAATGCGAGTAATATTTCTGTCTTCATCCAATTTGTTATTGCGGGCCATCGGAGCGTCAGTGACGTCAATAATGCCTCAGGCACGAGCTTGAGAATGACGCATCACGCTTAATCAGATCTGAGAATGGATGGATCGACTCATTGGTATGGAAACCCATAGACAGTGTGGAAACCGGGCTCAGTGCAACCGCACACATGGTGTTGGGATTAGCGTTTTTTTCATCGCCTGTTCGCATCCCTTTGGTATTCCAAACCAAGTGGCACATTTAACAAACCCTTTTAATTCATTATTCATATGTTATTTTGTTTATTGTCTTTTTTATCAAAGGGCTTTCATGCAGCAACAACTACAACAAAAATGCTGTGTTTGTTTACCCTTGTGGTTTCAGTGTAAACCACATAGCCACGCCCACTCATCATTAATTACTACTAGCGTGCTTTCACGCAATGCAAACCGCCACCCCACCTCATGAATATTCAGTAGGGAGGCTACGTTCGTTTTTGACAGGTAGCCGTAAACGGAAGCGGAAATTTCCGCTTCTGGAAAAGCCTCTCATCATCATCTCTCCTGTCCATTCTCCCAAAAGGTTGGTATATTACAATATAAATAATATACTTGTTGTATCCATCAAGCAATCAGAAATTTTGTCGCTGAGCTGACGTAAAAAGCGATGCTATATGTAAATATTTAGCTAAGACGCAGTGTATGCTCATGCATTAGTATCCTCCTGTTTTTAAGGCGATGGCTCTCCATTCACCAAACCAATATCAATATCTTTTTCAGGCGTCAGATTACAGTCAGGGCACGATCGAACATGATGCGACAGTCTCGCAGTTTATTGTATATAACAGCGATCTAGTTCATCATGTCATGTCTGTCATAGTGATTGTCATCAAATGATGCTCTCATGTACATTAACGTTACCTTAGAGGTGTTTGGTGTCTGCAGGCAGCATTGGTAGGATGTCTATACTCATAAATAAATCAGCGATCATTTGGATCACATAGCATTTGGGAAATATTCTCAGTACAGATTGGATTTGCTGTTGAAAATAGCATGAAATCAAGCATTATATTGATTCCAGGATAATGCAGTTTGAAAGGATATTGGCTGTTGATGTTACTCTTATAAATAAATAAATAGTCTATAGCTATTATGAAAATATGCTCTTCTAAATGCCAGAGAGTAGGATATAAATAAAATAATCTTTATTTTTCTACAAACTTTGACAGAATGTTCATTTCTGGTCGAAATATTTTATCGAAACACCATAGTTACAGAGTCTATCCTCATATTTATGCTGTATAGGTCCATAAAGTCTCCATAGGGAAAGGCTCATGGACTGAAGTGCCTGTCACCGATTGAGAAATTCAGTCAACAGCCATTTTTACATCCTTTACTTAGCAGGTAAGTGGAGCAGAATAATCAATGATCATCATCAATGATGTAGGCTATATCCTTTTAATTTTTATTTGCAGGTGTGGTATTGTTAATAAACTATTCATAATAGCATATGTATATAATATCCTCTGATTAGGGTTGATTTATTTAATACAGTAACTAAAACTTAAACCATACAAAATTGTGAACTTTAAATGAAATAAAAAGCTAATAAATAATATTTTTTATTTAATAAAATAGAAAAAACTTAAACATATTTTGTTTCAGCTAATTGCCAAGGCAGAATTTCTCATTTTCATTTAGATTAACTTTAGTTAATAACTAAAAAAAAAAGAACCCCCCCCCCCCCCCCCCCCGATAAATAAATAAAAAAACACAACAAAATTACTACAACTTTTACTAAAATTGAAAATGAAAACAGAAAAAAAAAAATTTCAAAATATAAATAACAACTGTAATATTATCTCAATAAAACTAAAATAACACTGGCTCTGATATATAACTTCTATTATAAATAGACTAACACAACTAATAGTGCCTGATGCTGTTTTATGAAGGCTCTGTTTCCTAATGATCAAAGTTATTAAACAATGATTATGATATAGAAGAAGCCGTTTTTGATCCCTGTGCTGTATTTGCAATGATTAACAATGATGAGCCTACTTGCATTTTTGTGGAACAATGTGTATTTTACAATAAAAAAAAATCTTAATTCCTTAAAAAGGTCTAGGACAAAACCGCCATCATGACTCACTCAATGCTGCGACGCCAACTGAAGAACCTTGTTCAGAACTTCTCTGAGGCAGAGGTCAAGGTGAGTTGTTCCTCTTACTCTTTTGTCAACCCCATTCAAGTCTTCAAGGTGAGACTTTTGTCTGTATCAACTATAAGTCAAGTCACCTTTATTTATCTAGCGCTTTATACGATAAGATTATTTCAAAGCAGCTTTACAGTGGTAACAGGAAAATGATTCAATGATGCAAAGAGTTCATTTAGGCTGTACAGCAGCTCTAAAAGAAAATAGTTTCATTGTTCAGCTGATGTCAGTTCAGTGTTGATTCAGTTCCGTTGTAAAGATAATCAATTATTTAATTAGTTAATTTCATCTTTAAAGCAGTTCTGCAGAAAACAGTGATGTCATCGTCCAGCTCAGTTCAGTTTTTATCCGATAGTGTCAGTGAAATCAAATCAATAATATTGTTGAATATTGAGTGTCCCTAACTATGCAAGCCAGAGACAACAGTGGCAAGGAACCAAAACTCCATCAGGTGACAGAATTGGGGTACCAGTTCTCCTCTGGCCAATGAACGAACACGATCTGATTATGATTCATGCTGAAATCAGATTGCGGATCGATAGCATTCAAATATTCATCCAGTTCCTTTTGCTTGAAGATTGGATTCATCACGTCGGTGTGGAGCTG
The DNA here is from genome assembly GCA_030578255.1 of Tiaroga cobitis. NCBI lineage: Eukaryota > Metazoa > Chordata > Actinopteri > Cypriniformes > Leuciscidae > Tiaroga > Tiaroga cobitis. Next base: position 34,564,507 of record CM060609.1, read on the forward strand.
AAGCTGGCCGTAGGGTCTGTGCGGAGGACCTGTCTGGTTCTTGTGGTCTCTGCTGACGATCTGTGCCAATGGCTGTCATGTCGACCATGCCTTCACAGTGGATTGTCTAGTTGACAGGATCTTTGATGACGTTCAGGGCTGCATTGTGGTTGTGTCTAGGTGTAGGTCCACCATCTGATCTGGATATGGACCCGATCCGGCTGACTACGGTAACCTCGGAATAAACAGAGAGACTAATATTAGCGTAGATGCCATTCTTGTTACGATGTAACAAGTACATCGGGTGTTATAGGAAGTGTTCCCGGTTCCGGTTGACCTCATTCATGCAACCTAACAATCCTTTAACGGATGTGAATTATAAAAATGTGATGTGTTATGTATATGCTAGGTTAAAGAGATGTTTTTAGTCAATATATTAAACTGACAGAGTATGTCTGCATCCCGGTCAAGGTTAGGAAGATGGTTCCGGAGTGTAGGTGCTAAATAGAAAAAGGATCCTACCGCCTGCAGTTGATTTTGATATTTTTTGTATATTATCAACTGGCCAGAATTTTTAGATTGCAATAGATGTGAAGGACTATAATGTGTTAAGAGCTAAGCCATTTAGTGCTTTGTAAGTAATTAGCAAGATTTTAAAATGTATGCGATGTTTAATAAGGAGCCAATGCAGTGTTGACAGAACCGGGCTAATATGGTCATACTTCCTGGTTCTAGTAAGGACTCTAGCTGTTGCGTTTTGGACCAGCTGTAGTTTGTTTATTAAGCGTGCAGGGCAACCACCCATGAGAGCATTACAATCAGGGCCGGCTTTGCCGACAGGCGACACAGGCGGCCGCCTGGGGCGCCATCTGCTGGACGGGGCGCAAAATTGCAGAATTTAAAAAAAATAGTTAATTAAATGTATGTATCGTATTATGAAAGCTGCGCACACGCTGTACACTTTTACTGTGCCCTGTCCACACACTGCTTGTATTTGTCCATTTCTTTTACTAGATTATACAATCCTAAAAAACGACTGAGTCACTCTGACAGGCAGCTGTCAAACTCACGCGCGTTGCTCAGCAACCAGGAGTGGCGCAAAAACACATGACAGCTGGTTTTTGCGCTTTAAATGCGCTTTAAACGCCCCTTGGCGGTTGTAGTCTATAAATGATCATATATTATATACTCTTTTATTATGAAAAGAACATCCAAGCCATCGGGATCGGCTTTCCGAAAACGAAGGAAGGAGGAGGAAGAAAAACGGGCCCAAAGCAGAGCTATGTAGACTATATCATCAAGCTCACAGCCAGTGGTTAAATTGGGCCGGGGCTCTCCGGGGCTCAGACCCGGGCCGGCACATAAGCCTGCCAGTGGCGCAAAAAGTGGGTATACCGGTATGTGTAGCGGAGTAGGCGCCCTCATAAGATTTATGAGGAGTAGGCGCCCTCAAAAAGATGGATAAAGCAAAAAAAGCGGCCGGGGGCTAAAATAGAAATAGCCCATTCGTTTTGTTTTGCTTAATCGGCGGCGCTGGGTTAGTGCTGGTGTAATGCATCGGTCAAAAAAAGTCAGCGTTAGTTTTTTTTCTGACACCGCATGAAACGCGTAGATCAGCGGCCCATTGGTTGTTTTCTTGATTGACACTGGGCTGGCCCAATCACATCTTTAATGTGAAGTTTAGAAAAATACTCTTTCTATTAGTATAGAAATTAGTACAAAACTTATGAAAGTTTCCTTTATTTTTCAGTGCATTGTTTTACAATATATGGGTATTATATCATGGGATTAATATTATAACTATTATTATGTAATGTAGACAGACACTAACTAAAAGAGGTTTGAATTTTTCTTTGTTTAATTTTAACACTGAATATGGGTTGGAGCTTTTAATTTTGAACTCTCAAAGTGCACCAGATTGATGAATTTAAAATTATAAAATGCACAACATTTTCAAAAATCAGTCTCGCCTAGGGCAACCAAAGGGCTAGAGCCGGCCCTGATTACAATAATGTAGCCTTGAGGTCGTGAACGCACAACTAACTTTTCTGCATACGTCGTAATTTAGATATATTTTTAAGATGGAAAAATGCAGTTTTACAGATGATAGAAATGTGGCTTTCAAATGAAAGACACCTACAGTATAACTTCATTTTAAGGTCATTGCAATGTGGGATACAATTTTTATACTATACATGTTTCTATACTGAAATCTTTTATTCTTAGATATCTGTCATCCATATATTCAATTCATATTCTATTAGAAATATTAGTAAGTTATTCTGAGTGTATCTTTTGTACCCAGTGCAGATTAATTTACTTTGTTGAGACAGGAAACTCTGAGATATTGATTAGTGTTTTATGTTTTATACGTTGGATATGTTTTGTAGGTTCGGGAAGCGACCTCTAATGACCCCTGGGGTCCATCGAGCTCCCAGATGGCCGACATCTCTGACCTGACCTATAATGTGGTGGCCTGTAACGAGATTTTGGCCATGCTCTGGAAACGCCTCAATGATGACAAGAATTGGAGGCACGTGTACAAGGTGAGTGAAGGAGAGAACTAAAGAGAACAGTCACCGGATTCTGAGCTTGCTTGCCTGCTCAGACTGATTGAATATTTATAGCAAGTGATCGTTTTTGTGACTCTATCGTGCACCCGATCATGTTACCTGATTGGTGGCTGGGTTTTTTTTCTGTCAGCAGGGCATTGATGCTGCCGCTGCAGTGTTTGATTATGTGCAGGCAGGATTTTCCATTCAGCTTCACTGCCATGATGTTTCTTCCTCTGATGTTTATTTACAGCTTTTGTTTGTTATTGAGAGAGTGAGAGACAAAGAGAGATACAGAAAGAGAGATTGAGTTACACTATATTTAGGGGTGCTAGTTAAAGGTACAATATGTAAGAATTTTGTAATAAAATATCCAAAAATCACTTGCACAGTGTGATATATTTCCTGCAGTTGTGTACTTACAATATACCAAAAGTCTCCAAAGATTTTTTATTTCAGAGAAATTCCAATTTTAAATAAGTGGCCGTCCCGTAAAAAAAATGTCGCCTGTCAATGACGCAATATCCGCGCTATCCTCAGTTTCCGTTCATACTGCCATAGCCATGACCTAACCATGGCGACAGACGTGGACAACAGCGTAGTGCGTAACATTTAGCGGCACGCAGTACTTGTTTCTTTCAAACATAGACCATGGCAAGCAGACTTTGGGATAAACAAGGACAACTAAAATGAGGATTAATATCAGTGTGGCGTTTTTGAGATGCTGAGAGCTCCACATCCGCGACTAACTTGGACTTGACAGAGCTTCACGAGTCACGACTTGACAGCTCTATTAGACAGGTGAGCAAATGTACATAAAACAAATCAATGTTATAAAACGTTAGCTCAACATGATGAAATGTTAGAATATGGTCAGTATGTTATTCTAATGTTGATCTAGCTTACTGCTAGTTTCGTATAGCAAACGAACTAACACGTAGTATAACATTATAACTTTCAACACACATTTAAATGCCGTTTAGTGTGATAGTGTAACGTTAGAAGCGCTGCGTTACCTCACAAGTTTAATTCGTCTAATAAACTGACCTGTGTGTGGGTAATCCAGCACTTGCGGGTAGTTCGGTAGAATTAAATGTCCTTATTCGTTTATATCCGCGGGACTCGCGTGTGATATCTGTCTCTTTGGCAATCGCGACCTGCTTTATACCACTGTAATGTTAAAAAACATGAATGTTTGCACTCATCCATAAACATTATTAGATCCATCAGCTTGACAGCAAGTCCAATCATTCAGCTCATCACTGCGTCATAAACCTACGCCTTTGTTATTGTTGGAAACTGCGCCCTCTTGTGGCGAAAAAAACCTACATATTGTGCCTTTAAGCATCATATAGAATTACATTTTAAAGGGGCCCAAAACACCCATAACACCCTTTATTTTTTATTTATTTATTGTATTAGTAATAATAATAATAGAACACCATTTTTTAAAGAAAGTTTCAAGTTTATTTATAAATCACATTTAAAAACAACAAATGTTATACCAAAGTGCTGTACAAACAAGAAGAAATACAGTAAAAAAAAAAAATGGATTAAAAAATAGGCAAAGTGTTTAAAAAACAATCTCATAAAACATCTCAAACCACGTCATAGGGTAAGGAGAAACATGCGTCTTTAACCTAGATCTAAATATTGCCAATATGGAAGATGATCTAACAAAAAACAATTGTGCATTCCACAACCTGGGGGCCACAACTAAAAACACCTGATCACCCTTGGATTTCAAGCAGGATGAGGAACAGAAAGAAGTAACTGACTTGAATGAAGAGACCTAGGTAGAGAATAAAGTTTAAGAATATCAACAATGAATTGTGGGGCTAAACAATGCAAGGCTTTAATAGCATACAGCAGAACATTAAATTTGATCTCTACAGCTAACTGGTAACTAATGTAGGGAAGGGAGAACGGGGGTGATATGCTCTATATTCCTTGTATGCTTAATTGCAGACATGAAAAAGTTGACTGAGACAAACCCACATATAAGCATTGCAGGAATCCAACTGGGATGTGATAAGTGCATGAATTACTATTTCCAAGTCCTTCTGATAGACAAAATGTTTTAATTTGGCAATGGACCTGAGATGTAAAAAGCTTCCTTTTAATAACAGCATTTATCTACTTATCAAATAAAACGTCAGAATCTTAGATGACACCCAAGTTTTTAACTCCATCATGCAAAATGGACTGCATTTATATAGCGCTTTCACAGACCCAATGGCCACCAAAGCGCTTTACACATTGCCTCACATTCACCCATTCATACACCAACGGCGGTGTCAGCCATGCAAGGCGCCATCCAGCTCGTCAGGAGCAGCTGGGGTTAGGTGTCTTGCTCATGGACACCTCGACACTTGGTCAGGTGGAACCGGGGATTGAACCACCAACCTTCTGGTCTGTAGACAACCTACATGAACCACTGAGCCACGGCTGCCCACAAGGTTAAACAAACAGAGTACCTAACTGATTTGCAAGGTCAGTGATACACAACAAAGAACCAAAACCAATGGCCTCAGTTTTATTCTCATTAAGCTTGAGGAAATTGTCAGACATCCATAATTTAACTTCCTTAAAACAAGAGATGAGATTACTGATGGAACAACAATCATTTGACCTGACAGGAAGGTGAAGTTGTGTATCATCAGCATAACAATGATAAGCTACACTGTACTTTTGAAAGCTAGAGCCTACAGGAAGCATATAGAGAGAACAAAAAAAAGCAGAGGACCCAAAATAGAGCCTTGTGGGATGCCACATGTAATCGGTGTTGACGATGAGTGATTATCAATATTAAAAGAAAAAGTTCTTTCATTAAGATATGGGGAAAACCAATGTAAAGCAACCCTCTGGATATCATTCAATGAGGATGCATTAAATTGATCAAAATTGAAAGAGTTTCAAATTCTTACAAAAAATGTATATTCCAGATAAATGCTGTTCTTTTAAACTTCAAATAATCAAATAATCCTGGAAATAAATGCATCACAGTTGCCACAAAAATATTTAACAGTTTTCAAATGATTCTTAAACAGCAAATCAGCATATTAGAATGATTTCTGAAGGATCATGTGACCCTGAAGATTGGAGTAACGGCTAAAATTCAGCTTTGACATCTCAATTTTAAAATATATACAAATAAAAAAGTTATTTTAAAATGTAGTTTCACAATATATTTTACTGTATTTTTGATCAAATAAATGCATTCTTGGTGAGCTTAATTGACTTCTCTCTAAAACATTAAAAAACTTACGGACCACAAATTTATATGTACAAGGAAAGGATTGTCAAAACATCTAACAGATCATTTTTTTCTCTTTTTTCTTCCAACAGTCTTTAACCCTTCTTGAATATCTATTGAAAACGGGCTCTGACCGCATCCCTCAGCAGTGTGTGGAGAACATTCACATTATCAAAATCCTTGTAGAGTACCGCTTCACAGACAAGGATGGAAAGGACCAGGTACTGCAAAATATTTGATTCTTCTACACTCATTACATTAATAATAGATGATAAAGGTCTTAAAGCTTATTGATATTGGATTTGCTCTTTGTAGGGGGTAAATGTGAGAGAAAAGGCTAAGATAGTGATGGTGCTGATTGAGGATGAGGAAAAGAGGAAAGAGGAGAGGGAATCTGCTATGAAGACAAAAGACAAGTTGACAAAGGCTCCCAGTGGTAAGACTCATGAACCCATTAGCACTTTTCTTGCATAAAGGAGCTTCATCATATTCAATTATTTCAGTTTCCTTACGGTATTACACATATTACATATTAAATATATTGAAAGGGACAGTGTACCCGAAAATGAAAATTGTGTCATAATTTATTCATTTTCGTTCTTCCGTGAAACACAAAATAGATTTTTTTGCTGAACCTCCAAAAAGGACATAAGAAGCACTGTAAAAGTAACACAAACAACTTGTATTCACAATACTCGCCATAAATGACTATATTATCTATATTAACCATTCACTTTTGTTGTATTTCTTTATGAACATTCTAACTTGGAAAGTCTGTAGGTCTGCTATAGTGCTTTGGTCTCTTCATATTTTTAAAGGCATTCACACTTTTATCTTTAACATACAGATTCAATATAAGTTTGGGGTCGATAATATTTTGAAATATAATTGCAATTTAAAATAACTGTTTCCTATTTTAATATATTTTAAATTGAAATTTATTCTTTTGACGGCAAAGCTGAATTTTCAGCATTATTACTCCAGTCGTCAATGTCACATGGTCCTTCAGAGATGATTATAATATGCTGATTTGGTACTCAAGAAACATTTCTTATTATTATCAATGTTAAACATTCATGCTGCTGAATATTGCAGTGTAAGCTGTGATACATTTTTTCAGGATTCTTTGATGAATAGAAAGTTTGTTTTTAATATAACTCTTTTGTAACATTAAATGTCTTGACTGTGACTATTTATGAATTTAATGCATCCTTGCTGAATTTTTAAACTTTTGAATAGTAGTGTCTTCTTGGTCTTTTTTTTTTTAATTATTTCTATTTAACTCTCTTTTTTTATGTCAGCATCCTCCGCTGCAGGACCAGAAAAAGAAAAGCCAGAGATCCCCCCATATACAGGGCTGCCCTCCCTGGACAACATCCCATCGGTGGCTGACCTGACCGCTGCCATGGCCAAGAAGAAGGAGGAGCAGAAACGTCTGGAGGCCGAGAAGAAAGAGGCAGAGAGACGGGTAAGACAGACTGATCAATAACTCAGAGAAACTTTAGTACATTCAAATTGAGTGATATCACAGTATCTGACTATTGTCAGACTGTCTAAGCTGACATGATGGAAATTTGTGGATTCAGGCAAAGGAAGGTGACACAGAGCCAGATCTTTGGGAAAAAGCATCAACAGCAACACCTCCGTCCAGCTCGGACCCCTGGGGAGCCCCATCTGACGCTTCCAACGAATCCGCCCCTGGTGCCAACGACCCGTGGGGGGCATCGTCTGATGAGGCAAAGGAATTCAGTTCAGCTTCTAATCCTTGGGGTGAATCTGCTGATGGGAAAAACGAATCTGCACCCACATCCAATGATCCATGGGGAAGATCTGTCAGTGCCGAGAATGGTTCTCCACCTGCTGCCAGCGACCCATGGGGTGACTCTGCTGGAATTTCAGAGGATAATTCAACAAATGATCCATGGGGGGCTGAAACGGCGAAAGACTCTGATGCAGCAACATCAGATCCATGGGGAGCACCGGCGGATAGTGTGCAGGATTCAGCACCTGCAAACTCTGACCCGTGGGGGGCATCACCAGTCACGTCTGATCCATTTGGTGATGGTTCAAAAGCAGATAATGACCCTTGGGGCACAGCAGGTAAGAAATTGACTGGATTGAAAAACAGGTACATCACATATAATGAGCTTTTTACTGTCCCCACTGCCAATTGCTTCAAAATTTGGTGAATTTACACTACAGTTCAAAAGTTTGGGTTCTTTTAAAAGTAATTAACACCTTTATTTAGCAACGATGCATTAAATTGGTCAAACGTGACAGAAAAGATTTTAATTTCAAATCAGTTATGTTCTTTTGAACTTCCTATTCATCTGATAATCCTGAAAAAAAAAGTGTCATGGTTTCCAGAAAAACATGAAAACATTGATAATAAAGAAGAAATGTTTCGTGAGCAGTAGGGGTGTGACGAGATCTCGCGCCACGAGATCTCGCGAGACTAAAACATGACGAGATTTCCCGTCGAGTGAAAAGCTGTCTCGCGATATCGCCATGACTGAGCGTGAGGGTGAGATTTCCATAGAATATTCCACTGCTACACTCACATTCGCCTGCCAAACTATCGTTTTGCTGTTTTCATAAAAAAATAAAAACCCTTATAAACTAATGTAAAAGTCTGCTCTGCTCATCCAGCACGAGTTTCCGTTGCAATCAGTGCAGCACGAATCACAGTTCACTGATCGCGTGAGGATCGCGGAGGATTCATTGCGCAACATAGACTAAACGTCTGATAAATGTCTTATCTTGTAGAATGCACGCTCAGCACCGCTGCTCCCTGTACACAGAGTATGCGCGATCACGAAAGTGAAAGTAAAACAAAAGCTCCCTGATGTGCATTGCGCACAAATTAGGCCGCATACATAGTCCGTCTCCCAATACCCATCTCTGGACTGTTTATTTTCCGCTATGGTCTCAGATTGGACTTCGAATATTAAGAGAGTAGGCCTACTGTAATGTCTTATGGACAACAACAGGCAAGGGAGACTCCGTTTCTGAACTTATAATCGGAACGCAAGAACAACTGTAGAGACAAACACACCAGCCTCGTTTCTCTCTACCCGGCCTTTTCCAAACTCACCGCATTAACCCTATAACTGCGGTGCAAAATAAAACAGCAATTTCAAAACAATTATAAAGAGTGTTATGGTTTGATTATGGTTGCTAACTTTGATTATGGTTGCACTTGCACTTATTGTTTGCGCTTAATTTACATTTACATTTACATTACATTTAGTCATTTAGCAGACGCTTTTATCCAAAGCGACTTACAATTGAGGACTAAACCAAGCGAGTCATCGTGAAGAGGCAAAAACAACGCAAGAAGTGTTCAAAAGACAAAGTTCAGACATTGCTCGGAGTAGCATAAGCCAGGCAAGCGAGGATTTAAAGGAAAGGATTTTTTTTTTTTTTTTTTTTTTTTTTTATGTTAAGTGCTCCCGGAAGAGATGAGTTTTCAGTTGCCTTTTGACTAACTTTTGACTTTTGATTAATAAGACTTAAAGGAGTTCAGTTAGGTCACACACAGCCTCAATCAGAAGTTCTGAAAGCTCTTAAATGTACAGTAAGGTCTGAAGAGACTAATGTGAAATCATACAGGAGAAAAGCCAGTCAATAAAAACCTTTTACAGTGCTTGTATATTGTTTTCTTTCAATGCATTTGATAATTCATACTCATAAAGTAGACCTGCAATGACATGCATTAGAAGATTATTAGTTAAACATTGCAAAATGCACCTGCATACTATTTTTCCAGTCATGAATTTTGTCATTGAGGATTTCTGAAAAATTGTGCAAAAATCTCGTCTCGTCTCGTTCTCGTGAACCCAATCTCGTGTCTAGTCTCGTCTCGTGAGATATGCGTCTCGTCACACCCCTACACCAAATCAGCGTATTAGAATGATTTCTTAAGGATCATGTGACACTGAAGTCTAAAAATTCTGTTTTATCATCAAAGGAATAAACAATAAAACAGAAACCAGTTATGCTGTATATAATATTACAATACTATGTATTACTGTTTTTACTGTATTTTTTATCAAATATTAATGCTGCTTTGGTGAGCATAAGAGATTTAGTTCAAAAACATTGTAGAATCTTACCGATCTCAAACTTTTTGAACAGTAGTGTAAATGTAGATTACAGTTTGCAATAAACACTATTAAGTTAGTGATGGTGTTATTGTATGTCAGATGTTCACATGCTCCATTTGATTGTTTAAACTAACAAAATAAATGTACTTTCAGAAGTATTACAATACAATCACTTTTCCTACTCTCAGCATCTTCACCCCCCACTGCGAGTGACCCCTGGGGTGCCCCATCAGCTGCTATGACAACTGGTGACCCTTTCGGTGATGGTGGTAGATCAGATCCATGGGGAGGTTCCTCTGAAAACGGTACTAATGGAAGAGTTTTCTTTCTCCATTTGTTTCTGCAGTCTCAAATCTTATTTTCCATGGTCAATTAATAGGTTAACTTAGTCTTAAAGGAATAGTTCACTTAGACATTAAAATTCTGTCATCATTTACACACCCTCAAGTTGTTTCAAACCTGTATGAATTTCTTTTTTCTGCTGAACACAAAAGAACATATTTTGAAGAATGTTGGTAACCAAACAGTTGATGGACCCCATTGACTTCTATAGTATTTTTTTCCTACTATGGAAGTCAATGGGGTCCCTCAACTGTCTGGTTATTGACATTCTTCAAAATATCATTCTTTATGTTCAGCAGAAGAAAGAAACTCATACAGGTTTGAAACAACTTGAGGGTGTGTAATGATGACAGAATTTACATTTTTAAGCGAACTATTCCTTTAACCATAGACCCACTCATTAGTCACAAACTGGCTGATGCATATTGCACACAAAAATGGCAAGCACCCATCTAATCTAATTCCCGAGACTGCCATTTCATGTTATTGCATCCATTGAAGAGTTTGTTTGAAACGTTTTGATGCAAATAAACAAGATATTTCTGTTTCATATTCCTCTCTTATAGTTAGAGTTATATCTGATTTTAGATTTCACATCACTAAATATCTAGCACTAAAAATAAAGAACAAACCGTCGTGATTAACTTTCATCTTATTTTGGTCTTTTGTGTTTTCTGCTTAGATTTGATCTTTTATCGGTTTTAATTTATTTGTATTTGTTTTATTTCTTTATTTTTAATAAATGTTATACTAATAAAATAAATAAAATATACACTACAGTTCAAAGGTTTGGTGTCGATAAGATTTTTAAAATATTTTTAAAAGAAGTCTCTTATGCTCTCTAAGGGTGCATTTATTTAATACAAAATACAATGATAAATGTAATATTGTGAAATAATAATACAATTTAAAAGAACTGTTTAATATATTTTTAAATATAATTTGATGGCAAAGCTGAATTTTCAGCATCATTACTCCAGCCGTTAGTGTCACATGATCCTTTTGAATTCATTTTAAAATGCTGATTTGCTGCTCAAGACACATTTCTTAATATTAATGTTGTAAACAGTTGTGCTGCTTAGTGTTTCCTTGAAAACCATGATACAATAGAGCAGCATTTATATAAAAATAAATTAACATAAAAGTCTTTACTGTCACTTTTGATCAATTTAATAATTATACAATACAGTCATGAAACTCTAGAGGATGCAGGCTGATCTGCAAGCAATCTTCAAGCAATCACATAATTAACACATGGCACAATCGGATGGACTCTCCTGACCCTGCAGCCAATCAGATTGCTTGCTCAACATTTAAATAGTCTGGCTGATTGTTTGCTGTAAACTGGTCTTGCAGCACGCTAGCAGAGTTCCTCTGAACCCGTCCACCTCCCCAAGCTCCACCTGCCTAGATCTGCTACTTATGCATGTACTTATGTAACTATTCCTGGAGTTGTCATAATTGGCATGCATTCTTGCTGAATAAAAATAGTATTTAAAAAAAATCTTACTGACACAAAATCTTTTAAAAAGTAGTGAATAGAATAAGAAATATTATTTACAAGGGTAAGGAACATTTGAGTGCTTTTCCCTTGTTTCAATAGCACAAGAGAGGTTATTTTGTCTGAATGACTTTTCTATCAATAGGTGACACTTCTACAAAACCTGCTGAGGAGACCAAAAAGCCAGCGTTCTTCCTCGGAGAAGGTGCTTCATTGGTGGACTTGGACTCTCTTATGTCAGTCAAGCCCAAACCGAAACAGCCCCCTCTCAGCTCCATCCCCACTCAAAAAGCCCCGGGTAAGGAGGGCTGAGAGAGAGAGAGAGAGAGACACTGACAATAAGAGCGACTGAGAATAAAAGAGAGAAGCACTGTATAGTTATCTGTTTATTTTTGAGTGTTTGTGATGCGATGTTTTACAAGCCTAGAGTTCATATAGTCAGAACATAACCTGTACGTAGTTGATGTTGATCCCATCTCAACCTTCTTTGTCCCTGCTTCTATATGCTATCCATTTCCCTTCTCCCTCCCTCCCCATCTTCCCTTTTTGGTTTGCACACTTTCAACTTTCATCCTTCCCAGGTGTTTTGCCAGCCACAGGTTTTACCAGGCCATTGGGCGGCAGCATATCAAATGCAGGCGGTTCTGTTGCACAGCCATCAATTCCAAATTATTTTGGTTTTAATGCCATGACACCCTGTTCCAGTGGCCTCTCCCCCTTAAACTCAGCCTTTGGGGTGCCTGCCGCCCATATGGCATCTCCAACCCAGAATGCAAGCCTTTCAGCTTTGACAATGCCCAACATGGGCTTTCCCATGGCTAACCCTCACACAGCGGCTAGAATGGTACAACCCAGCACTGCTGGCCCTCTTATTGGTGAGTTTTCTTCTATGTCTCTCACAGGAACCGTTACCCCACAAGCTCCAGTTTTTCACCGACCTCCATTGGTTTGGGGCTCTGGAACTGGGGCAGTTGGGAAAGGAAATAACATTTTTTGAGGTCTCCATCCAGCATCCATTCATCCCTAGCCTTCTCCTTGCCCCACCACCTTCATCGATCCTAGTTGATTATGTGTGTGTATAAGTGTGTGCAAATATTTAAATATTAATGAGCAACAATATACCGTAAGTTTTCTGTTTTGGGAAAAAAAAGCATGCATACCCCTGCCTTTCCAACATGATGGACTGACAGATTGAAGCAGGTGTTTTGTTTATTCACTTGTTGGGGTTTTTCAGTATGTTTTAGAAGATAACTGGCTTATCTACTGGAATATCTGACCTGCCACTGGGCAGACTTTGGATACACTACCATGCAAAAGTTTGGGGCCAGTAAGATATTTTTAAGGAAATGAATGCTTTTATTCAGCAAGGACACTTTTGATTAAATTCATCAGTAAACACATTTTTAATGTTACAAAAGATTTTCATTAAAATAAATGCTGTTCTTTGGAACTTTCTATTCATCAAAAACTCCTTAAAAATGTATCATGGTTTCCTCACAAAAAAAAGATATTAAGCAGCTTCAGCACCAAATCAGGATCATGTGACACTGAAGACTTGAGTAATGATGCTGATAACTCAGCTTTGCTGTCACGGGAATAAATTACATTTTCAAATATATTAGAATAGAAACCTTTATTTTGAATTGTAATATTTACATGTATACAGTACATGATTGTTTTACTGTATCATGTTTCAGTTTCAGCCTTGGTGAGCCGAAGAGACTTTCAAAAACATTAAAAAAATCTTAGTGACCCCAAACAGATCTTTGAACAGGAGTGTGCGTTTGTCTGATAACATAGCTGGATAAACATTTAACTTGCTGTGACGAGTAAAATAAAATAAAAAATCCGATTTTTATTCCCAAACATACCTGAAAAACCAAGGAAGCCACCAAGTTGGAGACCTAGACGTGCTTTGACATTGTAACCATCATTGAATATATTTGTCTTTTATTGCTATTTTAAGCAGCATTCTGTATAACACACAGGATTATGCATATTGAAATATCCAGATGTGGCTTGTATGATTATTATGATAAAAACATTCCAGTCATAAACATTTTTATGCTTTAGTTGGTTACGTCAGGTATGGGGTGTATTAAACTTTTAGGGTCCTAAAACTTGAACACCTCAATTTTCCTTTCTTTCTTTTTTTTGGGGGATTATGTCATGTGGTTTGAAATTTATCTGTTTTTTAGTCAAAACAAATCTGCTGAAGGCAACAATGTAAGTGGCGATCATGCACGATGTTTGTTGGGAATTGATGCTTACGTAAGCAAGTTAACAATATGAGAGGAATAAGAGATTAGATGAAGAGAAAGATATAAAACTTTTGAATATTGATATAAAGAAGATTCATGTTCTTTCTCTTTTTATTAAGATGCGTCTTCACCACAGTTTGCTTTCTGTTGCAAAATTGATGTTTATTTTTATTGGTGCATTTATTTATTTATTTATTATAATTCAGACTTTTTCTTTTGGTCATTTATCTGAAGGAAGAGTGTGTTGGAAGATCAAAATCATTATAAATCGATGAAATTAAAAAAATGTATGAAAAAAACATACTTTTCCACATTGGCTATAATTATAGGTTCAGTTAGGTTTTATTTTGTATTACAAATATATATTTATTTATTTATTTAACCAGCTATGGTAAACCTGTGGTGTTACCTGTGAAAGTGCACAATTTAAGAATAAAGTGACAAGATCATTGAAAAGCTTATCCTTCATTCTAGTGACTTTATTATTTGCGTTAAGTAACGTTTCAGGTTCGATGCATTGACATTTAAATTGGCTTTTTATCAAATGGGCAAAAATAAAGAAAAGAACGAGTTAATTCTTGATGGACTGCAAGGCTTCAAAATGAGGAAAGGAGCTAACATAACAGATTAAGTTAAATAGCTTGAAATTAACTTAGTGTAAGCCTTATTGGCAGCATACTATCAGGGCCATTCCACCAAATGGGTGACATTTGCTTGTTGTATCTCTTCAAAATTAAACTTTATTTTTTTAGCTTTTTCAACATTGAATCTAATACTACACATATTTAACTATTCAAAATGTGTATCGGTCAATCTCAGGCAACTTTATTTATTTTTTTACAAGGTTTAAGCAGAAGATGGGCGCATGTTTTCTCAATCCTGTTACCGAAAATCATGTGCCAAAAGCAAGTTTAAAAGCATGTCAATAATTCCTTTGTTTTCCCCACAAGAAAGTGTTTATTTTAAAGAAATTGTTGGTTATATGTTCAAAAAATTGATATTTGTGACAATAAAATCACTATTAAGGCAAGGTGTATTTTAATAAAAAACACAAAGCCATTTTTTCATTTTAAAGAAGACCGAAGCTTCAAGTTTATATCCAGGGGCGTCGGACTGGGGGTAAAACCAGTACTGATTACCAGGGCCCCAAGGGGAGAGAGGGCCCTTGAAAAGTCTGGAATATATTTTATTTGGAACATGGGGGCCCATCAGGACTGTCTATACATAAGGCCCGGGATCTTGTGCTACGCCCCTGTTTATATCTATATATTTTTTATTTAATTTATTAAATATTTGTATAAATTATGGGCCAAACAAAACCGATAAAAATAGTGATTTAATTTTTTTTTTTTTAGAAAAAGAAAAAAATAGTAACATGTTAGGACTGAAAGTAACCGGATTGAGTTTTTAAGCAAAAAGTTATCAAATACATGGCAAATGGCCACATAGCATAGATGCTAATAGCATGAGGACACTGAGCCATTTCTGGTGCCTTACCGAAAGTTAATATTTTTAAAATAAAAAAATTAAATCTAAGAAAAAGTTTAGGTATGTTGAGATTGACCTTCTCAGTCATAGTTACAATTTCATCAAATATACAGAAATTAAAATAAGAGGACTTACTTATGGTCACCCCATTCCCCTCAGAAGATCCAGATGATGCAACTTACTGTTGAAAATGTGTCTTGTGGAATATTCTACGTTTTTCAGAGGGGGGATGTAATAGGGTAGGACTGAGTGAAAACCCGGGGACATGACTAAAATGTGTATTTTATCTAAAATATTAGATCAGATTATTATTTTTTTTTTTTTTAAATTTTAAAGCAGATTAGATATAAAGTCACATAACAATGCAAAAAACTCAGATTTCTGAAGGATTTTAATCATTATATTTCATGGTAAAGTTTAGAGATAAAGAGTGGGGACATGCAGAAAATGCTATTTTTTAGTGTTCTATGTAGTTTTTATTAATGTTTTTAATTATACATTTTAAATTTGTAGTTCGCTTAATGTGCATGACATTTTGCTTAATAATAAAATGTATTTTAGAGTTAACTTTCATGCAATTTATAATGTCCTGGCGACAGAAATGTCACCCTTTTGGTGGAATGGCTCATTAATAACCACAGAAAATAATTTTGGAAACCTTGTGGAAAAGCCCGTCTGAGTCATGTTATTGCACTACTGTCTTTTAACCACCAGGGGGAACATGATTCTAGTGGGATATCCAGGACTCACCATCTCAGTATTCATGTAGAGATAATTTTTATTCATAATATGAATTTTTTTTCTTTCTTTTTTAAACAGTTTCTAGCAAAATAATTGCAGGCCCGCTGCCATTTGGTACTAAACCTGTAACCATATTCTTATCTTAAACTTTAGTCTACTGCATTCCTTAACTGATGAAAGAAGAGAAATAAAGAATTGTCCGACACCACTGTAGTGGCTTGGTTTTAGATGCAGTTCATGAAGATACAATGCAGTCTGAAAAGCTCTTAAGATCATATAATAAACAAAATACATGTGCTTGGGAGGACTTGACACTGTGAGAATCCTTTAATTCAACAGTCTTACGTGGAGGAGATGAATGTAACCTTGTGGGCGAAGAGAGAGAGAGAGATTTAAATGGAACTATAGAAAGAGGCAGCATCGAAGGAACAGATGGACTTGGGCGGATTAAGTGAAATCTGGGTGGGTTTGTCATGAACATACATTCAAGGTTGAGAATGAATAAAAGAAAAGAGACAGTGAGATAATAAAAGTGAAACTGTAGAGACAGACGCACATTGGCTAAGGTGGGTTGTATTTCTTTTTTTCTGCACTTGTGATCAACTTGTGTGCGGGTTTTTTTAAATAAAATTTCTTTCGGACTTGAATTTTGCCTTTGCTTTTTTAAAAATGTGAAAAGAAAAAGATTTATTTGAAATGTTATTTAATTGGAATTTTTTTTGGCATGGAATTGTTTGTTAATATTATATTACCAGTTGCACTGCATATATACCTGCAAGTATATCGTGATTGTGTTGATGTAATTCTATTCATTCCTCGTGTGATCATAAGTATTTAAATATCTGTGTTGAAAGTTTGTCCAAATATATATATATAAATATATACTGTAAAAAATGTATATGATCAATTAAGTTGAAAACAAAATATGTTTTACATTGCCTTTAACTCATCAAAATAATTTAAGCAATTTTCAACTTTTTTATATAAGTTATACAAGATTCAACAAATGTTTTTGTAGTTTAATGTAATTTAAGTTCAAATAACCTAAACATCCAAGTTGATTGTGCTTAAAAATGTAAGGCAGCTATATATATATATATATATATATATATATATATATATATATATATATATATATATATATATATATATATATATGATTGTTATTTACAACGGTAAAATATTGTGAATAATCAATTGATATTTAACATTTTCACATGATCTAAATCTATATAGATCTATATATTAACACAGATCTAAATATTTCAGAATACTGAAGATACATAATACATAATGCTTAATCTCTCTGGTCTGTGGATAGGTGTTTCAGGGGGCTCTGGATGGACCAGGACGGACAGATGTACCTTTTAGA
This sequence comes from Tiaroga cobitis, assembly GCA_030578255.1. Classification (NCBI taxonomy): domain Eukaryota; kingdom Metazoa; phylum Chordata; class Actinopteri; order Cypriniformes; family Leuciscidae; genus Tiaroga; species Tiaroga cobitis. The sequence continues at coordinate 34,582,105 of CM060609.1, forward strand.
TTAACCAAGATCATGAAGGATTACAAAGAAATAGACGATGGTGATTAAGACATGGAATAAGTACGAAATACTCTGAATATTGTAATCTCTCCAAGAAAGAGGCCAGATGGGAGAGATGGTCAAGAACAAAGAGAAGAACAAGGTCCTTCTTGATTGAACAAAAAAAAAAACATATCCGAGAGACACATTCAACATGAAGAGTTTTCACTGTCAGCTTCATCTCCTTTGACTTTGGGTGCTTTGAGGACATATTGGCCATATTTGTTGGTCGTGGACTGAGGGAACATTTCTGTATTTCACCGGCTGTGAACAAAATTTACTCTTTTATATGGAATCCTAAGAAAGGCGTTGGCAAGTGTTTTCACTTCCTCACATCTTTCTCATTTCCTTTCCTTTCCCTCTCTTTAAATCCTCTGCTCATCATCTCACTTCCACTGACCTTTATTCTGCATCTTCAATTTCTATTTGTTTCCCTCGCTCATGTAAACTCCTCCTCTCTGACTTTTGACATTGGCCTGCCGCTTCAATCATTTCTTCTAAGTTTAGTTGTAGTTCAGCTGCTCCCGACGAGCTGGATGGCGCCTTGCATGGCTGACACCGCCATTGGTGTATGAATGGGTGAGTGAATGGGTGAATGTGAGGCAAAATGTAAAGCGCTTTGGTGGCCATTGGGTCTGTGAAAGCGCTATAT